>JALPBY010000014.1:0-266204 GCA_026538315.1 Cryptococcus sp. GC_Crypt_6
CACAACCTCTCTGCCGATCACTCCAACAGCTCCTCATCTCTTGCAACACAGGATACCAGCCAAGCCAAGCCAAAGAAAAAAACAGGCCGAGGCTCATAGATCGGTAAAAAGCTTGTATCTATTTCATTACCCTGGCTCATTAGCAATAGTAGAACAACGGCTGCATTATACAGAGCACCTGTTCCCTTGATTTTTCATTCTACCAGCACCATTAGTGGTCAGTCTTGCTCGCTTCATCTATCTTATAGACTCGGGTGGTCCGCTGGCTCCTCAATTGATCCACCCAACCATACTTGGTTCTCGCCGATAACGCCCTTTGCAAACTCAAAACCGGCTCAGTGCAATTCTCAGCGATATCAAAATCCCTGTCGGTTGCCGATCTACACCCAGCAAGCAACCTTGTCTCTTCCCTCTCCTCTTTACCGATTCGCCCGTCGACCGGGGGATCTAGGCTCAACCTCTATTCTCCTCTCTCTCTTCCTTCTCAATCAGGCTTGTCCTCATTTGCATAGTCTTAATTCAGCTAGCGCATGTTTTTGACTTAATCATTCATCATAGCTGTGATTTCATATTACTGTACACAGAGTCTACACTTCGCTCTTATCCACCCAACTCATCGGCATCTCACTGGGTCTGCTCCTCATCTCACAACTCGTGACGGCCTTGCTGTCATCACTGCCTCTGCTCAAGGTTTTCGCTCCGCTATTCAAAATTCAGTCTTGCCATCCCTTCCCGTCCCGGCTCACGGCAGTCAATCCGCCATCAGCTTGATAGTCGCCGAGTAGCCCGGTACAACCAACTCAGTGGTCATTCCTCCCTCCTCTTCCTACCAATCTCTCTCCACAGTCATTCGGAACGCTACTGTCCCTTCCTGCGGTCGGCAGTCACTCGTCACCACGCAGCGCCTTGCGTCATCCATTCGATTTTTCACAAACCCACACGATACAATACGCCTTCCACTGCACCACTGTCCAGTTTTGCCCCCGATCCTTAATCGGCAGAAAAGAAAGTCCTATTGTTCTATCAACCAACCAGTGTTTCAACGATTGCTGTGCACCTAGTCACTCTTGCAGCAGCGTAATCCGCTGGTCAACGTAGTGGAGATATACGACGAGGCTTGTCACAGGTAAGCATAAACTTTCTCCTCTCTCTTCCAGCTTTCCTTATGGTTGCATCTCTCGCTGTTCCCCCTTCTCCCCTGTTCCACTCAATCCATTTCATTCCAATTCAAACCGCCACCTTGCCTTTGTCCCATGGGTCTTGATACCTCTCACCAGGTGACCCGTGGAATCTGCATAGTGAACAAGACATTCAGTCATCCTTCTACCTCCAGCTCGCATGGTGAATAACATCGGGAATTGCCTTTGCTTGTTCGATCCTATCTCACCCTCCACACTGCCCGTTGTACATTTGCCCCACAGCATTCCTGTCTTGTCCACACAGCTTCCCTTTGCCCTATCACATTGTCGCTGACCAAGCTGACACAACACGGTTCCTACCACGATGGATCTGGTGAATCAGCTTCTTTTCGCACATCCCATTTATTATCCACTCCCTTTCAGCCACCTTCCTGCAATGGCAGGACCGGTCATCTACGAGACATCTCAACATCACATCATGCCTTCTTCTCATGGTCAAGAGTTGATGACGGACTGGACGCCTACTCTCGGCAGTTTTGGTGGGGGCATGAGGAGAGAAAAGGAGAACAGGTTAGTGCTTTTCTTGCCGGTGTATAGCCTGCCATCTACTCACATCAGCTGTAGCCTTGTCAACGAAACCAGAGCTGTCGATTCACCAGCATATTCTCACCTTTCAGCTGCTGATTCGAACGGACATTCGTCACCTTATCCCCATGGTCAACCTATCGTCCTCAACGCCCCTTCTCCTTCATACCATATCCCGTACCCCACCATGTCTGGCTCCCATTTACAGCCAACGAGTGTACAACCGTCTCCCCGTCTCAGTCCCCTGGTACAGAGCTCAACATACTACCCTACTGCTTCGGGGGAATATGAAGTATATCAGACCCCTTCTCGGGCTTCCAACTCGGCTGAGAGGCTTTCCCCCACTTATGGCGAGCAGTCAACGTCTGCGCAACATAACGCATTCGATCCTTCGCAAGGTGCCACTCCTCTTTTGACGACCACGACCCTTACAAGAACGTACGATTCTACAATTCCTTCATACTACCAAGCGACAGATGGACGTCCGGCTTGGAACCAAGCTACTCCTGATCCGTCCACTGGTCAGAAGCGAAAACGAGAGAAGAACGCTGTCAAGGATACACCACCTTCTGGGAAAGCGTTGAAGACACCGAAGCGAGCGAAAGGCCAGCAGGAGGGTGGCGGTAGCGGCAGCGGAGGTCGAGCAATGAAAAGGGTCAAAACCGACGACGCCGCTCGGATACAGTTGCAACTGCCTACACCGCCTTCAAGCGGTCGAGAAATGTCCATGCCGAATCTGCCGCCTCACCTTCGAGTGCCGATGATTACAGAAGAAATCATGACACCGATCGACGAAGCGCCGGAATTGACCGACGAGCAACCATCACGACGAGGTTTGGTGATCACTCGTCATCAAGAAGAGGGCCGCAAATTGGGGTTACTCGGTGTCAGTCAAGGTGATCTGGAAACGTCTTCTTCCTTAGAGGAGGGCCGATTATCGCCTCGAACCACAACGATCCCGGCTATCACCACCGATGCGACTGGATTGGCAAGTCTTGCCACGAACGAAGTGCTTGAGAGTGAGGTAGCTTGGTTTGAGAACAGCGTCCGAGCACATTCCCCTCCTTCTTCTCCTGATCATATCACTATACAGACTCCCACCATGAGTCATAGCAACGTGGGGCCAGACGAGGATGTCGACTCTGCAGAAGTGAAAGCGGCCAAAATCGCTCGCAGACTGAAAGCTTTCGCCGACGAAGCCATTCTTGATGATCAACCGCTCGTTTGCACTCGCATCGATCTCTTCGGGCGAGTAGCCGTGCGCAAGGACACCGCGATCAGGTTCCTTGGGCTAGAAGGAGATGCTAGGATCGTTGAGGAGATCAAAGCCGATGATGAGGAAGTCTGGCGAGAGAGACCAGTGGCCGGTAGCTCCAAGATTGCATTGAAGCCCGTCTGGCCTGATGAAGAAGCACCTTGGGCACTTGCGGGCGGAAGCAGGAAACAACGTTTGAGAAGAGAAGCCACCGAAAAGGCCGCCCTTCTTAAGCGATACCTCGAGAGCACAAGCGACGAGAGCTCGGATGAGGATCCGGTCATCGACATGTATACCACACACGGTAAAGGCAAAGGCAAAAGCATCACTCGCCTTCTCTCGTCAAGCTCCAGCGATACCTCTGATTCACGTCAGCGGCGTTTGCGAGGCGTCAGTCCTTCCGGCAGTGAGACCAATGCTCGATCCGCTCTTTTGATCAGTTTACGCAATCGATCTGTGCCGATGCTTCCTGCCGGAGTGGTCGCTTGCATTTGCGGCGCTTCCTCGACAAATGGTATGGGCTCGATGATATCATGCGCTGCTTGCAAGACTTGGCATCACATCATGTGCTGCGGTATCGAAGACGAGTCCAAGATTGGGCCGAATTGGTGGTGTTCTGCTTGCGAGGCAGGTTCCAGGTCGATCCGCACTCCTGCGCACACTACGCCTCGTGGCGCATATGCTCAACTCGGTCCCCATTCTTCAGCGATTAAGAGCGACATTGGTCACATTGCATTGGCGCCGTCACCAATGTTCATGACCAATCCGGGTTTGAGCTCGAGCATCGGTAGTACAAGAACGCCTATGGGACGAGTCACAAGCTCGCCTCAACGACCGCACAGAGCGAGGATGCTCTCATACGGTGCAGATATCTGGGCTTTTACCGAAGATGGTGTACCGCCTTCAACCCCGGCGCCAGTCGTGAATGACCGATTTTCGACACCTCGCATCGACGATGCACCGTTCGACGTGACGTCCACTCCGTCACGTCATCTCGACTTCAACTTTGGTCAACCATCACTCTTCTCGCTCACACCTCTTGGCGGACGATCGCGTGTACCATCGACAATGCTGATTGACGGCACACCCCGACGCAACTTCAGTGGTGCAGGTGGTCCATTGACGGAAGCGATGTCTGTGCCATCGCGAGCGGAGTTTTTCCGAGAACTGAACAAGGGTGGTGCTCCTACTGGGGCAGAAACGATGCCTCCAGTATCTCCGCGCTGGCCGCATGGTCTGTTAGGAGCGCATAATTTGAGCCCTTCGCCTTTCGGACACAAGAGATCTTTGAGCGGAAACAAGATGAGCAGTATGCGGTCAAGTTCTAGAAGTGGATTGGTTCTTGGTATGGGTCTTACGGAGGAAAAGGAGGAATAGGGTATAGAGGGGTTGTACGGCACTTGCATCGGGGATTCTTTTGCATTGGAGGTTTTGTTGCGGTATGGGCATCATGGGCATTATAGGCTTTGAAGGCATTACGGGCTTTACGGGAAACTAAACATGAACAAATTGTATTGTAGCCTTTTTTCGAGTAACAAAACCGTTGCTATACGCTGTATGCTGTATAAATGCAAAGTATGCTTCTGGCGGTGGTTGTTGACAGCTACAGTGTGGAGTGGTTTAGCAAATTGCAAACGCTTACTGTGGACGTGATACGACGAGCTGTTGCTGTGACATCCGCCTCAGATGTCCCACTTCGCCGAGAGGTAAACGCTTACATGCATGACTTCGAGATCTAATAACTTGATACCGCTTCACAATAGGCTCTACATACAATGGTCACGTACACGCTTCAATGACATGCTAGACCTTTACCACTACCTCCGGACAACACGGCGCTATGGAGTGAGTTGCAATCAGCAACAGTCTTCGAGTCATGAGCCAGCTTGCAACCCACCCGACATCCAGATCCCCTTCGTACATGACATGACCTATGAACGCGCCTATGATAATCGACGCAAAGAGATAGGTGTTGTACGTCATAGCTACCAGCATGAGCTGCACACCTTCCGCATCAGCTGTGACTGTTCGCAGAAGGGAGTTGCGGCACGCAACACATGAGACTTACCCAGAATGATAAAGCTACGCAAGCAGCGTACATCCCCGCTCTCATCATTCTGACCTGAACACTCAATCGGGTAACGCCCATCTTGCTCGCTGCGCCAGCCGCACTGGGCGTAGGCGAACCAGACTCGATCGTACTGTACCCATTTGGGATAGGAGGAATTAAGCTCGTCCATCGACTTGCCCCTTCCGAGGAAGTGGAAGTGGAGTTGGAAGTGGGGTCTCGTCTAGTGGATTGGGCGTAGATCGATAGCGCGACTTGCCGATCAAAGCGTTTCGTCATGTGTAGTAGGAACGAGTAGAATATCGATATCCCCGTGACGGCGATGCTGCAGCGCCGATACCAGGAGATGGAACACTGTCAGCGCTAGTCGGCATATTCAAATGGTTGAAAGTATGAAAGTATGTGACGAGTAACAAGAGTTATTTATGCAAGGTAGTTGAAGATGATTAAAGTTGCGTCGCTGTACCCAGACTCACCATGATAGAACCATAGTCATAGGCCCAGAGATATGCCATGATCGAAAGACGACGCAGGTATCGGCCACTTGGTTATTCCACAACATGTTCATCTGAATAGATGGCCAAAGGGCATCAGCACCTCAGCACCAAATCTGTTACACCAAGACGCGATAGTCGGAGGACCATCGAGATTCGATGATCACGACCACGACTACGCCTCTGTTTGGCGCTCATGACGAGACACGCGTAGCAACTCACAGAGCACGAGGGCATCTCCATACCTGGCATCGAATGCCCCGAATGATCTCCGTGATTCATCGCTGCGTCTTTCGTGTGGAGCTCTGAACTCTTGATTACGCCGGATGACTATCAAGTGGTCGTCGAACAAGGCTTTGACGAAGTATGCTAGGTATGAAAGCGGATAGCAAAGACTGACTGCGATGGAGAGCAAGTACAAAGCGAAATACAAGCTATGTTGATCTACAACCAAAAGAAGCTGCGGGCTGACCATACCCGGTTCATCCACGTGGGAATCAGTGGCGAAAACAACTTGTTACACCACTGAAAGGGTGCCTACTCTTGATCTGTGACAGAGTTCTGCATGCAATTCGCATATTGGCAAGGCATCGTCCGTGCATGGTAAAACAGCCCGCTCTCGGTGTGCTAGGATGCCACATGCGTCTATAACACATGACACCCAACCTCACCGCTTCAGAATCAAGGCAAGAATTACAACGAGCAAAGCCAGCAAGATCGCTATCACCGACGCGGAGACTGTCAAATGGAAGACAGTCAGCTTATGCAATTTAAAAATGGGAGAAAGACGTACTACCACCAAAGCTTGCTGGTACCACAATAGCGCGTATAGTATTATCCGCACTCGCTGAGACGAGCAAGTTTGCAGATGGGTTGAAGCGCAGCGCAGTAGGAGGGAAGGAATGGGCGTGCAGAATCTTCAATAATGGCTGATCGATGACGCCAGTCAGCATTCTACACTTGGATGTGGGATATATATGATCATTCTCTTCGCTCACGGCCAGCGTCTTCGAGTCCAGGATACCAACGGACAGGTCCGAGCTACCGTATGCGAGCAGCTTGCCATCGGCGCTGATCACGTGAGTAGGGTGAGATCAGCTCCGCTGAAGGCTGTGCGATTGGTAGTCTGGGCGCGACCTACCTGACATCGAATACTGTCACAGGCTTCCCGGCCACCTCTCTTCTATGTAGTACATCCCATTTGCCCAGGTCCTCTTCGCCTCCACCAGGAGTCTTCACCTCTTTCCCCTTGCCTTTCTCTTGCGCCTGCTTCTCTGCAGTCTTCTTCTCTTCTGGTGTCAAGGGAGCTGTACTTGGCTCTGCTACGACACCGAATGTCACGATGAATGCTTTGCGAGCTGCACCTCTTTTCGCAGGCTTGGAAGCGTTCAATATTGCGTGGATCTTTGGCGGAGAAGAAAGATCGCGGGAGAACCTGTAAATTGACGATAATACTGAGCGACAGCGTGGTATAACAGATGAGCTATACATACTTTGCCGAGCGGAAAGCCACTGGAGTGATATCCAGACTTGGCGCATAGATTGTTTGCTTCAACTCCAATTTCGTCTTGTCGCCTGCGATGGCGTGATATAATAAGAGCGCTGAAGCAGTGGTGACGGCCAACTGCAGTCAAAAGAAATGTCAATTAGCAGGTTCCTGCTACATCTCATTCATAACAAAAACCACCGCTCACCAGATCGCAATTCGGTCCTCCCCAATCGAGGTCCACCAATTCCGTATCAGTGGAGAAGGGCGGAACGGCCGTTTCGAGTGACGGAAACTGGAGCAAAGAGACTTTATCTTCCGTAGTACCGACTGCCAGAAGCGAAGACGTTGGAGAGAGCGCAGTGAGTTTCTGGTTGTGCAGTGTTAGCATTGGATTGCGCGGTAGAACAGCTAGATTTACTTGATAGGGATAATCGTCAGTCCATTCTGCGTCGATCATTTTTTGACCTTTGAGGAACGCAATCCTGATGTCCGTTGATACTCAGCATTCTAACGTCAACTTCGATTGTAGAGCAGGACTTACCCGTCCTCCGAATACGAGTATACCCTGACGTGCTCATTGGTACCCTCCTTGATAGCGGAAGTAGAAGCGTTGATGCCCGTGATGAGCTGCTTGGTCTTTGAAGTAACGGATGTCAGCATACAGGTACTCTATAGTCACATTAACCAGTACTCACGGTCTTGTCCGCCACCATAGTCATTGGAGCATCTTCATCGTTGCTCAGAGCCAATTCGCTGATATATCGTACGCTCCGCCCATCTTTCGAGACTTTACACAGTTTCTGTGACTTACACTCAGCTTTTTACTCCATCAAAAGCTATTTTGGTCTACTGACAAGCTTGTTCTGTATACCGCTCCTGCTTGCACCACCTCCACCACCCAATAGGAGTGTGTCATCGCTCGCCCAGTCGAGGCAGTAGACTGGGAAGGACGGTGTTGAGTGCGGATGATGAGCTGTTCGTGTCATATTGAGATGATCGCGGCTCTAAGGCAAATTGTCCCAGATATTCAAGCCAGCTGTGAAGAGGCAATCTACTGTTGTGAGTCGTTATACAGTATGAGCAGTGGGAGCTGTCAGCGATGAGAGCTAAGTGATGAAATAGATATCTATATATACGCAGACACATGTTATTGCTATTGCTTCAAATGACGCGCTTGACGGCTATTACGTAATACAACCCCATTTGATCCCGTGAATCGGCAAAGAGAAAGCAACAAGAGCCGACATTATTTGAATGACCATCTTCTCATACCCATTCTCCTGATCTTACTCTCACGACCTACGTGACCGGCTGCATATACCCTCCTAGTCACAGTCAAGATGCGCCCTACACTACCAAGCCTTATTAACATCCTCGTGCCCGTCAAGCGGTCCATCGACTATGCTGTGTGAGTAGAGGCGGTGCTCCGCGTGTCGGCCGAGAGTGAGAATACAACTGACTTCTGTCGTAGCAAGATCCGGATAGCGTCGGATGGCAAAGGTGTCGACACCACCGTCAAGCACTCTATGGTGAGCTAGGTTCCTACTCATTTGTCCCAATAGCTGACTGATAGGTGTAGAACCCGTTCGACGAAATCGGTGCGCTTGCTTTCGAATCTGGCCTGCAAGTGAAGCTAATAGTGATGTGTAACAGCTGTCGAGGAGGCGATCCGAATGCGAGAGAAAGACAAGAGTTTGGTCACTTCCATCACAGCCCTGTCTATCGGCCCACCAAAAGCGGCGGATGTTATCCGAACAGCACTTGCTATGGGAGCTGATACTGGTATCCACATCACTGTGCCCGACTCGACCGTAGTCGAACCCATTTCAGTCGCACATGCAATCAAGAAGGTGATTGAGCGCTCTGAGGGTGACAAGAAGTTTGACCTTGTCATCATGGGCAAACAAGCGATCGACGATGATTCTGGTTCTACCGGTGGGATGTTGGCTGGTCTTCTCGGTTGGGGACAGGCAAGCTTTGCTAGCAAAGTCGCTGTAGACGGAAGCGGAAAAGTCGATGTGACTAGAGAGATCGATGGTGGTCTCGAGAAGCTGGAAGGAAAGCTGCCACTCATCGTCACGACAGACTTGCGATTGAACGGTGCGGAGAGCTGCCCACTTATCTGTTGAAGTTCCAAGCTAACGATCACTCAACGTTCATTCTGCAGAGCCTCGATATGCCTCTTTGGTAAGCGTTCAGCTTGCGTAAGATAGATGATGCTGCTACCAAGCTGACTTTCTGACAGCCCAACATCATGAAGGCAAAGAAGAAGAAGATCGAGTCGCTCAAGCCTGAAGATCTTGGATTGGACTTTGTGAATATCAGCATTCTACTTTCCCGCCGACCGTATGCTGACGATCTGTCCCGCTAGACACCCCGCTTCGAGACTATCTCTGTGTCAGAACCTCCCAAGCGACAAGGTGGTGGAAAGGTGAGCTGCTTCGTATAGTATCGCTTCATTTCATCTGACGAAGTAACCCAACAGGTTGAATCGGTTGACGAGTTGGTCAGCAAGTTGAAGGAAGCTGGTGTACTATGATTGGACCTATGCAACCGATCCAGCAGTTGACGCACAGAAGGCTGTCTTATTCACTACCATTGATGCATCGTTTGGTCATGTTTGAAACAAAGAGGAGCACGTTTAGTTGAAGCCCTTTGTCACCGAGCATGCTGTCGATCACCGGTCACGTGAAAGATTTCGATGGTTTCCGGCAACCACAAAAGATGTAGATTACCTTATTGTTTTTTCTCATATATCTTACTACCCATACTTGATTCACATCACGCTATCTCAGGCTTGAGCTTTGGATGCCGGTGGCTGCTTGGCGTCGAGGATGTTATTTATGACGCCTCGAGCCGCCTCTCGCCTGCGGTCGTTGTTGCATCGACGTCATGTCCTTGGATCATCATCCCCTTCTGTGATCGCAAGGCCGAACACCTACGCTTCCCGGTCAATCTCCTCAACATCGGTTGTTGGAGCTCGGTCAAAAATGCAGGCTTATGCGCCTACTTCCGACCAGTCCGTCGATATAGCTTCGAACAATGCGCTGCTGCATTCGTTCTTGGTCGAGCAGGATCCGTACAGGCGTATTCGATTTGAACAGCCGATCGCTCTTTTGGGATGTGCGAATGACGCACAGCGACTTGCGAGGATACAAGTTGCTTGGGTGAGGCTCTTAACTTAATATACAACTCGGGAAGAGACCATCGCTGATCGCTTATTGTGTGTGTCACTTACTCGTATAGCCCGAAGCACGCGATATTGAGCCTTACTTAATCCCATTCTGGATCATCACCCTGCTCTGCGACCAAGTGTCTGCTACCAACTACCGGAAAACGAATGGGCAAGACTACAATAACCCAGCTGAGAGGCTGCAGACGGATATGAGCTTTACGATTTCTGCTGTGGGAGACGATCACTGGGCCAGGTACGTACAAGATTAGTCAAGGCTGCTATTTTGATCAAATGCTCATTAATGACTTGCACGTGTGTAGCGGCGTTTATTTCCGGGACACGTTTCGCTTAGCAGCGGGATTCAACGATTTCGCCGTGCTGAAGGGTGGCGACGACTTCTTACCGACATCCTCGCCGGATATCTACACTCAAAGGCGATATGACGTACTCGAGCCGTTCTTCCCCGTCAAATCCATTTTGGATCGCTACACTGCCCCACAATTCACATTGCCCCCGCCAAGATTGCAAAGATCAGAGATGATCAAGCTGTCCTCGCTGCAAGCCGAAGTCTTCGATGAGTGGGAGGAAGTCATGGAGCTCAGCAAACCCATCGTATGTCGCACTCACGTCGTCGCCAACACAATGCCTATTAGATGAGCTGACAACGCGACCCGCTATAGCGCATATATGCGACCCCAACATATCGTGCGTATGAAGCACATTCATTGAAATCGCTAAAATGCTGACGGCGCATCATATCGTTGATCTCACAGGCCTAGTGTACAAAGCCAACTTCTGGGGCGGCTTTGCCTTTGTCGATGCGCGTTCGTCGGACGATGCGCACAGCTTCGACATTACGTGGCCTAGGGGCCAAGCAATGCCAATGGACAAAGATCATCATGTGAGTGCATCTGCGACCTTTGTCTCCTTCAGGATGTCTGTGCCGTGCCGATGTTTAGAAGGGCTTTCGCCGCGTGCCGAGGGTATTAGCAGCCCAGCCCTCAAACATCTCACTGCCGCAGGCCTCACGCATCAACGCTGACATCTGCTGTCCACGGCTTAGAACAACGCCTTGACATACTCCCAACGTCGGCCTGATCCCGAGGGTGCCAGCCCTTACATCATAGCAAGCTACAACTTCCGTCCTCCAGAGCGAACGAATACACTAGTCAGCACTGTATATAATGCAATGAAGCGCAGAGGCCCCATGACCACGGAGATGTGGCAAGATGAGAAGATATTGCCGCTAATAGGACCGGAGGGAGTGGTTCAAACGAGCGACCTAAGGTGAGTTTCTGCTACGTATCTTGTCATTTGAGTTTGTAGGTACCGAACAAGCACTATGCTAAGTGCGACTTTCCGCAGGGAATATGCGAACAAGTGCATATTAGGCAAGCCCGTTCGAGGCGAACCAGCATTTCCCATAAAGCGGAACGATGCGAGTTTCGCCAGTTCAGGCCTATTTGCTCGCAAGGCCATTCCTGCGAAAGAGAGAGAAGCTGCCGCCAAGAAGTCGTCAGCGCCCCTGTCTAGCAGTAGTGGAGAAGGGGAAGGAGAGGGAGTGAAAAAGGCCGCGGGGCAGATACCGCGTTTTGGCGCATCGTGGGCTGAGCAAAGAGCGGAGAGTATCCGACGTCAAGCGCGACTACACGAGACCAGAGTGCGCAATTCGATGCGGCGCGATACAGCATCACGCGCAAGATCCAACTACCCGAGACCACATGATCGCGCAGGGTATTACGGCGTCTTGACGATACATAAGCCCACTGCAGACTTTCTGGATCCTGGTAAAGCCAAAGAAGTGGACGTCTTCGTCAGCTCGATGTATAAGGAGCTGTCATTCGAACGCCATCCTGATCATGGAGGCAGCAAAGAGGAGTTTCAGAAACTCTTGATGGCTAAAATGGCGCTGGAGACGTGTGAGTGATCTGGTCATCCAAGCGCAATCGCTTCTTGATCCGAAAACTTGCAATCAGACTTGGCGACAAGATTGATGCTGATGACTACATTCTCGCCAGTCAAAAAGCGTGAACACTACTTCAGGACAGGTCGAGCTGCCCAAGAAGCGCCCTTAGAGCAATGAAACATGAGCAATGTCAAGCTGGACGGGGACTAAAAACCATTATATCACAGGCAATGGCGCGGAACATACCTTGCAAATTGTATACCAATACTCGATTTTAGACAACTAGAGCGGACACAAAATTTGTACTTCTATTGTACATTCACCACTGATAATATATGCATTACCATCAAAGGCGATATGGCTCTTTGGTTGGCATGTCTTCATGACTTATGAAACCATGGCAGCGGAGACACAGGAATGAGGGTAAGCTCGAATGTCTGTGCTCTAGATTGCATTATACAGTCGTATGCAGCTCTAATTTGTTTCCCAGACTTCCTCCAAGAACCTAGTGAATCCTCTCGCGACCTCGTTCTCTGCCCAGCCATTCTCTGCAGCTAAACCACCGCTCGCATGGGCTTTGATCTGCACGTTCTCGTACTGTCTTTTCAGTCTCTGTAATTCGCTCAAAGTCACTTTTCTCGGTGGAAGATGTAAGATCAGTGTATCCGATGTTGATGTTGTGGCTGGTGTTGATGCTGAGGGTTGGAAGGGGAGAGGAAAGGTCGTACTGTTCGGTAAAGAAGTGAGATGAGCTAAAAGCGAAGTGACGATCGATGTAGTTGTGCGCGTAAGTGTTTGAAGAGTGTTGGGCGGTGGTGCCGAGCGCTATCATTCACCAACACAATATCAGTCAGAGGTCGTAAGTACTCATGTACAGTCGTCGCTGTGGCTGACAAAGCCGCCGCAACTCACCTGGAGTACGGCGGAAGTAGGCGGTTTCTTTTCCCCCTTCATCGCTGAGTTCCAAATCGCCTCAAAGGGCGGATCCTCGTCCCACGGTATTGAGAACAAGGGCGAGTCCCATCGCACCATCGAAGAAGGCTCTTCATACCTCATGATAAGATTATCGAACCTGTATGAACCGAGCCCACGCTAGGTATCAGCGCTGCGTTGTTGAGCGAAACAGCGGTGCCGCGGGCTCACTCACGTTGCTGGTTTGTAAGAGCACTCCCCACGCTTCTCGTGCCATTCCCTACATTTGTCTGGAGGGGCTACGACGTGGATCTGAAACGTATCAATTAGTAATTAGCAATGACCCACAAACTCAGGAAGGGTCATGTGATGCTACTACAGCACAACAAGATCATGGTACAGCATTGACTCACAGTGACGGTCCTACACCGCGCTTCTCTAGCAGCGCAATACATCTGATATCGGAATCCCTTGATATAATTTGCTGAATCCACAATCGTTATCGTATCTGAACCCAGGGACCGGGTGACATTGGAGAACAAACTCGCTCGACCCGGTTTCTCCAGTGCGCTAGCTACGAACGGACAACTACATTAGCTTGGCGCATATGATTGTGAACGACGGACATCACTATGTCACTGCAAAGAGCTCGACGCACTATCGTATGTTGACCGAGGAACATGGCTTCCCTCGTCGTCAATCACCGCAACATCCAGCTTCGGTCCCTCATACGAACTGGAAGCTAGTCGTTCGTCGAAATATTGCTTGAGTTGAGCTGCTCGAGTCGACTTGCCCGAAGATGGGTAGCCGGAGATGGTGACGAGAGCCATGGCCAGCGGACTGTTGCCTCGCTCGAAGCAACGTAGCAGAGCCTGAAGAAGGTCTGCGAGGGTATGCGACCGAGGTCTATGCACAATGCTCGTCCAATGATTCGTTGTTGAGTATGCAGAAGAGTTTTGTCAGGTAAAGATGTAAGAGTGCACGCATGTATGTATGGCTGAGATTGAAATTTCTGGATGGACCGCTTGGAATAAAAAGCGAATGACCGCTTAACCGCCGCTGACCTCATTCGTCACTGTTCCTCGTCCTTTTCTTGCAATCTCTCTCTAGCTCACTGACATCCACTCGTAACAGCCTGTACTCTTATTTCATCCGCCTCAGCGACCACAACAATCACCTGTATCTGCACTCGTTTCCGCGTCAGCACCGATGCCTGCTCGCGGCAACGGCTATGGCTATGGCGATGATGGGCGGGACAAGCCTTTGCGGCAGGCTTTGGACCCCATCTCCGCACCGTACATGTCTACGATCAATGGGACATTGTCCATAGCCAAAGAAGTTTTGATGGGCCCGTTCCAGTCCGAACATCGTCGATCGGAGAGTACGAGGATTCTATCCGATCGTGAGTTACGTCCTTTCGTCTGAGCCAATGGCTGTATACTGCAGTTCGTGGGCGGCATACTGACGGCTATGTCGTTCTGCTCGAACAGTCGCGCCGAGTCTCATGCAACCTCGCTTTTTGAACGCCGCCAACACATATGGTGCACCTCGTTCATTGGGACGGGCGCCAGCTCGACCCGGATCCTTAATGCGTTTGCCCACCTCTCTTCCAGCGGGATTCAAATCCCTACCCAATCGACAAACCTCGCAATCCCTAGCTATCCTCGAAGCAGTTGACCGACTATCATCACTTTCGCTCGATCAAAATTCATCATCCGCCGTAGGGCAAGAGGAGATACCGTCTTTGATAAGAGGTTTCAAAGCGACTGTCCCTTCTTCAGAATTAGCAAAGCAGCGCCGAAGAATGATACGCGGTGGTTTAGTAGATGCGGATCTAGGCGGCGAGAAGATCGGTCTGAAGAAACTTGGTGATCGCGCAAGAGGTCTTTTGACTGAAAGAGGGGAAGATGATATTGAGAGTCAGCTGGGTGTCGGGCGGTCGGCCAAGAAACGCAGAAAAGCTAGAGAGAATAGGCGGATATCCGAAGGCAGACATCTGGAGAAGCTGCATCTTGAGGATCTGGTACAGCAAGCGGACGAGATCGCACAAGACAAGGAAAACCTCCATGTCAGGCAGGTAAGCATGTTTCTCGCAGTTGATTGTGCATATCGTTGAATGAACAATATACGTAGTCCCTCATCCACTCTGAGATACTCGAAATTGGAGCAAAGATCGACGCTCTCGAGGAGATCCGCCGTCGACTAGAATCATCTCTCTTGCATCTACAAGAGGAAGATCTCGAGCTCGACGATGAATTGGAAGGTGTACAAGAGCTCATGACGTCGCCAGCTGTCAAGTCTGCTGCTGGAACAAAGGCATTGCCCAGTTCCGCCAAGCCGTTGGCTAATAAAAGCTCAAGAAGGCGCAAGGGTCCTGCTTTCCTTCCTTCTGAGCACGACGAGTTGCCTCCTGGCGTGGCTTTCATGGTGAGCATACCCCAAATTTTCAGTCGTATATGAAAGAGACACTTAAGCTGATTGCGATCCCTTCACAGACGCTGAATGGCCATACGGGTCCTATATCTGCGTTAGACTTCAACGAGCCGTACGGGTTGCTCGTCACTGCAGGACAGGATGAGATTGTGAAAGTGTGGGATCTGTGTGATGGAGAGGAGGTGGGACAACTGCGTGGACATTCTGGTGAGTTAGCAATTCCCTCATGTCGAATGGCTCATTGAAACAATCATGCTTCCAGGGGCCGTCAAGGCACTTCAAGTGGAAGACACTCTGTGTCTGACCGGCGGAGCAGACGGAAATGTGCGATTGTGGGATCTACGTATTGTTGAAGACTACGAGGAGCGACTTCAAAACCAGCTTGAACAGTTGTCCAGGCAAGATCCCCTCGAAAGAATCGCTGAGCAGCGGGAGATCGAGGACAGCTTGGAAGAAGGAGATGAGTGGAATTGGGAGGAAGGACCAAGCGGGATCACTCAAGCGTCCGTGATCAATGACAGTAGTCCATGCGTGCGGACATTGGAAGGACATAGCAAGAGCGTTTCGGCGTTGTATTACGAGGATGGCTGTCTGGTACGTTGTATGAGCTCTGCTTTCCTTAGAGGCCATATTAACATACGTGCACTACAGGTCACCGGATCGTCAGACAAGACTATCCGGCAGTGGGATGTTGCCACCGGGCAATGCGTGTTGACTATGGACATTTTGTGGGCTATCTCCAACCCGCCACCAGCGCCTGCATCTGCGCCTCAACCTCCTAAGCTCCGACACCGCTCATCTACGTCCTTCGGCTCGATGCACTACGACGACATCCTACCCTCACCCGGACCGACACCCGGTGGTTCCCTTCTCGGCATGTCTGGATCCTCCTTGCTCAGCGCAGTCACAGGCCCACACTTTGCAGTACCTACACCGCCCTATGCGGACGGTACGTGGGAGATGTATCAGGACTTTGTTGGTGGCGTGCAGTTCTGGGGCTATGCTCTCGCAAGCGGAAGCGGCGATGGTGGCGTAAGGATGTGGGACAGTGAGTAATGATCATCCATACGATGACACATCTCGCTGATCAAATGGATGCAGTGCGAACGGGTCAAGCGCACAGAACGCTTGTTGGACACACTGCACCAGTGACATGTCTGCAATTCGACGAGCTGAACATAGTCACTGGCGCTCTGGACAAGACTGTTCGGGTGAGTCTAGTGCCACTGTTAAAAGCTGTTCTGGGCTGATATATACGGACGGCTGAGTAGATATGGGACTTGCGAATGGGCGCTGTCTCGGAAGTGCACCGATACGAATACCCAGTGACAGCTCTGCAATTTGATTCGCGCAAAGTCGTAGCGTGCACAGGAGAGAATGGCGTAGAGGTATACAACCGAACAACTCACGCACATTCGAGATTGGTCGTGAATGGACACACCAAACCTGCGGAGAAGATGAGGTTCATTGACAAGTATCTTGTGTCAGGCGGTAGAGATGGCTGTGCGAAAGTGTGGGCTATGTAGGATGGTATCTCAAGCTCGTGTCGCGGCTTGTTTATCGATTTGATAGGACACTTGGGAAGAACAGGGATAACTCGACAGCCTTACTTGCATGCACACATCAGCATGCCAAGAAATACGCCCAAGCTCGCGGAAAGGAGCAGCAGGGCGGTGAGTTGATCAGAGTGCCAGAGCCAATCGGACTGGGAATGCAAGCGCCTGATACGTGTAAGTCACGGGATGTCATCATTCTCCCTACACCGAAAACTGGAGTACACAGTCCGACTATTGTCTCCCCAGTCGGCCTATTTCCGGCTGCTTGAACTACGAGAGGTACCCGGCTTGAGAAGTTTCGGCAGCTCTCTGAGCCGATAGTGTCGCTTGCACACTGACCAAGGCTTCTTGGAGCTCCTCGTTCTCGGGGTGCACCCTGAGCTGGCGGATGAACAATCTTTCCGCAGCTGCTTCAAGCATACGGTAATATCAAAAGAGCAAGCTTCAATAAAAGTTTGGTAAAGACGAAAATGGCTGTAAGAGGGGACAAGCCGCAACAAAATGAGTGGCCGTCACTCACCGCGTAACCCTCCGCCAACACACGAAATAACGCAATCGGTGCACATCGATGGGATCTGCGCAGGATCCGAGACTTGGGCCTGCTGCACTACGCTGTCCCTTGGTCTCCACAACCCTCTGGTTGTGGATGCACTACATGTAGCACAAGTCTTTGCCTGGTCCATTGTCCAGCGGGGCACATACCAGGACCTGGCGGCGTTCAAGCTCGTTAGCTTCATACCAACCCGGCTAGACCAGAACCTGGCACTTTCAGCCTGAGTTGCGGCTGTCGAGGTTGGCGCAGCGGTGGAAGTGGCAGCGCCAACATTCTCGGCCTCGGTAGCGGCACCCGATTTCTCAGTGGCAGGGATAACCTTTGCTTCTTCTTCTTCCGAGGTGTCCCCATGTTCCCATATCTCCTCCCCGCCATAAGATACTACAGGCATGGTGACTATTGATGGGATGTCAGTCACCAACGATATAACAAGTCGCTGTAGCGCGTGGGAAGTCTTCAGACAATTCAAATAGTGAGTGCTGTACTCTCGCTGTGGTAACAAAGAAGTTGAGGTGGAACGAGGTGAAAGAGAAAAGCGAGGACACCAAGAGCTAGACCTATTACAGTCTACACGTGGTCGAGGAAGTCGACCCGCCCTTCTCGCGGAGTGTCACTTTGACACACCTCGGTAAAGGTGAGCACTAACATAAAAGGACGCATCTTTTTTGCTATAGATCTATACCGCCATACTGCGCTGAGTCTCGCCTTCTTGGGAAGTGGTAGATAACACTGCGCGATCGAAGCTCGCTTGTGTGGACCAACAAAGGTACAAATTGTATCATTTACGAGCCATTCGGGTCCGACAGAAGGAGCATAAGGATTGGAAGACGGCGATCAGGCCAGAAGTGAAAAGCGAAGCGATAATCATCTGTCACAACCCGCGTACTGGATACATGTGGGTTGTTCAGCATTGACTGAATGACCTAGATTTCATACGCTACGCTGCAATGTGACTACCTCCCACAGCATCCTAAAGTCGCCTCTGAGGGAGAAGACGGGGTACTGTAGTTTACAGTACCTGCTGTTAGCTTGACGGTATTTCTCGATGGAAGCGCACAGATCGTGCAAAGGAGCGACTTACTTTGAAAGTTGCCGGTCTGTTCTTCTCGATAGTAAAATGGCCGAGCCAAGCGCAGAGATAGGCAGTGAATACTCCCGATAACAAAGTCTTCAAAGCTTGCTGTCCAGTCAACCGTAATGACTCGATATACAAACCCGGTTTACCAAGAGATGCCGACGGTCTGATACCTTGTTGGGCCAATCCGAGGCTGATCAAGCCTACTGCTGCTCTGGTAGTGAAAGCTAGCCAGCTACCTGTACCGACCAGGTGGAATATCCGATTCACACGATTCGAGTGTTCACCCAAGTAGAATGGGTAGAACTCGCTAAGCGTACTGTCAGTTTTGAGAGATTCAGACAAGGAGTTCGAGTAGAGACGTACTCAAATGTTCTGAAAGATTTGTCCGGATGAGACACCGGGGTGTAACTCGGGTTAACTATGGACTTGCCCATCTTGTAAGTCGATACTAGCGCGTGTTCTGTATGCAGTGCTGATGGAAGTGTCGCGGAGGAGTTATCACACCGCCTCAACAGAGGTTGTTTTACTTGTATTCCAATAGAGATGCAACCGGGTACATTGCGAGCCGGAGCACGAGACTCGCAGGAACATTACGTCATGTCCCGAAGCTGTTCTTGGCGAGGGTCGACATTAGTATGCATCGAATAAGCCTATCTTGCGGGCAGTATTATAAGCAGACAACAGAGCAGAAGAGCATAGCGGTGTTGTTATCAACGAGACAGACTGGACCTCTAAAAAGGACTGACCACGGTCTGATGGCATCACAAGCGAATGGCTACTGATGGTGATGTGATCTGAAGGACCGAGCGGTAAAAGGGGGAATCAGCGTTATGTGTGTTGATTGACTGACAATGATTTCCCCTTCGGCGCAAGCACGTTTCATCAGGCTTCTAGCTTGACACCGTCACTTACCATACTCATCAGCATCGCCATCATTCTCACGATGATTTCCGAATCTGTCATGCCGACGCGATGATGATGTTGCTCACCATCTCGAAATCCTGCCATCAAACGTCCTTATGGCCGAATAGAAGACGCAATTTGGCTGATCTGACTTTCTCACACGCCGCATCGCATGAAGAAGACTCGAGTCGGCACACGGATCCTCGTTGCCCTTCGAGAAGTTGTCAGGAGAAGTCAATCGACCTATACCGCTGATGGGCTTGAGCGTGTATCAGAATCCCAGGGGGTGATGGTCAGAGGGAACGAGTTATTTGCATTGCTTCAGAGCATCAGTGCGTCAATCTTGCTACATACCTTCCTGACCTCCTCCCCAAATGATATTGGCGTTATCCGCCGTTGGCGGATCTTCTTCGATACTTCCACTTCTGCATGATCAGGAGTTAACAGTGGTATCGCCTAATAAGTAGAATGGACGAGTACGCATCGCACCCTCTTCGCGCCCTGTCGCCAATCACCGAGCTCACCACCCCTAATTCCCTGCGCAGTTTGACTCTACCACTGGACGAGAAAGGTTATGAGTCAGAGAAAGAAGATCGTACAAGAAGGACTATTGAGGAGAACAGCATGTACTCCGGCCATTCTGAGGAGACAGTGAAGCAAGATTTCCACTCTGCCAATGACGAACACACGAACCATACACCGCCGAGACAGCGACATTTCTCCCTTCCTCCGCCCATCATTCAACCTCGCTCTCCTAGAAGACCTAGGCCATCATCTCTGCTTTTCCACGAGCAATCCAGCTTATCCGATAGACACCCGGTTGTTTTTCCCCACTCTGCACCGCCGCCAGGTGGTTTACTGCCTCCCCCAAGGTACTCCAACACTGGCCAAAGTCTGTTCTCTCGACCGTCCAAGGAGAAGCCCATGAGCGAACCCATCGCAGAAGAGCCGCGGCCTGCTACTCCAACGACACCCGGATTAGCTGGGGTCGGAGCCGGCGGTCGTTCGAGCGCTACGGGACATCGTAGTCGACCCAACAGCTTCCACGCAAGACCCTCCGAACCCATGTCAAGGCAAGGCTCACCCACAACTTACACCGTCAGTAGCTACTCTGCATTCCGTGTCTTTACGAAAAGGTACTGACGATTTTGCTCCTATAGCTTTTGCACGAGTTTCCTGCTCGACCCGCCTTAATCACACAGCACTCCCATCCCACTCTGCACAACATACCTGTCATCTCCTTCAGTCGTCGATCATTTCCCATTCAGGATGTTATGTCTTTGGCAAATACCAAGCGCAACAGCCTGAAGAAACGGCCTAACACGTATCATGCCGGCGTGCAAATCGATGCACCCAGTCGGCCGATCAGCTTTCACGGGGAGCTTATGGTTAGCCCGGTACATCCATCAGAAAAAGCTTCGATGCTCGGCGTAGGATTGACAGTCGCCACAGCCCCTATGAACCTCACAGCAGATCCCATTGTAGCGCCGTCCGCTACTGTGAGTATTGACTCCATCACTCTTCGACGGGATCGCAGCTAATCAAATCCTTAGCTGAACGACTCTTCCCTGGCACCACCGATACTATCTCATCCCGAGCCCGTCTCGCATCAACCGAGAGGATCCCCGCCCAGTCGGTCTCCCACTTTCCAGACGGTCACACGGCGCCAATCTGATCGTCGACAGCGGGTCTCAAGCATCTTATCCTCTATCTTTGGAAGCAACAACAGCTCCGACTCAAATCACGGCGCAGCAGACGTAAGTCGTAAATTGACGAAGCGAAGTCGACCTCTCAGTGGGACCCTATCTGCTGGTATCGCGTCACACGATACCTCTCGCGAGCAATCACCTACACTGTTCGAAACGCCCGGTGTAGAACCCACGACACCTCCATCGAAAGCGGTCCGCAGACCTAACACGTTCGGTGTGCGCGACGATGGATCTGACTTTTTCCCAACTCCTACTCCATTCCCAAAACTATCGGTCGGTTCTCTAAACTCAATGCTTGCTCTCCATAGGACTCAGTCAGAGACTGGCTCGGTCACCACTCCGTTTGAGGCCAACAAGCGAATTCTGTTCGTGCAGAACGGCCACGAGAATGATGTAGCGGAAGAAGACGAAACACCGCCACCGGAAGGCATGGTCAATGCTTTTGCTCTCGATGCGAATCAGAGACGTGTCCTCCCGAAGCCTACATCTAATGTTGAAGCTCCTTCAGCGGCCGTCCGGCCAACACAACAGGCATCTCGCACGGCCATACATACCAATGCTCGCTCCCCGCTCAATGGTTACTCTCCAGCAATGGCGACCGCGGCTCTTCGTCTTTCCCCACACACATCTGTCATCAGCCACCATACCGATTCGGGCATTCTTCTAGCTTCAGAGGGAGCATCTTCAGCTGCTAGCTCGACGGAGGCGCATTACCCCACTTCACCTCGTGTAGCACCATCTGGATCACCGTCTGCTCTACGTGACAGTATGTCAGGCGAATCGTCACAGCCGTGCACAAGTCACTCGCTCCCGAACTCGCCTCGTAGTCGTCCTTTGCCTCGTCCGCCTTCTGGTCAAGCCTCTCCCAGGCTGGGGTCACCACAACCGGCGTTCGTTGCCCCATCGCCGCCGAGATCCACCTCGTCGGACAGTCATTCCCTTCTCATCGCCAGTCATCTGTTGTCGACCCACGCCGCGGCCCTGATGCATTACTCCACCTCAATGAGGGCTGCAAGCGATGCTCTATATCACATGGGCGAAAGCAGTCTTGAGTGGAGTGATTTGTTGGCAGACTTAAAAAAGTCAGTGCAGGGAGAAACGGACGAGACGCATCCTCCTTCGACACCGCAAGAAGCGTACGCTCTCCACGACCAGACTTTTCCTGAGGGCATGCCTTTAAAACGTCACGATGAGCCTGCTATCGCAGGTCTCACTCGTTCAGCGAGTTACACCGCGCATCCAAAATCTAGGGGCTCGTCGACTCTTACTCCCCCACACTCCGCTCCGACGATGGCGTCATTCGGGGCGGTCAACGACAACTTCACCTCGATTTCACCTCGTCCCTCAACAATGCGTCGAGCGTCCCGCGCCTCCTTTCGACAGACGAGAGGATCTTCTTCTCCCGCTAATCATGTCCAGGAGTTTAAGCGGATCGAGAATTTGAGACCCGCAGATTCGAACGCTACTACGTCAGATGAGTCTATACCAGGCCGAAGTGCAGAATCGGAAGGAGGATACACAGACGAGCAATTGAACCCGCTTCAACCACCTTCTGGGAACGAAGTGGAAGTAGCGAAGAGCGGCTTAACCATGTCGCCAATTGCGATTTCGATATCAGCGCCAAAAACAAAGTTGACTAAAGAGAAGAAAGGGCCTAGCCGTCTACGCCTATCGGCCGCTGGAGAGCGATTGAAAGTAGAGCCGCTGGACAGTTCAACTTTGACTAAGAGTACAATGAGCATTCGAGGAAAGGGGAAGGGGAAGAAGCACTGGTGGTCTCGCAGCAAGTCGTGAGTGAGATCAACGTCGGACACCGATGAAGCTGATAAGCTGGTGCATCTACAGCTGAGATCCTGAAGGTATAGCTGGTCAAGATTCGTTCAAGTGAAGCTTATGGTTAATCGTCCTACGAATCTATAATGTATATGCATGCACGTAAAGTTGAGCACTGTGCTTCAGCTAGTGCAATGAGAGTGGTGGTGAACTTCTAAATTGGTCTATAACAGTACAGTGCGGCACGCATGTCGCTCAGATGGTGGAGCGACGGTCACCTCACTCCTTTGTCGGATGGATATCCAATAGCGACTCTATCCTCTCCAGACCGACCTAAAACGCGTGCGAAGCTGTCAGCTCATTGTACAATATGTACTCGGAGAGCACTTACGTTCAAGTTAGCTCGAGGAACGCTGAATGTTATTCTGTACCAGCCATGAAGGTGATAATGATATGCTGTCCCAGGTGCCTGCGATAGCGGGAGACGTGGGTCAGCGTCAGCGACGACGTCGGTCTTCTCTTTTAACTTATAGGCGAGAACGCACAATATACACTCCTCCATCGAGTAAGAGCTGGAACACCTTCTTCTCCTCTGCTGCGTCTTTCAACCCTAGTCGATCTCCGATATTGACCCATATGAAATTACCCCTGCCCATCGGATACAGTATGGTCAGCGCATGGACATGATGTGAGCTCTCGGATCGGGAAGACGAAACAGGGCGAGGACGACGCTGTCACTCACGCGTTGGAGTTGGCAACGTGTACACCTCTCGCCTCGAACCATCCCCTAGTAAACGCATGTGCTTCACCCAGCCTAGCTTTGTTGGTCTCTATGAAAGCCTTCAGAGCGGCTTTGTCGGACAACAGCGAGGACCAAATCACGTCTGCTGGCGAGGAGACTGCGAACGACGAATCAGTCGATATTTCATACGTGTGCATGTCATTGTACAATACTCACTCTTCATCAACATAGAAGTGTTCGCCATTGCTCGGAGTAATAGCGGGTTATGTTGCGAAATCAGAGTTCCAACTCGAAGACCGTTGGCACAGAAGCTGGCGTACAGAAAGTATATCAGTCGGATTGCGATATATGACCACCATATTGCTGAGATCTGCTCACTCTTTGCTCATCCCATAAACCACTGAAGTGAGATATGAGCTAAGCTGTGCTTGCAAGTTGTCGAAGATGGAACAGATGGCTTACCATGTAGCCTAGCCTTGTCGAACTCGATACCAAGCTCCTTATTTACATCAATAGACATCATGCTTGTGAAAGGTAAAGCATCGCTGAAGGCTACATGGCGAGCATGAAATTTTTGCGTTAGCCAAGAGCATTCCTTCACAGAAATAGACACGAAAGATTGTCAGTCGAGCTCACCCTCATTGTCATATACGCTCATGGCGTAGATCTCGTCTGACACCAAATGCAAATCCTTCTCCTCACAGAATCTAGCGTAGGCGAGGAGAGTATCTCTCGAGTACGTTCTCCCAAGTGGGTTTTGCGGGTTACAAACGATCTGCACGGACAGCGGTTCAGCTAGAATCACCGGCTATTGGAAGATCGTTGTGAATACATACGACTGCTCGGACGGTGATACCCTGTTCCATCACTTCATCAAGCTTTTGCTCGAAGAATTTTATAGATTCTGGACCAAATGCTTCTTCTCCCTCTGGCAAGTGCACAGGGATGATACGGACTCTGCCCCTACCGATGAGGTCGCGATCGAACCCTGTGTAGCTAATCATAGGCATTTTGCGATCAGCACTGATTCCTCATATCGCAGAAAAGGAGAACGTACTAAGGCGCAGCGACGAGGATTGCTTCACCCTCGTCCATCAGGGTGTAGAAGAGTTGATCAAGGACTAAGAGCAGAAGATTAGCTTAGAGACTTCTGGACCGTCTCCGCTCAAGTGGTTGCACTTACCCGCTGAACAGCCGACACCTGTACACAGATAATGTGCGTCAGATCAAGAATACTGGCTTCGCACATCGTCGTTCCTGTCACACTCACCAGTGATGATTTGTTCCGGCTTCACTTTCTCGGCAGGGTTGAACCAATCATTGTAGAAACCGCTCAAGGCTTTGTTGATTCGCCGACTACCCCAGAGCGAATCACCGTATGACAAGTCTAGAGGTGTCAGGTTGTTGCGAAGTGCAGAAGAGAAGATCTGGTGGTGTGATGAATATGAGCTGGACAATGATAGTAGGTTAATAGTATTGCAGCTCACCTCCATGCATTCCTTTTGCATGAGGAAGTTTTCCGCGACGCCTAACGAGACAATACCACGAGGGTTCGACGTACAATCGTATTCTATCTCAAAACTCAGTCATGCTCATGCTTATGACGCTGCAAAGAGAGAGAGGGAGTTGGGGACATACGATCTTGGAAGAGACAGCTGAATCTGTCGATTAATGGCCCTGCGTCCGGACCGCCGGTAGCTCTATCGCTAAGTTTCGGACCCAAGTAGATCTTTCGCTGTTCATCCCTTGATCCAATGACTGACGAAGCTCGCGGCGGAGGTGGTTTCGGGAAACGATTCTCCGCATTGGGAAAGGACGATACTGATAAATGGGCGAAACACGAGATCAATGTATCGGACGGAATGGAGTAGTCGTCAATCTCAGTCGTCTCGCGATATGCGCCATCGTCTCTATCTCCGGAGATCTCAGCGTCGGCCTTGGAGCCGTGACTGGGTGATGTCGTAGATGCTGACAGAGGAGAGGGAAGACCGCATGGCGCTTGGAGGGAGTAGCGCGTCGGACGTTCGAGCGGTGCAGGAGCCGGAGATCTGAATGTCATGTCGGGTTGACGTTTCGGGTCAAGCAATAATATTGTATTTATTCAGATTACTTCATGCGTTGGATATGAATAGACAAAGGTGTTGTCAAGATCGCATTCAACCAACAGCGGGCGACGAACAGCGACCTGCGCGATTTTTCTTCATTCTACTCATTGTATCACCATCGTGTTCCACGTTGTCCACATTGTCCACGCTGTCTCAAAAATCACTTATTGGAAAAAGCGACACTTGGCGGTCTTCGGACGTTCCGAATCTCTTTTCCCGAATACCCTTTCTTATCTGTTATCATGTACCCAAATGCGGATGTAGTGACGTGGTATTAAGCGGATCAACGGAGCATACAGTATCATCGGCCCTCAGCGTACGTCTGTCACAACCGGATAGCGCCGAGGTTAATATCCCCATAAACGTTATTCGAGTGAAGATCGGGTATTGCCTTTCCACGAATGGCCATGTCACGAATTCAGACGAGCTTCTGAATTTGCGTGCGTTGTCAGTAAGACCAGCATTGTAGCAGACACATGGCTAATACATCTTCGTGTACAGTAGACCAACATATAGACAGACCCGCATGCTTCCGTAGATGCTTGACCTCCTCTAATACAGTCAAGTAGCAGATTACCCCGCACTCGCTCGACTGTTCCCCCGCTTTGTCCCTTTTCTTGACGTCTTCACAATCTTCACAATTCGCACTTGACATTTCTACAGTACGCCTCTTATTCTCATCTGACACACATACACAACTTGTCACAAGCGTCCATCTCCTTTCACTCGACCTACCGTCAGAGGTCTTCTCCCACTCGCGTCTTGCGTCATACTGTCTTTCTCTTTCTTCTTTCTTTCTTCCTCATCTCTATCCTGTCCACCTACTTCGCCACGCTGCTGAACAGCAATACGACACCATTCTCACGACATGTCAGGTAAGTCCCCTTCCTGACACAGCGCACGTTGTAGCTTCGCTAACCCTTGCATCTATCTGTTTCCACGAACAGTCACGCCCCCAGCAAATCACAACGCCAATATCCTCGCGCTTCTTCGCGATCTCCGTTTGACCACGCCTCGCGTCATCCAATCTCCTCCGACTCAACCTCGAAGAGCGTCGGTAGCTCTCATCATCCGTTTACGGCCGGCTGCAGAGCTGGTATTCGAGGGCCGCGAGCCAGAAGGCTATCATGGACTGGTCGTGCCCGAAGCTGAATTCGGGCTCAGTCACACTCTGGAAGATTTCTTCCGCCTCCGTAAGTCTCCCTCCCAACCTATCGGATCTGCTGTCAGCTTCAATTGACCTCTTATTTTGCATTTATATCAGCCTGGGTCAACCATCCAAATACTGTACCCGAGCTCCTTTTCATCCGCCGCGCATCATCATCAAAACCCTCAACAGCCGCTCAGGCTCGATGGGCTTCACACATCGCATTTCCAGGAGGCAGACATGAGCCGGATGATCAAAGCGCGTATTTCACCGCACTGAGAGAGACATGGGAGGAGATCGGGATTGATCTAGCAGACAAAGAGTTTCTGCATGTTGGGAGGCTGGATGAGCGGGAGGTCACAACGAGTCTAGGCAAGAGATTATTGATGATCTTGAGTCCTTTCGGTAAGCTGCCTGTCTACCGTATAGATCACGCAGAAAGCTCACGTCTATCCCCAAAGTCTTCCTACAAACCTCTCCTTTCAGTCCATCACCCGAGCTACAAGCTGTAAGCCACGCGCCACTCGCTTCTTTGGCCACAGAGCTGATCATCTTGTTGACCGCAGACCGAGGTATCGTCAATACACTGGATTCCGCTTTCACTCGTCACACCACCTTTTGCCCCTGAAGCCTGGTCTCACGTTGAGATCGACATCAGCAGTCGTCTTAGTCCCCGCAATGGCATCATACGGGAACTCTTGCGAAATCTCATCGGAAAGATGCAGTAAGCTCACTCCTTCAACAATTTTCCGCTGGCTATCGCTGATAGTCCTGCAGGTTCGGCTGCGTGCTTTTGCCTGACGAGCCTGAGCAATTGGCAGAAGGCTTTGACCCGTCAAACGAATTCGAAGTGGCCGCAGAAGGTAGTGGAAGCTGGTTCAACGCGCTCGACGGGAAGAGAGTTTTGCGGTTATGGGGCTTAACTCTCGGCATGACCCTGTGAGCTCACCCGCCTTAAACATTCAGCTCCGTGCTTATTTTACTGCAACAGCGACCTTCTTGCGCACTATCCAGATGCTGTGCCAGCCCATCTCGTTGTACCTCGTTCGCGGCCCGGATCAAAACCGACTTCGCCTACCAGACATGACCGTAACAACACTCCTCAGACACCGGTCACCGTGCAAAGCAGCTTTGAGGATCAATGGGAAGCAGCAAGAAAAGCGATAGAGGAAGCGAAAGATGGGCAGCCACCAATGACACCGACTGGCAATGGACAGAGTAACGTAGTGTCGGAAGGACGAAGTGGGGCAGGGTTTGACGCTCAGGGGAGTTTAGGATCGAAAGTGGACGGGAAGGGAAACAAGGGCAAACGGAGACGAGGTGTTGGACCCGGTATGACGTGAGTCAGCGATACTGTCAGCATGAAGACGGCACGCTGATGCTTCCCAGTGCCGTGTTCCCTCGGTTCTCCTATCCGGACGTCAATTTCTGGATTTGGTGAGCAATTGCATGTTGGCGTATGGCAATGCGCAGTGGTTTTGCTGACTTTTGTTCTCGTAGGGTCTTCGGTCGGAGATATAGACAAGTGATCAAAGGTTGGGAAAACTCTTTGCATGGTCCAGACCGAGCATCAGACAGACGGTATGTCTGCCTCTCTTGTCTTCTGCAAGTAATGTCAACGTCATGCTGATGTTTGACATTGGGCAGAGTCAACTGGTCTGGGCAGGCGCTTGCAACGTTCTATACAGCAGTCCGACAAGCTTTGCTCGTAGCTATCATCATTCGGGCTCTACTCTCGGGCGCAGGTGTAGCAGGGATAGCGTGGTTCGTCGTGAAAAGTTTGGGACGAGTAGGTGGCAATGATCTGTAGCGTTGGGCGGATAACGAGGCAAACGTCCAGAGGTGGACGATATTCTGGGCATTTCATCATGAGCCGATTCATGTCATGGCACCACCAAATGTAGAGATACAATTTAAGATAGATTGACCGTACGAGCTGTGTTGACGAGCGATATGAATGACTTGGTAGTCTTTATAACAGGGGAGGACTTGCCTGAGATCTCACTGTAGCCACTGTGCCACATGTCAATTGACCGCGGTAATTGTCTTGTGATAATAACCCTGAATATAACCCCCCCCCTTTTAAGTGGGAGTGTCCTTTGGTTCTGCATTATACCCTTTAACGCTTTTAGACAGGATCACGTTGTTGTCACCATTCGCTTGTTCAGACAGTCAAGCGGCCAACATTATCCAACCCAAATATAATACACACCTCCACCCAGTTCGACAGCTCTGTCTTACAGTCGGCAAGCAACAAATCAACTGATCATCCCGGTGTGCTGAGAAACCTTGGCCACGCCATCGCGTTCGGACGGTTCACAGTGCTTGTACAGCCTTAGGCATAGGTTGTGCAGGGCTCACACGGCAGATACGGTCACGTCCACCTCATCTGACGCGTCTGACCTCGTTAATTTCGGAACATCAGTTCATCAGTACTTGATCCGAATCACACCGACGCGTGCCGACAACCAAAATGGCGGATGCTACACCTACACCCGCACCCGTGCAGCAACCGGCTGTGACAACACCACTTCCTGTTCCAGCAGTATCGCCATCAGCATCCGCATCAGCAGCAGCTCCAGCCATGTCTGCTCCTTCCCCTGCTTCAGCTTCAGTGCCGGTGCCAGTGCAAGACTCTACTCCTGGCGCTACAGTGGCACCTACTCCTCAGCCAACGACGTCAACAGCTGTGCCCAGCTCAGCTCAACCCCCTACACCTGCTGGACCAGTCAATATTAGCGATGAAAAGAAGCTTGAGCTGGTCGCTGGGATGGACCCCTCGAAAGTCGCTGCGATTCGCAAGGTAAATGATCGTGTACTACCTAGCGTTCTCCAAGCTCGTCTGCTGACAGCGATCTCTGTAGCGCGTGGCGGACCTACAAGCGTCGGGCCAAACCAAGGAGACCTCGTCCGAATTGGCCAAATTCACCATGGTGCTTGAGCTATACGCCAGGTCGCAGCAACTGAAGTGAGTTTATTCTCTTCGGGTATGATATGTCAACACTGATATCCCTTCAGGCAAGAAGCACAAGCTCAAGAGCAAGCTGCAGCCGCAGCCGCCAGCCCTACTGCAAATGGCGCTGCCTCCGGCGCCGGGCCCAGCTCTAGCTGTATGTCCGCTCTCTGTTATTTTGTATGCCATCTCGCTAAATTGTTTGATAGCCTCTGCAGCTCCTGCACCCGTTCAACCCGCACATGTCTCGATGACCCCAGCACAAATAGCTCAACTACGCACTCAAGCAGCCGCTTACCAGAACCTGAGTCGAAACCAACCTGTCCCATCATACATCTTGCAAGCCGCCCAGGGTAGCCCTCCAGCCGGAATTGCTGGACAACCTCCAGTTCCCACACCGCTCACTGGTGTCGAAGCTAAGATTGCCGATAAGACGACGGAGGCTGTCGTCAGCGACAGCTTGGAGCAAAGTAGGGATACAGCGGGACCAGCAGGGGCTGTGGACAGTGGAGATGTAGCAAGTGGATCGGGAAGCACCCAGGAGAAAGTCGCCTCTTCACCAGCAGGTCCAGTCGTTCCAAGCGGTCCACCATACGCCATGGAATTCGACTCTTCATCGGTCATCTACCCTTACAATGCCTATACCCATCCATCCGTATACGCAAATCGCAAGTTTGACGATGAGGTTGCAAATCCGCTCAACAAGCTTCAACGGCTTGTCGCCCCATCTCTGATGCCCAGAGGACTCGACCCATATCTTTTGATGGAAGAGCGCAACAGATTTGTAGAGACCAGGATCGCTTGGCGCATGAAGGAGCTGGAAGAGCTGGATTCCACGATGGGTCTAGGCGAACAAGGCGCCAAGGACGTGCCGGGTGTCGTAGAGGCAGAAAAGGTGCCAGGACAAGGGCAAGAGCTGGGTATACAAGCGAGGATTGAATTGTTAAGTCTCCGATTGCTGGGAAAGCAAAAACTACTTCGCGAGGATGTCGTGCGAGCCATGCACGGCGCGACACAGGTTCCAGCGGACCGATCACAATTCAGGCGATTCAGGACACACGCTTTGCGAGACGCTCGAGCAACAGAGACTGCGGAACGCCGACAACGGACGGAGCGAGAGCAGCGTGGCAAACAACGACATATCGCGTACATCAACTCGATCTGCGAGCATGGTCAGAACATGATTGGCTCAGGCGTTGGAACATCTCGTGGTGCAGGAGCGGACAGGATGAAGCGTTTAGGAAGAGCAATGATGAAGTACCACGCCGAAACAGAAAAGGAGGAACAACGACGTATCGAACGATTGGCGAAAGAGCGTCTCAAGGCCTTGAAGAACGACGACGAAGACGCATACCTCGCCTTGCTTGGGGAAGCGAAAGATTCCCGTATCGGACACCTTTTGCAACAAACCGATCAATACCTCGAAACTCTTGCTGCGGCCGTCATGGAGCAGCAGAACGACGATGTGCACCGCGATCAGATACGGATGGACATACCTTTCGAGCAAGAAGAGGGAATGGCCAGCGAAGAAATGTTCGGCGCGCGAAGACAAGACGGAGAAGAGGAAGGAGCGGAGAGGAAAGCGGGCAAGGTGGATTACTATGCTGTCGCGCATAAGATCCAGGAGAAGGTCACGAAGCAAGCCACCCTTTTGACTGGTGGAACTCTGAAGGACTATCAGGTCAAGGGTCTTCAGTGGATGATCAGTCTGTACAATAATAGGTTGAACGGTATTCTGGCCGACGAAATGGTACGTGTGTTGACTTCAAGGTGTCACACTATCGTTAACACTGTGATTAGGGTCTCGGCAAAACCATCCAAACCATTTCTTTGATCACCTACCTCATTGAATCCAAGCGACAACCCGGTCCATTCCTTGTCATCGTTCCGCTGTCTACGCTGACCAACTGGACGCTCGAATTCGAGAGATGGGCACCCACAGTCCGGACTTTGATCCTCAAGGGATCGCCCGCTGTTCGTAAAGAGGCATATCCTCGTTTGCGTGCTGTCGACTTCCAAGTCTGTCTCACAACCTACGAGTACATTATCAAGGAGCGTCCGTTGTTGTCCAAGATCAAATGGGTCCACATGATCATCGACGAAGGTCATCGTATGAAGAATGTCAAGTCCAAGCTCAGTCAAACGTTGAACGAGCATTATTCGACAAGGTATCGATTGATCTTGACAGGTACTCCGCTGCAAGTAAGCCATCCAACTACTACCGAGATATCGTGATCGAGCTGACACACCCGCAGAACAATCTTCCAGAACTGTGGGCTTTGCTCAACTTCGTCTTGCCGAAAATCTTTAACTCGGTGAAATCGTTCGATGAATGGTTCAATGCACCTTTCGCCAACACTGGTGGTGAAAAGATGGAGATGAACGAAGAAGAAGCATTACTGGTCATCAAGCGTTTGCACAAAGTGCTTCGACCATTCTTGCTCCGTCGACTGAAGAAGGATGTCGAGTCGGAACTCCCAGACAAGGTTGAAAAGGTCCTCTATACCAAGATGAGCGCGCTGCAGTGGAAGCTGTACGAGAGCGTGCAGAAGTACAAGACTCTTCCTACGGACATGTCGGCGAGGTAAGTCTGATATCAAGCTTATCGCACAAGGGCCATCGCTGACCTCGATTTGCTGTAGTAAAAATCGAAAGCAAGCCAATTTGCAAAACGCGTTGATGCAGCTCAGGAAGATCTGTAACCACCCTTACGTCTTCAGAGAAGTCGACGAAGACTTCACCGTTGGAAACACCACGGATGAGCAAATCATCAGAGTTGCGGGTAAATTCGAGCTGTTGGACAGGATCTTGCCCAAGCTGTTCAAGACCGGCCACAAAGTAAGTCTAGTGCGATTCGGTTGACAGCACGGCTGACACCTTGCGCGCCAGGCTCTGATCTTCTTCCAAATGACCGAGATCATGACCATCGTTTCCGATTTCTTCGATTTCCGGGGTTGGAAGTACTGCCGACTTGACGGTAGCACGAAAGCCGAGGACCGTCAAACTTTGCTTTCTACCTTTAACGACCCCAACTCGCCATACCAAGTCTTCATCCTTTCTACTCGAGCTGGTGGTCTTGGTCTGAATTTGCAATCAGCCGACACCGTTATCATTTACGATACCGATTGGAATCCCTTTGCCGATTTGCAGGCTCAAGATCGTGCGCACCGTATCGGTCAAAAGAAGGAGGTCCGAGTACTGCGTCTCATCTCGTCCGGTACAGTCGAAGAGCTTGTATTGGCGCGAGCGCAGAGGAAGTTGGAGATCGATGGCAAGGTTATTCAAGCGGGTAAATTCGACGATGTGACCACTGGCGCAGAATACGAAGCGTTATTGGCCAAGGCTTTCGAGGCTGCCCCGGAGGACGACAACGAGGAGACGAACGAGCTTGATGACGACGAGCTGAACGAGTTGCTTGCTCGTGGAGACCACGAATTGGAGATCTTCGCTCAGATGGACAAAGACAGGAAGCAGAAACAGCTTGACGATTGGAAAGCTGCGGGCCACAATGGCGAGTTACCACCTGTTCTCATGGCAGAGTCAGAGCTGCCGCCATTCTATCGCCGAGACATTGGCCAGGAGATGGCTGCACAAGTCGCCAACGAGGAAGAGCAAGGTCGAGGTCGTCGAACTAAAGTAGAAGTGCGGTACACGGACGGGTTGACCGACGATCAGTTCATTGCCGCTCTTGAAAACTCGGACGACGATGTAGAGGAAGCTGCGGAGAGGAAACGAGCTCGAACAGACAAGCGCGCCGAGAGGAAGAGGATGAACGAGCTTCTCGCTCAAGCCGAGGCAGAAGGCAAGCCACTCAATACGGCCGTAATCAGTAAGGAGGAAGAGGAGGAGGAGGATGACGCGTCGCCTGAACCTGAACCTGAAGCGACTTCGTTGCCGTTAACGTTGTTGAAGAAGAAGCGAGGAAGGCCCTCCAAGAGTGCTACTCCAAGTGTTCAAGGAGACGAAGCTACGCCTACTGTTAGTAGAGTCCTTTTCTCATATGCGCAGACTAGTGTTGACCAAGTTGCCCTCCAGAAACGACGCAAGATTGGCAGCGCTCTTGGTGCTCAAGTCTCTGGTGCCGAGGTCCAACTCATAAACAAGCTGTTCACCGAAACGAACAAGCTCAAGTCGGACTTGGGCGAAGATCTGAATCAGTTCTTCTTGACGCCCGTTAGCAAGCGGGTGAGTGATGGCTGTGATATATATTTGGGAGCTGTCAACTAATTTATTGCGGACGCGATAGGACTACCCTGACTACTACGCTATCATTGCCCAACCCATTGCGATGTCACAAATCAAAGCGAAGATCGGCAAGCCGTCATACAACCTGTCAGCGTTCCAATCCGACATGCACTTGCTATGGACGAACGCGCGGACTTACAACCAAGAAGGATCCTGGGTGTTCAACGCTGCTGAGGACATGCAAGAAGGGTTCGACAAGATGTGGGAGGAACAAGTGCCGCCTTTCATCCAACAGCAGGAAAAAGCAGCGGCGGCCTCAGGAGACTCGAACGGTGCCAGTAATGGCATTACTAATGGGAATGGTGGATCTGCCGAAGCTAGTGGAAGCAGTACGCCAATGTTCAAGTCGAACCCTGAGAAAGTGACTGCTCCTAAAATCAGGATATCGATGGGGAAGAAAAAGGTCGAAGTTGCCAAACAAGAAGAGAGTGAGGACGACGATGAGGACGACGATGAAGATCAAGATGAAGATGAGGATATGGATGACGATTATTGAGATCGTTGGGCGACTCAATGAACTGCAGAATGAAGAAGGAACGTTGGTGCAGAAGTAGATGTGCCTTTGTAACATGATTCTCACTACAGTATGAACCTTTGGTCTTTCGGGTTGAACGTGACTTGTTCGCACAAGATCTATTCGAAAAGCTATGACCAGCGCGACGTCGTGCTTACTGGTCGATATGATTTGTGCTTCACACCCCTGTACCCCTGTCTGATCGATACGCCCAGACGTTTCCGATTGTTATCTGTGCATTCGCTGATCTAGTATGAGGGCAAGTAGAGTGTACTCTAGGGCATCCACCATCCTTCGCCTTTCCCTTGATCCTTGCTCCCTTTTCGACTGACGACTGATACCTAACGGCAAATCGATCAGAAGTAGTGCGCATACGTCTTGGTCCCAGTCAGGTAGAGCGCGTCGACGAGAAGGCCTTTGTACGCAAACGCATACGCAAACTCGATTAGCGCTCGTCCAATAGTCACAGATCGCAGATCACAGAAGGCTAAGAGTGATTTGTGACTCACCGAGCAGACCGAGGTATTGGATACGAGCGAACCCGGCCAACTGCATACGCATCGATATTAGCTTGCGATTCGAGTGATATGTATTAAGAAGAATCAAGTATACTTACGCGTGCCTGAGGGTCGCCAGTAGCGTATCCTTGCTATATGACAGAAGCGCATATCAGCGACTAGCCCTTTGCACTCAAATGGCCACACTACAAAGGGATGCAAGGGTTGCAGGGCGTTCTAGTCAAGCGTTATGTGCAACTCACAGTGTACCCCACTCGACCCATGATCCAGGTCATCATAGCCCCAGTAGCGAAGACGGGGTGGAAGATACCTACGGCCGGTCGGACAGTGATATCAGCGTGATATTACCTCACACTCCACTATAAGGAGATCTCTCCAATACTCGGACTCACCGGTGAAGGCGAACAGAGATAGGAGGTAAGGTACGCTCTCGAGGGTGTTAGCGTGCGCGCGTTGAGCACAGTTGTAGATCTATCAATACCGTTCCGTACGTCAGCGCTGTATTCCGGGATGCTCGCTCGACACGTCTTGTAAGACTGAGAGCAAAAGAGCAAAAGAGCAGAAGTTTCAAAGAGGATGACGACTCACCTTTTTCTTGGGGTCGGTCGCAGCGTCGGCTTCGCTCGCGTACAAAGTGGGGTACTTGACGCCGGCCTCTTTGCGCAAGCGCATAACAAGCATGATCTGGTACATCTATTACCCAATAATCGCGTCAGCTTTTGAGCCTTGGGCCCAACAACCGCGCGTGCACATGATGATTCTGAAAGTGGCAAGAAGGCTCGCGGTATAACTCACGTTCAAGCCGAAGGCACTGACAACGGCCAGCCCCACGACGGGGAAGGTAGGAGGGAGCGTGATGGATGCCATTGCGGTGTTGCGGTGTCGCGGTATGGTTTCGACTTATCACCGATAGTGTACGACTAGAAGAGCTTGCTGAACGCTTCTTGCAATATATACAGATAGGAGGGGATACGTGTCGACTGGCTGGTCTGTTTTATCTATCCTTGGCTCAGGCGAAAAGTCAAGTAAAGGTCAAGGTCAATGCCCGCGTCCCGTACTTTCCGGCTGCACTATTCCAACGGAGATGAGCGAGACCGTCGGCCATTCGAGCCTAAGTTTTGTACTTGATCCAGTTCATACGGCCGATAGGCGCTGACACAGTGACACCTCACAATACGTCGCATAACGTTTCACAACAGTTTAAGACACACACTCATATCAATGGTATGAGTATATGTATGGTACACGTCTCGGCTCAATACAGCTTTCCCGACGAGCGCGCTGGCACTATCCACCGCGCACCATAATATGCACTAAGACGACGGTTCCGGTCGAGACTCCTTTGGGGTTGAGCGTCGTCTTATGCCATGTGTATGTTCTCGACCTCAGCTGTTGAGCGTCTATTCCCCGCATGTTCGTACTAGCCGTTCATGCACCTAAACACTCAAAAGCCTTTGTAACAGTATCATAATGCTACAGTATTCCTCCGCCACAATAGCGGAATCAAATTGGTCAATTAGCCTTTCAAGCTTGGCAGAGTGGAGGTCCGTCATTCGATGGCTCGGTATGACGGGGCGTGCTCTGCGCGCTTCCTTGTTGATCCGTCGTCCACTACACTGCTCAACAAGTAATCTCAAAACGGAGTAGTGCAGTGCTCAAACACAGAAGCTGATGGCGCTCCGACTCCGCCAGGCTGTACCTGGAAAGCCCACTGCTTCGTCCGCGCAGAAAGTCGGGGCTGTCGTCGTTGATCAACGAGGTTACATAGTACGTCCTCGGCTCATTTCCTTCCTTCCCTTCGCTCTTGACTGACCGGACGCTGCTAACGCTCCCGTACCATAGGCATATCCCTCGGGTCCGAATGTCGTCCTTCTGACGCCCGGGTTGGAGTTAGCGGATACCTTGCCCTTCTGGTCCGCACTCCCATATCGAGCTACTACATCTACACCGTCCAATGTTGAAGGGATATGCTGCGAGGCCGAGGAAAAGCTGGTGAGTTACCTGCAGCTCCCTCGCATTCTTCGCACTAATGCTACAGCCGGCACAGATCATTGCTTGGAGCAGAGAGCATGTCGTGATTTGGCGGTATATCGCATCAGATAGTCGGGGTAGCTGGGCCGTACATTCAACTATCGTCGCTTCGTCCGCAGTAACATGCCTAGACTATCAAGCAGGTGAGCCGAGATCAATATTGCGGGCCTCAATCGAACTCCAGGTTAGACTGACTTCGCTTATCCAGGTATTCTTGCTCTTGGAACGGTGAACGGCATCGAGTATTGGCGTACAGAGCCTAAAGCCGACGTAGTGGTGTGGGACAAACAATGGCAGAGGTGAGCGCACTCACGAAAGTGTCGGCTGACACGGCAGATCATATCCTGCACCCACGTCAATACGCATATCATCATCCTCTGGACATCTGGCATGGTACCAAGAGGTATGTCACCGCTATCTGCACACGATGTGCTGCCCAGCTGATCACGGCTACATCGAGCAGAAGCAGAGATCCGCGTATATACTGGCTGTGGGCCGTGGCGGACAGCCACTTGGGATCGCTCAAGAACTGCGACATCCTCGTGAGATCGCTTGGATAGGATGGCGGAAGTCCAAGTCTGCAAGGTGTGTGGTCAGGCTTTTTATAACGAGTGTCGCCTGACTGTGCATGTCTGTCCTCAGCGGAGACGCCCATCTTTTCACCATCACTTCCAATTCTGTCTTTCGCATTTACGCCCCAGTCCTTGATGACCCGTCGTGGTTTCAACTTCTCTCGTCTCTCGATCACAAAGCATTTGCTGGTCCTGCCTCGAAGAGCTCAGCGTCTACCAAGGGCAAAGAACGCGAGAACAATCCTTTCGGAGTGATGTGGGCACCGGACGCCACAGTCGTTCATGGAGCCTTGCTCACCGAATTAGACAAGATGCGAGAACACAAATCTCCGGATAATCAAGCCATGAAGGCGATCGAAATAATGCTAGCGGAAGAGGGAGATGTCATCCTATGGGTGGGGCCAGACGGAAGTGTGGTGTTGCGATCTATAGTAGTAAGCAGAATAAGAGTCACATATCTCAAAGACGTAGCTGAACTCCGCAAAGAACATAGACCGTAAACCTCCAACCCTTCTTAAGACCCTTTCTATTTCGAGAAGCGAGCTCCCCCCTTCTCTCAACCCTTCGAATTGGTGCTCAGAAGCAGCAGTGATGCATATTCCCGCCCATCCACATGGTCTGATTGCGGTGCTACCACCATCTATTTTCTCGCCCTCGATCACCGCCCCTCGTATATCTCTTCCGTCCCTTCTTACCTCGAGGCGAGACTCAATCAAACCTACATCGATGCCTGCTGCAGCAGAGAAAAGTGTTACAGTGCAACTAGAGTCCGCTCTCGAGCATTTCGTTCGAACCCCCAACGGTCGTGGCTTGTTAGCTATTAGCGAAACTGGAGAGATCGGAAGCTGGTTCAAACAACAAGCCGGATTGAGGCCAAACAAGTGGGCTGGAGCTACAAAGCCGCTGGTAGGCAAAGGCTACTGGCAAGCTCCTCGTCCGCCGAGCCAATCAGCAATATTTGCAAAAGGTCGAGCTATCGTTTTCTACACCAAAGGAGAAGACGGCGAAGCGCATATAACACTACAACACCTTGACGTCGATGCTTCAAAGCCCCGCGCCCCGGTGACGCTGCCCCATTTCAAGCCCAACCGTGATGACGATGTTGAGATGCTTCTTGCTGTCTCAGATATCGATGATGGTCACAGCGGAGAAGGGCGGCGTACTCAGCGGGCTATCATCATGGCCGCAACGCGCAGTGGAGAAGCATGGGTTTGGCGAGTAACATCAAAAATTACTCCGGCGGAAACGATTCGAGCCGACGACGAGCCTGACATCGAACTGTTATCGCATTATCGCCTTCCGCTTGATGCGCAGCATGCAGAAGAAGGCTCGCTAATTGTCAGACCAGTCGATCCGATGGGTTGGCATCAGTCTGTGATTGACTGGACGACCGATACTCCGCTACAAGACATGCTCTTGACGGTGTCCGCTGATGGGGATCTGGAGTTCTGGACACCAAAGATTGGTCAACATCTCGTGGGTCAGGAGTCGGACGGTCATCACATGCCGCACCACGATGTTGCATGCGAGATCAACGGCAGTGCAGACTCGAAGAAGGGCAACGCGCCATGGGTCAAAACAGGCGTCGTTAGGACAGAGAGGCGAAATGTCATCAATGCAAGGTGCAGCTCGCGTAAGAAAACGGTGCTGGGTAAGTGCGATTGCTGGACCAATAACAATGTGACTAATCGGTCTATCCACAGTTTGCGAATTACCCGATGGTCGCCATGAAATGACGATTTGGGACTCGAATGTTAGCGAGTTTTCGACCGGGCTTGAACTCGCTCACATCTTCGAGTAAGTAGCTCGTCTCCAGAGTTGTCAGCGTGTCTGATCCCTTCCACAGTGCCGGCGAAGTCATTCAAGATCTTGATTGGACGACGACATCGGATCTTCAGTCCGTGTTAGCAGTAGGCTTCGCCCACAAGGTAGTGCTGGTCTGCGAACAACGTATGAGCTATATCGAGGCGACACCAGGCTGGGCGCCGTTCATGACGATAGACATGGAGAAATATACTCCGGTACCGATCAACGATTCAATCTGGCTCGCCGGAGGCTCCTTAGCTGTTGGTGCAGGCAATCAAATCTATCTCTTCAGCCGATTCTTGGATCGTGACACACCTGCTCCCTCACCTGCAGCTTCAACCAAGAGTCTGATTCTCGAATCAGATGAACCCGAGGATATCTTCCAGCTCATAGCGCATCGGAATGGACCCTTATTGGACTACCATCCAATCGTCCTGGCCCAATGCCTCCTGTGGAGTGAGCCGTGTTGCAGGTTCCGTTGGTGTCTTCTACACGCTGATAGTATTTCGCAGATAAAGGCGATCTTGTCAAAAACATATTGCTGCAATTGCTCAGAAGCATCCGGAAGTGTGAAGATACTGGGAGGAAAAGGCTAGTCTTCCCGAGACTCGACCCTTCGGAGTTCTATACCACCAGCAAGGCGAAGGGCATCAAATCGGTGAGTATCCCGTATACGTAGTGCATGAGTCTGACTCATAAATACGCAGAGCGCGAAAAAGTATGAGGGACTCTTCAACTCGGTTCCTGCGACCACAGAGTAAGCCAGATTCAAGGTCACAAGACAATAAAATGCTAACAAGTCGATCTTAGCGACGACGAAGACGAGTTCAACGATCGAGCGATCGCGGAATTGGTGGACTGCCTTCAAGGCAACGTCGCTCTGCCGCTTTCACTGCCGGAAAAGAGCTTTCTCGCGACCGTGGCGCAAGCCACTCTTGAGGTAGGCCAATGCTCGTTCACACAGGCATCGATCACACGCTGATCATCACTGCATCAGGCCGAAAACCAACGTCGTTCGCTCGATCTTTGTGGATTACAATATCTAATCTCGGTTCGCATGTACGCCAACTGGAACCGCCTATTTGGAAGCAGTGGGACCATCACCCCTGCCCAAGGTTCACAGGCGACAAGTTCAAGGGCTCGACAGCATTTCTCGTTTCGATACATCGTCTGGGCATCTCACAGCGACAGTCAAGAGCTGTTACTCTCGGCTGCTACAGACTGCTGTGCGAATGGGAAGATGCTTTGGCCAGATGCGAAGACGCTTGGTGTCTTCCTTTGGCTCAAGTCTCACGAGACCATTGTATGTCTAGCATTGCCGCACACCGGACGTGTCACTTCGTATGTAGCGAAACAGGTGCTGATTCACATGTTTGCATTCTCAGAAATCGCAGTTGGAGACCATCGCGCGTAACAGATTTATGATGGATGAGGACCGTGACCCCACCTCATGCTCGCTCATCTTCTTTGCGTTGGGAAAGAAGAAAGTGGTGCATGGTCTCTGGCGTCAAGCTCCGGGTCACAAGGAACAAAGTCTGATGTTGAAGTTCCTGGCGAACGATTTCGAGCAGGAACGGTGGAAGACAGCAGCCATGAAGAATGCTTATGCGTTACTGAGCAAGCAGAGATACGGTGAGTTGCGCGTTTCTCAAAACATCTGCACTATGTTCAAAGAGAAGTAACGGGAAAGCGACTAATCTGTTGGTGTTCGACGATGGCAGAGTACGCCGCAGCTTTCTTCATGCTCGCCGGGAATGCCAAAGACGCCATAAACATCTGCGTTAGGCAATTAGACGATTGGCAGCTGGCTGTAGCGCTTGCCAAAGCAGTGGAAGACCCCACCTCGGATCGTCCATTACTCAAATGGATACTGAGAGAGACTGTCCTACCTCTTGCATTCAAGGGCGGACATAGGTGGTTGGCCACTTGGGCGTTCTGGACTATAGGGCGGAGGGATTTGGCTGTGAGGGTTCTGATCGTAAGTTCTCTCAACGCTGTTGAAGAGCGTGTACTCGTTTCAGCAAGCACGCGTGTCTAACCATTTCAATCTACTTCGTAGTCGCCAATGAATGACATCGCAAACGCCTGGTCGTCCGAGACGCCGATCGAAGTTGGGAATCCAGAAAATGACGATCCGAGCTTGTTGTTGATGTTCCAGCATCTGAAATCAAGGTCGCTGCAGACGGCAAAAGGTACCAGCGAGATTTCTGCGAAACTCGAGTTCGACTTTGTGTTGCACAATGCTAGAGTGTTCTTCCGTATGGGTGAGTGTCTATTAACAAAACTTTCGTTGGGTTTGCGGAAGACTGATTTGGTCATTCATATGACTCGCCCACGCAGGTTGTCACAATCTCGCTTTAGACCTGTTGCGTTCATGGTCATTCGAACGTCCTTTCTTCCCCACCCCTCAACCTCGCTCGACTAAACGTATATCGCCGCCTGCAACGCCCGCTGCTGACTCAATGAACACCCAAACTCCGCTGTCAACGCCCAAGCCTACTCCGGCTCGACCAACGCTCAACGGGATGGCTACTTCCTCGTATAATAAGCATAAGCGCAGGCCCTCATTCATGCTTTCGAATAGGGATAGGGAGGGGGATGGTTATAGGCGTGAATCGCTCTTGATGGATATGGATGTCCTGGCGGAGAATGGGAGTGCGGATCCGTCCAGAGCACCATCGCCTTCACCCTTACCCCCGACCACGGCTGAGACGAACGGTACCGACATACCTAGCACATTGGCGAAGGATGCAGAAGAAGTCGATCAAACGACCAATGGAGACGAGAAGAGACCACCAACACCGCCACCAGCACCGAAGAAGATGGGAAACCTCATGAAAGAGCTGAAGCAGGATGTTCAGCAGGGGGCTATGGAGTTCAACATGGACAGTTTCTTCTAGGCGGAGTCAGCATGTTGACGGAGATTTATTCATATCTTCTAATGACCTGTGTCATCTGCTGCAAACCTTGCACTGCGGAGACGCTGTGATGTTGATTATCTGGAATGCATTCACGATATAGCTTGTTTTCGAATATCAGCAGTAACGGACTATTCGGTGAAACCGGAATGAGCGGCGATCACCGGTTAATAAAGACATATGACACGCTCGGTTGTCGCGTATCGCTTATTGACGTTGCATCATCGAACAGCTATCGCTCATATCTCGTTCGAAGCAGCTCCGTGTTGTGTTGCCTCGCCGCTTCATCTCATCAGCATCACTCTGCGAAGTTCTTGACGCCACACGGCACGACAGCGCAAGTTCTCCAGCCAGTACATTCCAGAGCTCGTTTCCTGCGAACACCTCTTGAGTTCAAGGGAGGAAGGAAGAGATGCGATGGAATCAACAACGATGAATGAGAACGATGCGTTCCAGCGACCACCTGCCAGAGATATAGAGTGGGTTCTAGGTCTCCAGCAATTCCTTGAATTGTGCTTTATGGGGATGCAACCAGCTGATAAGTTGATGTGTACATGCAGGACCGCTTGGCAGACGGTTTTCGCCGATCCGTTAATATCCCTATCTCGATTAAAGGCTGCTCCTCTCTCGAAAGAAGGCCTAGGAGCAGCGGGAACCGACGGTGGAGTCATCCTACGCTCAGTCTATTGGCGCGTGAGTGTTCTCCCTCTTGTCGCTTGTCAACGAAGGGCATATCGTTGCGATGATCGAAGTGTTGGATTGGTGTATGCTAAATATTCGCGTGGGCTGCAGTTCTACCACAACCTCCTGCCTCCGCCGACCTCGCTCGAGCTGTTTGCGCCTGCGCTCGAAGCCTCGCGAGCGGGATATGACGCCCTGCGGCGACGATACTTGGTTGCTCCGGATGGGAGGTGGGCAGCCGACTGTTCGGGCTACGACGAATATACAGCCTCGCACACAAGTGCAAGTGCAAGTGCTGGTGCTGGGCCGAGCCGCGGCCCATCTTCCTCTTCCTCTGCCTCAGCCTCTGCTTCGGCGTCTGGCGGCGACAGCTGGGACCCACTCAGCTTATCGGGAAGCAACCCCTGGAAAACGTGGTTCACGCACGTCGACCTTCGGTCCACTATACACCAGGATGTCGAACGTACTTTCCCCGACATACCGTATTTCCAATTAGATCGAGTACGGCGATGCTTGACCACTTCCCTGTTCCTCTTTGCGGTACTCAATCCGGATGTAGGGTACAGACAAGGGATGCACGAGCTCCTCGCCTGCTGTTTCTTGGCTGTGGATAGAGATTCCCTCGATATCGCCAATGTCGACAACAGCGGAGGTCATCCAGCGATGCGAGATACCTTGGACAGAAGGTTTATCGAGCATGATGCCTTTGAGCTATTCTGCGCTATCATGAAGAGCGCAAAAGCATTCTACGAGTGGAGAGCGGAAGAGACTGGACCCGTAAGTCGCTTCATAATCATGACAACGAGTATCGAACACTGATATTCCTCGTCTATACTATACGATATGATAGCGAACCCGCACACCCTCTGCACCCCAAGCACCAATCATCGTACGGTGTAACAACCTGCACAACTCTCTGATACGACGGATAGACCCTCAATTGTGGGAAAGACTCGAGACGGAAGGTGTCGAAGCGCAGATCTGGGCAATGTGAGTGCCTCTTGCGTCTACGTCGACCACGCTTTGGAAAAGGTGACTAATGCAGGATGTTGGTGTAGACGCTGGATCAGGCTCATCTTCACGAGAGAATTGCCATTCGCGCTGGCTATGCGGTTATGGGACGGTGTATTTGCTGAAGACCCAGGCTTGGGCCTGTTGGACTATGTTTGCGTTGCGATGCTGTTGCTTATTCGCAATGAACGTGAGTCACAGCTTTCTGCTTCATATACATTTAATCTAGCAAAAGCTGATCCACACGATCATCTTCTCATGATGCAGTGATAAACGGCGACTACCCCTCTCTCCTGACGAGCCTCTTACATTACCCTTCCCCATCTCTGACGTACCCATTCGAGCCCTTCCTCGTCCTTACTCAAGCACTATTCCTACGAAATAGTATCTCCCCAGCGAGCGGAGTCGAGGTTGTTATTCAGAATCAAGACTTACTCGGGATAAGGGCGAATCCGCCTGAACCAGACGAAGAACCAGTGCACCGACTCCACCACTCTCGAGCAAGAGGAAGAGGAGGTGGCTTGTCTCCACCGTCAGCTATACCCAGATCTCGGACACCGAAAAGTGTGGGCGGACTTGCCCAGGGGCTGTTTGAGCGCGCTCAAGCAGCGGGCCTGGACAAGGCTATCATGTCTACTGTAGCGGATTTCCGGGTACGTCTTCTGTTTACTTTGTGTTTCAACAATATGGTCATGCTGATGGAAGGCCTCCTCAGAAAAACCTCCCTGATTCCGTGACTGCCTACTCGTATCTACCCAATATGCCATTTTCTCCCATCGGTTCACCGGGACAACGCGATGGTTCTTTCTCTACGATACCTAACAACATCTCCGCGCTTCCGTCTCGATCCGCATACCCATCTGCGCCACCTGTGTCACTCCCACGGCCAGAAATACAGAGTCGTCCTTCAATTGATAGTCAGATATCGGAAAAGACGGTCAAAGATGCTGAGCGGGAAGTGGCGGAATTGCGTCTAGCAATGGTCGGCATGGGGAAAGCAATGACCGAATGGCTGGCGACTCTACGTCCTGCTCAGACCGTCGATTCGGCGGACAAGGAAGTGGCTTGGCGAGGACTGGATAGGATCAAAGAAAGTCTGCTGGACGCAGCGGGAAAAGACGTCGAGGAAATTGTTCGCGAGTGGGCGTGGCATGAGGGCCTTGAGGCGCCTAGGAGTCAAGCCAGTACCCCGGCTTCGGACGTCGAACAGCCACACAATGCCATCGACAAGGGCGCTGTTGCACAAGAGGTCGATGTCACCCCGTCACACGATGTACAAGCATCAGACGAGCGTACGCCGACCGCCCCACAGGTCGACGTTCTCCCTACTACTCCTAGTTACCCCACCTCGAGTTACACAGCAAGCAAGCCCATTTCAGCGCCGTCCACTGCATTCGCAAATGTTACGGGAAGTACAAGTCCTGTACTGCGCTCGTCAATACCCGACGCACAACCAGTCACATCTCTACCCCGCGCACCTATGTCGGCGCCATTACAATCATCCTTTCCACGCTCAACGCCTTTCGCCTCTACTTCTAGAGTACAGCCGCGTGAGGTGCGTAAGGCTAAAGAAGGAAAAGCTCTGGACAACGGGGTAGGACCAGAGGCAGATCCTTTAGCTGGTCTAGGCGTTTCTGTGAGGCAGACCAATTCCGGATTGAATGGGAGAGACGATCGCGCAAAGAACGGGTCAGGTACGAGCGGGGTAGATCCCCTCCTCGGTCTAGGAGTTCGGTGATTCACCGAGGATATGTTGATAATCAGATTGTACCTCGGTTCAATCTCAAAATGCCATGTTGTGCTAGATGCATCGTTGTACTGTAGATGCATCGTTGTACTGGTATCGTGGCAGCAGCTTCTCAAGTGGCAAAGCCAACGGTCATGACCGAGCCACTGTCGGTCGCAAAGATCGCCGCGTATAGCTACGTACGGGCACAGACACCGATGACCGGCCGCTCTTACTCACTGATCACCGTGTTCTGTCCAAAGTCTGGTCAGCGATTGGTGGGATATCATGGCACTACCCGAATACTCCAGTGCGCACACATGTGGACCGAGGTGAGTAACCCGGGTAGAAACCGATAGATACCGGAGGAATAACGCAATTACGTAATTGTAGATGATTCCAGGTCATTCCAGCGATTGCTTTGGACGTCGTCAGCGTTCCACCGCTTTCTCCTTTGATCGACAAGTTTCCATATCTATCCGTTCTTACCATGATTACCAAATGGATCAAATGGAGACCGAGACCGAGGCCGCGTGTCGAGAGTGACTAAGCGTTCATTCATCATCTGTCCTTAGAAGGAAAGAGATATATAAAGACTAACATTATTGACGAGTTGGAATATCCCTTCATCCATTCTGATCTATTGCCACCGCATCAAACCATCTCACACAGCCTTCCAGCTCACCCACACCCAAACACTCACACACACAATGTCGTACTACTCTCACCCATTCTTCAACTTCGTTGCCACTCCTCAACAACAGCAACAGCAGCCTCGTGGGGCCTTTGGCTACCCTGCGCCTCAGGAGTTCACTTTTGGTGCCCCTTCGCCAGCGCCAGCTGCTCGCCACCCATTCGCTGCCGCTACCGCTTCGCCCGACTTCTTCAACCCTTCCACTAGCGCTGATATCAGCCTAGAAGACGAGGAACGCGCTGCTCTCGCCCACCTCCGCTCGATCCAGCGTCGACGCCAGGAAGCCGAAGTCGCCGCTGCTCGAGAAGCCGCCATTCGCGCTCAGATCGAAGCTCAAGCCCAAGCCCAAGCTCAGCGAGAAGCCGCTATTCGAGCAGCTCATCAAGCTCAAGCTCAAGCTCAAGCTCAAGCTCAAGCTCAAGCTCAAGCCCAGAGAGTAGCCGCTCTTCAAGCTCATCAAGCAAGGATCGAACGCGAGAATGCCATCCGTTCCGAATTAGCACGGCTCCAGCAAGAACGTCAGGCTCTGGCTCACAGGCAGCGCGCCGAGTCTCTTGCCCGCGCTCGCGCCGCTGAGGCTCAAGCCAGGGCTCACGCCCATACGCAAAGGGAGCTTGCTCGTCGATGTGCTGCAAGATGCCAGCGAAGGTCGCCTGCTCCACCAGTCACTCGCGACGCCGATGCCAACGAGTTCGACGGCTTGAACAACCTCTTAGGCTCATTATTCGGTATCAACCTTGTCCCCGAGACCGCTCAGCCTTCGGCTCCTGCTGCCGAGTCGACCGCCACTACCGCCGCTGCTCCCGAGACTTCGGCACCTGCTCCCGACCCCGCTGAACCCACCTTACCCACCGAGACTCAGCCTCAGCCCGAATCAACACCTGCCGGTCTCCCCATGGAGGTCAACGACCTGCTTTCCCAGTTCCTTGGGTTGCGAGTAGAGCCCACCTCCGCTGATGAGTCTACTCCTGCAAGCCATTCGAACGGGGTGCCCAAAGGTTTGAACGAGCTGCTTTCTCGATTCGGTCTCGTTTTCGAACCCGAGGAGAAAAACAACGAAGACGTAACACCCGCTCCCGCGCCTGCTACTGCCGCGCAGCCAATCGTCGCCGAGGCTTCTTCTTCGACTACCTCGACCGCCGCTCCCGCTGCTCAGTCTACCACTGCCGAGTCTTCGACCTTCACACCTGCAAACAACAAGGCAGCCGAAGCAGCTCAGAATGACAAGACCGAAGTCCCGCCCATCACTGCCCTTCTCGAGCAATTCACCGAAATGAACCCGCTCATGCGAGATATCTTTGGTAATCTCGAGCACGCCTTCACTCATGAATACCAGCGCAAGCGCGGCGGTCGCTCTGGCTGCCATGAGCGTGGTCACTGTGACGACAAGTGCAAGCAGCAATGCAACAAGCCCAACTGTGCTAGGAAGAACAAGGGAAAGGGTGTAGCAGAAGGCGAGAAGAGGTCAGCTTCGCCCTCACCCCAGCCGACATCTACTTCTACTCCTGCTCCTGAGCCTACACCCGCATCGGAGTCCGCTGCTCCAGCGCCAGTTCCCAGCACCGAGCCCAAGCCTGAAGAACCTAGCAATGCCGCTTCACTCTCCGCTCTCGACTCCATCAAAAACCAACTCTCCTCGCTCCAGTCGACTTTCACTTTCCCCTCCAATCTCGCCTTCGCTCATACAGCTCCGGGCGCATCAGCCCCCGCATTGCTGTTCAACCGCACCAACTCGCCTTATCACGCTCAGACCAATGCTCTTCTTCAATTGCTCCTGAAGGCAGATGGTATCTCATCTGGTGGCGACCGCGAAGTTCGTCAAAAGCGAAAGGAGATCGTGCGAGCTGTTGAGCAGGAGATTGAGCAGTTGGAGAAGCAGAGGGATGGGCAATGGGAAGTTGTCCGAGAGCGCAGAGAGCGGGGAGAAGAGAGCGAGCCCGAGGACGAAGGCAGATCATGGTCCGAAGCCAGCTCAAGTATCGGCGAGCACGAGCACATCGAGCACATCGACCATGTCGAGGAGCACGAAGATCCTGAAGAGCGTCCAGCTCCCGACAGCGATGCCAAGTCTTACGCCGAGGCCACTAAATCGACCGAGGTAGAAACCGCGCCCGAGCACGCCTCCGGTTTCAATGTTCCTGAACAATCACCCGAACAGTCTGCTCCTGTCGCCGAATCTGAGCAAGAGGGTACCGCAACGGAACAGTTGGGAAACAAGGACGTTACATCTGAGGATGCTGAAAAGAACGTGGAGACCAAGTCTGCCGATAAGGAAGAAGGATACGAGATGCTTTGAGTGTGCGACGACAAGACGATCGTAATTAGACCTAGTGATTAAATCGATTTGCAGTACACGGCGCTTTGTAGAACGTGATTGTTAAGAAGTGTTACATAGTAGTAGAAAGCAAATAGCAGCAGTCCAACAATAATGAATCTATATATCTGTATCTTGCACATGACAACGCAGCTCAGACCGAATTGCAGCTGACGAGATAGCAGCGAGAGACGCAGAATTCCAACACAGTCTGTGTTTCAGCAATACCAAACGGTGTTGGCACCCATCACGATATCGATGACAATGCAATATGAATCTCTATATCGTATGACCATCCTAAAATAGATTCAGATCTTCCCCTTATCCCCGCTCTTCATTCAACTCATACTCGAACCCGGCGGACGATTGCCCTTGGCCTCTTCTGGGATGTTGTCCACTGACCCCCCTCCAAGCCTCATGCACGATATTGAGTCCTCTACTAGCACTAGTCCTGGCCCAACCGAGCGCTTCCTCTAATGCGATTTCTAATCCTCTTCCTTCTGATGCCGGATCAGCAGCAACGGCTTCTACCGATGCCCACGTATCCCAGCCTGCTGCAGAGGATGAGGTCGAATCTCGATTTTGCGTATGCGTATGTGTGCGTGTGTTCACGGGCGATATGGGCGAGTTGGCCGTGTTATTCCGTGTATGCGTAGAGTGGGAGTGCGTGCGGGCTTCGTGTCGCAGGACATCTTTCACCGTTACTAATCCTACTAGAAGACCTTGGTTTGCAACTAGAATGACGCGAGGGCTGTGTAATGAGCAACACTGCGTCAGCGCCTTCTTGAGTTAAACTGATCTGAAAACGCTTTGCACTCACCCCATTCGCCGGAAGAGCTGCATGACGATCTCCAATGGCATTTTCGGTGATACAGTGAGAGGCGTCTGCGACGATAAAGCCCAAGATCAGCCATGACGTCTCATTGACCTTACTTTTATACGACCGGACTGACCTCGTCGACATACTGCCCAAAGTCCACTTGCTCAGCCTCTACACCACTTTCCCGCCGATCACCTCCGCGACCAGATGGCGATCGTGTCATCCCACCTGGCTGACCGACAACGATATCAGGATGTTGATGTTGTAGTACTCCACTGGACGCGTTTGGGTCTGGAGGGATGCACTGGAACGTGCACACTGCGTTCGGGGAGAGATGCCGTGTTCTTCTTGCTTTATCTGAGTATCTCCAAGTCAGTTTCGAATTGCCGAGTCTCCTTGAGATTACCCCACCTATTGCATAACGAAGCTCTGTTTTCCGCACGAATCCGATGATGGTCTGATCGCTCTCGCTACGCACAACAGGAAACCCTTGAAAATCGGTACTTTGCACGATTTCAGCTACACATGGGGTAAGCTTTGTGCAGGTCGTCCGATTAAAGCAGTCTCACCGATGTGTTGCAGAGGTACACCTGTAGCTTCCATCGTGATGATATCCTTCTTCATCACATTGGCAACTGCCAAGCCGTTGTTTAGCAATTGGACCATTTTCCATTCGCCAAACACTCACTAGGCTCAATAAACGTATGTCCGCCATCTTCAGCGTCTTCTTTCTCCAAGAATGGAAATCCATTGAGACGGATCATTTGGTCCGCAATGCCATGACCACCAAATTGGTCACTGACGGCTTTCGTGACGAGAAGCACAATCTGTATAACACGTCAGCTTAGTGCTTGCCTCGAGCCTTCACCATTCACCATAGTAGGTAAAATATACGTCAACGCTCCGGTCAGCTCGAACATGATGACTACGACTGTGACAGTGATCCGTGTGACTCCGCTAACACCCAAAGTCAACTTTCCAATCTCCACCCACATGTATTGCTTGCGCCGAATGACTCACCCTAACGCAGCTGCAGCACCGAGGAAAGCATATGTGCCAGGGGTGATACACGGTGCATCGGGGGCACAAGCGGCAAACCAGGGTGCTCCAGGGTATGCGCTGTGACGCAGAGTATTTCAGCTGACATTCGGTAGGATTTCCACGAAATTATGCTCACGTTTGCAAAGCCTTTACAAGGATCCCGATCATACGGCCAAATGTCGCTCCTACAGCCATGGACGGGACGAATATACCGCAGGGCACTTTGCATCCGTACGATATGACGACGAAACCGGTCCTGACTATTGTGGCGAGCAAGAGTGAGTTGACCATGCGCCACTGCGCTGAGGATCTGAACATTGACTCGTGCCATTAGCTATGTCGCAGGTGCAAAAATATCATTCAGTATGAACGTACTGGCATAGACCGTTTTGATCACCGCCCCCCTCACATTCCCTGAACAGTAAGGCCAAGCTCTCGGTCATATCGATCCGTAAAAATCGATTTAAGTATCCAACGAAAGCCGTAATAGTCGCAAGAGTCACTGCTTCGGCGACACCATGGTTGCTTAAATGTTTTCGACGGAAAGCTGCGACTTGGAGGTTGAACTTGATCACAAATGCACCGTATAGTCCCTAGCGATTCGCAGTGTCAGTCTCAGGCGGTATATCATTGAGATTCGGGAACCAGACTCACTCCGAAAATGCCGATTAGAACATAAGCGGGTATCTCAAAGTAATGCCAATCCCTATCGTATGCGACTTGAAACAGTACGAGCTTGCCGGTGCGGAAGGGGTCCATGGACTAGGTCGTTGATGAGCAAGGTGACGGTAGTGTGCAAGACGTAACGCTTACGGCCAATGTGAAAGTAGCAACCAATGCACAAACGAAGCTTCGCCACATCGTTCTGTTGGAAAACGTTTGGTTCATCTCCTGCAGGATGATCAGCTCGATTATCATCGTTTCGGACATGTCAGCTGACCTCAATTGAGAACAGTACACCGCCGATAGGTGAGCCGAAAGCAACGGCAACTCCCGCGGCGCTAGATGCAGTGACGATCTCGCGCATCTTGACTATGATGAGGTAAATACAGATTAATGATATTCCGGTCGACTGAGAGAGATACGTGTACTCACGGTGACTCCTATCGTATCGGGTAAACATCCTTCCCACTACATTTCCTATACTGCATGCAACGTGGACCGAAGGCCCTTCTTTTCCGATCGATAAACCAGAGGCGATAGCGAGAGGCTGGAGGAATGATCAGGTGTGAGCGGGCAGCGACTCGTCTGAACAAGTCTACGCACCAAAGTCAAGCTCTTTATCAAGAATGTCTCGACGCTCAAGAAGCCTTTGATGATGAAGCCGCCAAGGATACATTTGATCTCCGATATGCCTGATCCTGCCGCGTATGGAGCAAAGGATTTGACTAGATGCGCAGCTGAAAATGAGAACATCGCCTATAAACAGACATGCTCTTTCAGCTCGCGACTTCGATTTAGCAAAGGTCAGCTAAGCAGGTTGACTTACGGCAAAGAGGATATAGGCTAGCCAGCCAAATGGTTCTACCCCTCCCCACTTCCTCCACTCCGCACATCCTTCTCCTTCATCAGAGATCTCAAGACAGCAGTATTTTTGGGTCAACCACCAGCCTGTAGTGCAGTATCCCATCTTCATATCTGATAGCCATTGAGTAATGATAGAGATCAAGGCTGCGCTGACTCCGATACCGACTCCTATAAGCGGCAGTGTTGTCAGTAGCTGCAAAAGTTCCATTCGGCGTAGGCAGAGAACACGGCTCACCGACAAGAGTGATAACGACCCAGCTCTCGCCTTCCTCCAATGCTCGCCGAAGTAGTCGCCAGACATAGCCGAATATACCGTCTGCCCGATCCAGCTGAGCGACAATTCGGTTTGTCGGCGGTTTGGACTGCACGGTACGCTCGTGCAATGAATCCTGAATCCAGTCTATGACGATATTAGCTTTCTGGTCGAGCTCGGACACTCGTTCACTCACCAACTGTACTAAAGTCTTCATACCGCCTATGCAGGTGTCAGCTGATCGTCGCAGTCCATGTTGCATACAGCTCACTTGATCTGGTCAAACTCCTCCTCCTCTTCTTCCACTTTGGTATCCGGTACACCGTCTCTTTCAATGTCACCATTTCCATGCGCTAACAACCCATCGCCTTCGGGCAGGTCTCGCTCTTCCGCGGTCGGCGGGTACGACATGGTGAGATGGCTTTTGATAGGTTGTCTGTCTATGACATGGCAGTTATGGAAGGCGGACACTCTATGCACAGTTGTGTCGAAGTCGGCAACAGAGAGGAGAGACTTGCATCCATGCAACAACAACATTGACATTTCACTACAAGTTATGCCGCCGGAAACAGATCAACACAGACTGACGCGAAGCAGATTCAGATTCCACGTGGTGGTGACGGGATCAAAATTGAATCGACTTGACTAGCAGTATGAATATCATTTTAACCTATTTAATCCCACCCAGTCATACTTGTAAGCGTCTTCCAATTGCCCAACATCTATCTATTCCCACAACTTAGTCACTCCTCATTCATATCTCTCTTCCAATATATTTGTAGTTGTGAATCTGACGCAGTCCTTCTTGTCTTGGGATCTAATTCGCGTGCAGGGTGAGGGGCGTTTAGTGATATACGGCTCTTCTTGCACTGGTCACGTCTGGAAGGGGTGTGGGAAGAATCGTTATCTAGACTATATAGGCCTCGCATCGTGTTTACTTAGAACGCAGCGAACGCCGTAAATTGACGGTACATGACCCAGATGAACGGTTGGCCGTGGAACGAGCTCGAGAAATATTGGTGCGCAATTTGCTGTGATATGCTTCTAGGCCCGGCTGATGATGACCGTAGCGTCGACTCGGACTCAAGAGCGTGGATCCAGCACGAATTGCAGATTGCGCCTATACCTTCAAACCAGACGGCGGATGACTGGGTGCTAGCTCGGTCAAAAGTCGCGGAGGGGTACTCTGAAGCTGATGCATGGGCTTACGCCTGGACGCATTCCAACGAAGATGCCGGGATGGTCTTGGGCTCCGTGGCGGACAGTGCAGGAATGAGTGCGTTTCCCATCGATTACGCGCAACACTCTCTCAGCCCCGATCAACGCCATCTTGTACCGCATGCGCGTACTCAGTTCGGTGGTGGACAAGACGTGCAAATGACATACAGTGACCACGACCAATATCAAGGTGAGCCATCTGACACTTAGCGACTGAAGAAAAGCCAAGAAATTCAACATGTGCGGAGCTTGGAAATCGGCCTTCTTTCGTTATGAAAGGGGCCATTTTCTGACGATTCAAAAACGTGTCATTGCTATGAACCACTCTTTGATATGCACCAATCTTCTCCCGAGTGTTTTCTCACATCATTGGGACCGCCGAGAATAATGCGAAAAACCCTAAAGCAGACCAAATGCACCTCTATATCGGTGTGCCAGCTGCGCTGGTGGCGTGGGCATGTGTGTAAAAGGCAAAAGGGGAGGGAGACCCCTTGCGGCTCCGCTACACCCTGGTCACGTGACCTCTGTGTCCTTGCCGTATGGCATTTCCTCCTAGCCCTGCCCGTTTGTGGCAGTTGTAAGCGAGGGGTGCAGTGTATATGGGGGTGTGGCACGTAGATGCATGTGTGAAGAAGTGGGGCTGATTCACTGTCGTTTCTTCTGCAGCCCGTCACGAGCACCTTGCGCACGCCTCTCAGCCCCATTACGGCTTTGTTTCCCTCCAAGATATCGCTCCGCAGTCTCAAACAGCACAATATCTGCCTCAATTGAATCAGTCGGGCGCCGGGGGATCGCCGGCTAGCTACCAGGGCTACGGGTGAGTGACGACTGACTTCAACTTGCCGATGGCAATAGTTGCTGACCCGTACTCTCTAGTGCCCAGACCATCGCTGGAGGATCCGGAGACGTAAAGCCCCGATTATTGGCAACTTATGGGCGACCGGCTTCTCAGTCTTCTGTCCAACAAGCCTTTGCGGCGTATCCTGGTTCCGACTCGAAGCCCTCTGTCGCGACGCTCGCTCTGGGCACGAGCGACATGAAGCCTGAGCTGAGCTCAGCGGAATTGCAAATTCTACCTCTACCATCCGCTTCTTTCGGAGATTTGGGATCGTCATCCGCCATTCATTCATCTTCCCCCTTCGTCCTTCATCCACCTAGTGTTACGAGGGATGCATCGCCCCTAACGCCATTCGAATCAGGAGCGAAACCATCTACCGTCTTGACAAAGCGTAGCGCCAGTCCCACTCGTCTTCTCGGTTCAATCATGGCTGCTCCCACGAAGAGCAAGAAAGCCAAATTCAGCTCGTCGTCGATTGATCCTCCGACCACTATCGGTTCAAGTAAATCGGGCCTGGGCACTTCAGATAAAGTGAAGGTCACCGGACAACCGACTTCTACTAAGGAGGCCGGTCCCTCATCACGACCCGCTACGTCCGCACCGACAGTGACAATGGCCACTATTCGCCCATTTTTGACGGTAGAGAAGCTCTCAGAACTAAAGCCTGCCGCATTGATGAAACATTTCCGATCTCGAGAGACAAAGGAAGGCGTCTTGCCGCCATTGTTCACTCCTTCTCCGTCAAATCTGAAAGAGATCGCTATCGCGCTTCGAGATCGGGCTTCGAAAAAGTTTTTGATGAATATGGCCAATGACGATCGGTATACACTCGTCTGGGCCAAATGGCTCAGAAGCTTCGTCAAAGATCCAGCTCTGTGGGAACCAGCTATCGCTCCTGTCTTGCAGGTTAGTCCCACCTATCTCTTCTCTTGGAAGCGTGCTCATGTATGTGCCATCAGGTTCTCGCTAGAACCGATATTCCAGTCGATTACATCATTGATTTCAAAATAGGCAAGACTGCAAAACGTGTTGCAGAGCTTGCGAAAGAGAAAAGTGCGTACTGAATCACGGTTCATAGATGTAGCTTTTGGACTGTATTGTGTACTTCATACTGATTCTACCACAGACCTACCCAGAGAAGCGGAGATACAAGCTGCATTCACCCAATACAACACGTATCTAGTCGGAACACTGCTCCCGGCTAATAGGAAGAGCGACGATGGCGAGGGAAGTGATGCAGGTGAGTCAAGTCTGTATCAATTTTGTGTGAATGGCAGTGACTTATGTCGTGTCCAGGCTCGAAAGGACCGGCAAAAGCTGCATCCGGATCAGCCACTGGTGCAGCTACGAAGCCTGTAGCAAAAGCTCCCGCCAACACCAGTGCTTCCGCGACTGGAAATGGCCCCTCCGCGAAACTGGCAACAGGCAAGACATCGGCAGATATGTCCTTCTTTGGCGCTCCTGCTCCTTCTTCGTCGACACCTGCTTCTTCGTCAACCTCCAAACCCCGACCACCAGATTTCAAGAAGATCGACCGCTCTGCCGCCCCCGCATCAGCGACTTCGGTACCAAGACCGCCCCCTCCATCAACTTCAGGATCAGCAGTACCCGCCGGAACAGGGTTGAGCGGCCTTCTGGCGAAGACTATGCAGTCTCTACGAAATCAAGGCGGTGCATCTCCCGAGGCATCTGTTAATAAAGCCAAGGAAAAAGATACCAAGACCGTACGAAGATTGAAATCTGGTCGAATCGTGGGATCAATCAGATTCAGAGATTTGGTTGGCGAAGATGCCGGCGGTGGCCCGCTAGAAGACGTCAAGCTTTTCAAGGAAGAGCCATGGGAGATGGACATGCCGTTCTGGAAGATGGGCGAGGTGAGTGTATTTCAACTCGTCGAGGGTGGCGGAAACGCTTAGGGCTGACGTTTTGTGTTTGTCGATAGGATGACCACATTCACGGATCTACTGCGCATCAATTGGATCAAGAAGAAGGTGCCGCTCTCGCTGCGCTCAGAGGCCACGCCAATATCGATTGGTACGAGCCATCCGGTAAGCTCTTTGTCGTGTCTTCTTAGGAATTGCGCTAACCTCTTTAATAGCTTATCTGGAAGAGATCACGCCAATTGAGACGGCAGAGGTGGAGGCCCAAAACGCCCGCGAACGAGGAATACTCTCCATCGCTTATCCGCCCAGTATGCCAATTCCAGATCCGGACGAAAGTGGAGTCGTACAAGTTGAAGCAAATGCATCGACAGTGTACAAAACTAGCGAAGACGCACCTGACGTTTTCGCTCCAACTCCGGCCCCTATCCAGCCTCAGCCTCAACCATATCAGAACTATGCAGCTGGCGCATCTGGGGTGCCTGCTCCAGCGCTCTCCAACAACGTTTCTGAGCTATTGAAGAACCTGGGTAATCTACCTGGACTCGCAGCTGCTGTCCAGCCGCCGTCGGCAGTGGCGCCGACGCCTACGTACCAGCCATATCTTCCGGCTTCGGCTTCGGCGGAATATGGTCATGGACAGCCATATGGCGTGCAAGCGCAAAATGACCCGTACGGTGGTGGTTGGACCCAGCCCCAAAATGGGATGGGGGGATATAACCAAGATCCTTATGCCCAACAACAACGAAATGGGCCTGGCGGAGCGTCATGGGGCGGCCAAGATAATTATGCGAGTTCAAGAACGTATGACGAGCGCGATCGTTGGTCAGGTCCAGGTTCAGGAGGAGGAGGAGGAGGAGGAGGCGAATTGAGGAATCGTACGCCCCGAGATCCGCATAATTACAAGACTAGACCGTGCAAGTTCTGGCAAGCTGGCAGGTGAGTGCGCATGGCCACTGGTCTTTATCCCAGTGTCCGAGTCTGGAGAGTACTTATCTGACGATTCGTTTTTCGTTCCAGGTGCAAAGAAGGCGATCGGTGCACTTTTTTGCACAACTAGCTTGTCCCTGTATCCGCTACTAGTGAGGGCCGACTCAAAATATTGTCAACCAGGTCTATTGGTTCTTGATTAGTCGTTCTCTGGTATAGTGAAAATAGCATAGCTCCAAGTTCTCTTTCTCTCATCGTCGCATTCTTCCTCATCAAGCATTTCCAAACCATATATATTCCTCTTGACAAACTAGAGAGTCAACATCGTACATCGTACACTGTACATATGCATTTCACATGACGCATTGCGAACCTATCAGCGCATTAATGGCGCATCTGTCACGCATTTCGCAGCGACATCCAAGTACACACGGGCCTAATGTCATTTCACCATGTATGCGATATGCATTCTGCTTCATATTCTATACTATGCTCGGTAAGAATCGCCCCCCTAGCAGCTGGATCTAGACGAGCCGTCCGCTCTTTTCTTCAGCGCTCCTCTTGACCTGCTCTTTGAACGCATTACCACCGACCGTACCTATACTCCCTCGCTTGAGGTCAATACCGTCCACTGCGTCCTTGACGTCTTGCGGGAACGATTTCGTGTCGTCCTTGATCTCTTTCGCTAGGACTTTGGTCTCCTCCGCAACTCCCTTCACTACATCCTTGACATCTTGCACCAATCCCTCGGTCTTTCGCTCAGTCTTTGCGACTGCACCAGTACCGATATCCGAGCGAGCCGATGACGAAGGAACGACAGTGGAAGTAGAAGTAGGAGGAGAGGAGGTGGACTCGGAGATACGAGCGACGACGTTCTCGCCAGCTTGGTAAATACCTGCGCCGACAGAGCTCCAATCTGTTGTGCGCACGCCGACCACCGCTGAAGATAGTGTCTCATTCCACTTTTCGCGAAGTAGAGCAGAGAATGGGCGGTCGGCGTAGGGCGCTGCGGCCGAGGGGCCGACGAGGGATGAATGCGCTGGAGGAGGAGTAGGGTCGAACGAGTTCGCGAGAAGTGAGGACGAGTTGTGTAGTCTGTCACCAACACATATAATATACGAGCAGCAATCAGCTTTCTGATCATCTACTAGTCAATATCGGCGTCAGGCCCGTGCCTCCTTGCCATGTACGCTACCGTGCTCGTACACCACACGCCAACAGTCCACACAACAAGCGACCTTGCTCAACACTCACTCAGATCTCAGACCCGATGTAGAACTGGCAATACTAGTCGAGATGGTGTAGTACACCGCTGCAGACGCGAGGATACCAGAGCCCGTGCCCAGGATGAAGCCGGACATGATGAGATGCTTGCAATGTTGAAGCTGAGCAAGATAGTATTGCAATTTACAGTGATGAAAAGTACTAAATGCCAGTACACTCTCATTCCTCGTTACCCGGAAGTCTCCCGACCTCGAACATGTCGCAACTAGGCGAAAATCCCGACGTCATCATTTGCGTACCCCGTCTACATGCAGGACTATGTCTGGCTTCGTCACATGTTAACGTGAAGCTGATCGTGTCAAGTTCGCGTTACTTTCAACGCATACTCAAAGTCTACTGTGATGCGCAATGCATGTTTTGCTCTCTCTACATCTACAATCCTATACCTACATCTCCGCACCTTCCTGAGGTCCGTCTTCGCCCATTGTTTGAACTCCTGCGCCAGCGCCTCCCTCTTCTCCAGGTCTTCGGGCAGAGACGATGTCATCCACTCGGAGCAGTAATGTTGCAGACTATCGCAGCGCAATCATCAGCTTGTACTTTTCGGTTCGTCTGTAGCAGCTGGACTGCTCACCTCAATTGCAGTCTTGAGCGTTTGAATTTTCACGCTTGCCGACTCTAGAAGACCGTATGTCTTCATATCGGTCACCTTGCCGGTATCGCCGTCGACACCGAAAGTATGGTGGCCCTCAGCGTGCTTTGCCTGCGAGTTGATCGTGTCAGCATTGAACCCTTGGTAACAAGTCTGAGGCGATGCTTACCCTCAATTCGGTCAATGTCCTGATAGCGTTACCACCGCAGTTTTGGACCAAAGTTCTAGGTATGACCTCAAGGGCATCGGCAATAGCCTTGTATGGCGCTCCAGCAACACCTGGTAACATCTTTGCCTTTTCTCCCAAAGCGACAGAAATGGCCATCTCTGTTGCACCTCCACCAGGGGCAAGAATTGGGTTGAAAACGACATTCCGTGCAACGGACATGGCGTCTGCCAAGTTACGGTCGATCTCGTTGAGGATATCCTTTGATGGACCGCGGAGGAGGATTGTGCACGCTTTCGGAGACTTGCACTCGTCCAAGAAGGTAAAGTACCTGCGCAAGCGTCAGTCATCGTCCGGGAGATTGATTTGTTTAGAGGCGTATCATATGGAAGAGCGACTCACTCATCACCCAACTTCTCGATGTGGAACAGCCCGCATTCGGTACCGACATCGCTCGCTCGCAGGTCCTCGACTCGGTTGACGATAGTGGCGCCGACAGCACGGGCGATACGGTTGTTGTCGGATTTCCTCACTCTTCGGAGGGCAGTGATGTTGGCCTTGAGCAAGTAATGTTGGGCAAGGTCTGCGAGAGGTCGATCGTGCGAGCGTCAGTAGACAGCCAATTGAGTTATCGGAATAGCAGTGCTCACCTGAAACACCCTTCTCGGTGAATACGAGATCCGGCTTGAACTCGATGATCTTCTGGCACATTGTCTTGATCTGCTCCTCCTCAATTTGCAGAACCCTGTTCCAATCCTCCTCTTTCGAGATCTCGATGTTGGTCTGACTCTCTCCCTTCTTGTACTCTAATGGGCAGTCGAGGAGCACGATACGGGGGTTTTCAATTCTCCTCCTCATCTTAGGATGAGTGACGTCCTTGTTGATCATCACACCTGACAACACTCTGCAGTCCTCAATCTCTCCTCCTGGAACCTTCTCCACTCGCGCATATCGCTTCAAGTCGACAGTCTTGATGTTGAGCGCCATACCAGTCTTCTCTGATCCAGAAGGCGTGCTCGCACCAATCAAACCATTCTCTGACTCTGCGGTGACAGCGACGGTTCGAACAGCTTGGAGAGCTAGGGAGCACATGAGATCTGACCATCGAGAAGAGAACTTGGTTCCAATCGACGTCTTGATCAGGGCGAGCATCTCGCTTTCGGAGGTGATGTCGACAGGAACGGAGATTTTAGAGATGGTCTCAAGTGCGTCGTTCAGAGCGGATTTGAATGCGCGGATGATGACGACGGGATGGATGTTGCGTTCGAGTAGGGGGAGAGAGTAGGCGAGGATTTCTCCGGCTATTTATGAGTAGAGTCAGCACTCCATATAATGTAGTCTTGAGTGGAGGACAAACCAAGAATGATAACGCTGGTGGTACCATCACCGACCTCCTCGTCCTGCGTCCGCGACAGCTCAATCATGGATTTGGCCGCTGGGTGGGCGACGTCGATCTCTCGGAGGATAGCATGACCATCATTGGTGAGTCTGACAAGATCATCAGCCATTGCCTTATTCGATCAACGACCACTGCCTAGCTCACAGAATGCCGCCCATGGGATCCAGGATCATTTTAAGCATTGCTTTGGGGCCAAGACATGTTCGGATGACGTCGGCGACAGTCTGAGAACGGGTGTGAGCTTAATAGCAGATCAAGTTGCCTCGCATAAGCTCACCTTTGCAGCAACGATGTTTGCAGTTTGTGCTTTTCTTCCGGATTGGCGCTCGGGCCCGGTGTCTGCGAGGTGATGCGGGACGTCAGCGGGTGAGCTGCAAGTCTCGGTGACATAGATGACGAGTTGCTGCGCTGTGGTTCAAAGAAAGCGGAAGACTACTCACTCATCACCACTACGTTGCCTGGCATAGCCATCTTGACTGATATCTACCTGGAGAAAGGGTGGAGGGCGAAATGAATAGAAAGTGGAATGCAGCGAGAAGAATCGGTGCAGCCGGGAACAGTCTGTCTTGAGAGCCTGAGGGAGTCCGCCGAGAAGGTTCTGATGCGTCAACAAGCGAGGATAGAACTACCTATGTATTCGAACGAGGTGTAGCAGATGAACGGTGGAATGCAGCTGTAGATGAATTGCTAGAAAGAAATGTTCGACGAGACACGACGCGCGGGGCAGCTTCATCTCATAATTAGGGGTGATAAGAACCGGTCCTTCTAAAAGTACATTATACACACGTCACGCAATTAGATCTCTTACTCTCGAAGAGTTACTTTGTGGACATTTCCTCGTCCTATTCTGTGAGTAGTGTTTTGATTACCTGTACAATACCTAGCACAGCACAGCTGGACACGACTCACGATGCACCCCACATCACTAGTCTTACGACGGTCGACATGGAAGGGTGAGTGGTGCTTGACGTGCTCGACGTGCTCGTCACACCTCATACTGCTCACACAGATTAGCAGTTGCTGACGATCTTCGCTTTATCCTTGCCCGACATCTCATGCTCTCTGCTATCATCGCGAAATCTTCAATCACAATCACAATCATGAAATGAAATCACTGGCTCGCTCGCTCGCTATCATGGTATGGTATAGGCCCATTCTTCACCGCCTTCCCCTCGCTATCGCACCACCTGAAAACGTCGACGCCGATATTCACCAAATCGCGAGCGTGCACTATCGTGCCAAATTTCGTCGGAATGAAGTTCATGGTTCATAATGGGAAAGATTATGTGCCTGTTGCAGTCACAGAGGAGATGGTGGGGCACAAACTTGGCGAGTTTGCTCTGACCCGCAAAACTTGGTCATACAGGTAGGTCATCCTGTCTGTCAACTCCTGGTTTTACCTCGCAACACCTATGATCCAAAGCAACGCTGATTGGGACTCGTTCTCTCTCATTTCTCCATCTTTTAGGAAAACGAAGAACTAGGCAACACACATCACTCTCTATAATCATACTATACCCCGCATGCATATACCACCGTGACCCATCACCACTACTGGCTCGTCAAGAGAGTAATATCCTACTTGAAGGAATATCGATATTGATAAATGGGATCTCTTCCACACGCTCGAGCTATTGTACTGACACCTTCAAGTAAACAGTCTAGTGCATGGTATGACAACAGCAATAAAATACAAAACACTGATGACCCAGAGCAAAATCTGACAATTATCACCTCATCACCGCACTAACAGGTCCAATCCCAAGAGTCTGCAAAACCGTCACACTCGCCAAGACCGAGGTTCCACCACTCGTCGACTACGCGCGCGACAGCTTCTCGAGCAGAGACAGTCTGTGTTTCCATCCTGCAGCCCAACGAACGTTATACGTCAGCACTGATGCGGTACGCAAGCAAACCGAACTCACGTCGATATCCACGGCTCGAGAGCTGCAAGGTACTCTACACCCTTACTTGGCTGGACAGGCGCATAGTCGATGATCGGTTTCAGCGCAGGATAACTGTCCCATTCTTTTCTCAATAGCCAACCGGGCTCTTCTCCCAACATTTGCCTAAAGAACCTATCGGTTAATCGAGTCAAACTGAATATCTTGACCGCATACTCCCCGGAACCAGGTATGATCTCGCCGTGCCATGAGATGGACTGGAAACGAGGTGGAGGAGAGCCTTGTAATTGGGACGTCTGGCTCGAAGTGATAATGGTGTTTGGGACATAGGCGTCTGCGGCTAGGCCAAAAAAGGCTGGATCGGGATGCGGTTTAGTCGTGCTCAGATATGTGACGTGCAGATTGACGTATTTTTGATGCCTACAATATAGACATCAGTTCGTCAGTTGGGATATCGTTTACATGTTGCTGCAGACCCACGGGACACGCTGCTCTAGATTATCTTTGAATCGCTTGGACACGGGTGACGAGCCGAGTGGCGCAGCGAAAATGATTCGGTCGAAGAGCAGATCATCGTTGAGCTCCGTCTTGTTTGACACGACTCGGAATTGTGGTTCACCCTTCTCGTCGCCGCTCTGTTGAACAATGTCGGAGACCTAAAGGGGCGTTTCAGACATGTCTCGTCTCGGTACATGAAACAGCTCACCTGGACACCGAGGTGGACCAACGCTTTCGCATCGTCCAAGAAACCCCGGAACACTTGCCAATTCCCTCCTTCGATTTGTGACGCTCCGCTGGTCGCCATCGATACGCCTGCGCCAAGTGCGTGAATGACGCTCATGTCCTCGGCATACTGTCGTACTAACGTCAGCTGACGTGAAGCTAGATGTGCAATACTCACGTTCACTCTCGTACTGCCCCCCATGATTTCGCCCATCCATTTTTGACCGACTTTGACGACATTCAAAGCCCAGTCTTCCCCTGTACGAGTCGTAAACTCCTTTCCTAGCCCGGCGCTCTCGGCGAACTGATCTATACTCCATACAGGACCGCGTTGAGCTAGCCACACAGGATCGTACAAGTTGGCGAATCGAGTCAACATAGATGCAACGGCTGAGGTAGTACGACTGTATGATAATGGACCATAGCGGATCAAGGCTCGCGCCGAATCTAGCCACGAGGAGAGGGTACTATCTGACGGTGACGTCGTGTAGAGAAACGATACGCCGTCCTGCGGTCGGCAATTTATCAGCCCCTAAGTCAATGATGCTGGCAATATATATTGCTCACCCAGATACCGATGCCTGCCTCGCCATAGCCGGGATCGATGAGAGTGAGGTTGAAGTGCTATTGACGGCGTAAAAATGGCATGAACATTCCGATGATTGGGGTGACATAGGCACAAGAGGATGAGCTCACACTAGCAGCCTTCATCATGTTCTTGTTCGCTGCGACGAAGATACTTCCGCCAAGCTCTTGCGGACGAGCACGAGGGTCGCGGTGGGGTTGTACAGTGGTGCTTCCTGCGGCGGTTACAATGATCATATACATCTGTCAGCGTATTTGATCGAGAATTAGGATACCATATTGAAGTGGAACGCAGTATCGTGGACAAATGAACGATGACTCACGTCCTCCGACATATCCCTCCTTTTCAAAGACGACAATATCGCTCAACAAGTCCCCCTCCTCCACGCCCACGCGCTGCGCGACGACTTTCGCCGCTCGACGAAGGAAGAAGGCCGCTGCAGACCCCGACGCGCCCGCGCCGACAATAGCCACTCTTTTCGGTCTAGTCTGATTGACCGCACTAGCATGCGTGTCAGTGAATTGTGTGTATGTCGGCTCCAATGATACGGTATTGGGAATAGCGGATTTGTGGTGCAGGAGATTGAACGGTCGGCTTAGTATGAGCGTCGTTGAGAGGAAGACGGTGAGGAAGAGGATTATCCTTCGTGCTCTACTCAGACTTGGATCATGCATGAGTCGACGAAGGGATGTCATTGTGGATGAGAATGCTGCCCCGTTTGTCCCGAGGTATAGTCGTAAAGAAGGGCTAGGATGGCTCTGCTGTTATATCACGGCGAAGGCGGATGGCGAAGTGCCGCTGGCTGCTGTTCTGATCAAGCCGTCGAATCGATTGACGTAATTTGTTCTGGTCGCTGTTCTGAGGAGAGGGCTATTCTCACAAGTACGAAGCAGTAAACAATACTTCCCCCTCCGACGTAAACAAGCAAGTGGACGGAGAGTGTTGGACAAAGGACAAAAGGATTCCAAGTTGCTTTTCAACGTGATCAGCCTCCACTTTGCACCGCAACGCACACACTGTGTTCAGCCGACTACTAGTTTACATTCTTGGTCGACTCTTATGTCTAGCTACTGATAGAGTACGGACAAGTAATGCATGCTAGTCCGAATGTCTAGATGACCGCTCCTTGCGTGTACTTTCTCGCAGGCTGTGGTCTCCCTCCAGCACTACCTCCAGATTGTGCTGCTGCCTCTACCGTTCGTGGTGGAGTACTACTTGCAGAACCCTTGAAAGGGGGTATAGACTGTACCATCGAGGTCTCAGATCCACTACTTGCCCTCTCTGAGGCTGAGCTGCCGGAAGCGCTATCTAATCGCGCGTATTCAGATGGTTTACGTGGCACATAGCGCCTCGGGGGTCCCGCTCGACTCGGCGTATTTATATCTGTGACTGTTGAGGACTCAGTATGTGTGCGCTGCGTGCCAGACTCTGGTAGTGATGTCACTACTGCTTGTGTCGGGCGTGGCACTTCTTGGACTTCATCAACGAGCTCTTCCGCTTGTTGATAGTATGATGGAATGAAGTTGCTTGGCGCTATAGACTTTCGCGCAGGGACATTGAGCGGCGCTGTATTTCCTTTTCCTCCCAGAGTCACGACGGAGGTGGTGAGTATAGCGGCTGTATGAGATTCTGCGCGAGTGAGTCGAGTAGGTGCGAGCGAAGATACCGACTGCGACTGGGATACTCTCGGCGACAATTCTCCGCGCACAAGTCGTGTAGGCGGCCGTGAGAGCGTAGGTGCACTCTGTCCTTGCCCGTGTAGTGACGGACGGGCAATAGTCTTGAGGGATGGTACAGGCGGCAGATCAAGCTGAGCAGCAGATAGTTTTCGGGAGGATGTGGAGAAAGTGGAGATCGGTCTTCCGGCTCTGGCTGATCCGGCATAAAGTCCATTTTGCGAGTGTACCGCTTGACGCGTTATTGCCGGTGTTGACGGAGGTAGAGGGGGGACAGCGATGGTGCTGCTGTACGAAGGTGGGGCGCGGGACGCAGTCGAGTACACTGAGGAAGTTGTAGAGCCCCGACTTGCTTGATGGGACGATGAGCGAGGGAGCGATGGTTGCGCTTCGGGATGTCGTGGTTTGGATGAGGGGTTGGGAGGGTACAGCCGTCTTCCGTCTGTCGTCGTGCTCGTAGGCGAGATATCCATTTCTATATTCCGTGCTCCTTGAGATGCCGACCCACCCTCCTTCACAATGTTTGGTGTAGCTCTGCCTGCGTCGGCGTGTTTGACCGAATAGATCGTCCCTGTACTTCCCTTTCTTGGTTGAGCACCAGGTTTGCGCGTGACCCCACTTGGTCCAACACCGAGATCAGAATCGACATCCGCATCTTCAATGGTCGCAGCGCGCGGGTCAGCTCCATTTCTGAGTGCTGTCCTCGTCTTGTCCTGTATCTCTGCCGTCCTATCTTCCTCCTTGGCCAGTGCTCCACCAATACCAGCACCTTGCGCATCACTCTCCGGACTTTGCTCGTTGCGAACACTCCCTCCCTTCCGACCATAGCTGTGCTTAGGCGGATCTAGCTCAACGTCCCTACCGTACTCGTATGACTCGTCCTCCACGTTGTCCTCCAAACCTTTCCCTGCAATACGTGTGGACGTGCTAGACCGCGTCCGACGCCGCTTCGTCATCCAAATGCATCCGAAGGCCAGCACTGATATCCCCAGGGTGATACCTATTCCCGCGCCAATCAGGGTTCCAGTGGAGATCTTGGTTTTCTCGCATGACAAGTATGTGCTGTGAGATATACAACAATACAATTAGCCCAGCTCTGACTCGGCATCACTTCGATCAAGTCTTTGTGCGAGATAAGAAAGAGGAAAGGACAATTGAGGAAACGACTCACCCTACAGACCCGTCGTACGAGCACAAACTTTGCGTGGCTGACGCAGACGATGACGCTGTTAGCGAGGAGCTGCCCATGCTGACATGAGTCTTGCGTGAGTATACGATTAGCCGGACTTAGTTACGTGCGTAAGCAAATGATTGTCGATTCTCGACGACCACTACATGTACTGCCGGGTGCGCATCGCATTGACAGCGCAATCAGCACTACATCGCTTCGTGCTATTGGCTGTCAATCCTACGTCTTACAGACCAAAGGATAGACAAGGAGGTGTGTCAGACGGTTGTAAGGATCCTCCGACCAATGTGAAAGGAGGGTCACCAAGATTTTTCTAGCTGCAAGTCACGCTGGACTAAAGCACGCAGGTGATAGTCATTAGAGCCGTCACCACTTCTGACGTTTGAGAAGGGTTGATCGTGCTGATCATAAGCGATATCCACCTATGGAGATAGTCTGCGTTTATCATTCGCAGGATGAGGGCTGGACCGGCTCGGCCCGGCTCGGCCCGGCTCGATGGTATGTCTCTAAGAGACGTTGGATTAGTACAGTACCTTATCACCCTCTTATGACCATACAGGTGGAATCATAGCATACTGCAATGGAATTCGGATGCGAAAGGAGTGGAAGCAGCATCTATCCATCCACTTTCGCCAGCCAGTCAGCAAGTCAGCCCGTCAGCTAGCCAGCACAAAACATACAGCACGCTCGGAAGTAATTTCGGGATGTATTTGGTGCCTGTGCCGTGATTGCCGAGTCTGGGCCCTTGGATCCTCGTCTGTAAAATGGTCCCGTTCCTGACATTGTGAATTCTACGTGGCTGACTGGCTACTAGTCCGAATGCACCGGAGCGCAGTAGTCGCTGTCGTACTGCAGTCTGTAGTAGGGACTATCTGCATTCAATAGTGCAGCTCCGGAGGTGCGCGGTGAAACATCTCCGCGACGGAGGGAGCAGCCATCCAGCTCATACTCGATCCTCGCAGATTATGATCAATGAATTTGTAGACGATATCACAGCACCGCGGTTTCGCGCATGAAACAACTCGTGCTCTGCTGCATCTCTGGGTCGCATGCGGCGCAGCCCGTTTATGCTTGCCATCCCACCCAACTGTAAAGCAGCATGTTTCATAAAGCACCAAAGCACCACCGCTCATTAAGCATCATGTATAAAGTGCTCAAACATCCAGCCAGAGTTACCGATGGACGGAGGATGTGCTGAACTCTGTAAATAGAGTTTGGGTATAATTTCCTCTTTCCTCTACATGCGGGGTGGTGCGCAGTCGTCCATTGAGCTCTATTCCTCTCAGACTCCCTGGTAGTCTCTACGATCGGACGTGCAATAACGTCCCATTCCGCGAATGCTCGTATATGAACACAATATAGCTCAAGGTACTGAACACACCAGCGGCCTGCGCTACGTGGCGCGCTAACTCGGTTCAGCAACTTGCACCACACTGGTTGTCTCGGATTGCTACGCTCTTGACGCAATGAACAATGATTGCTATGCATCGTCCGAGCACCAGATATCTTGTGCATGCATGCATCGCAATCATCTCTATCTGTACAAATCCTACTTGACACTTGTGACATCCATATCCACGACCCCACCACCTCACTCAATCGACAATTGACATTTACCAAACATCGCCCGACCCAACCGGACGCCACAGGATTCAACGTCTCAGGCCCCACAATTATAACGGCAGATTCATCCCGCACAACAGATTATTGGGTTTTGCATTCACCGCGTAGTACGGCAAAGCCAGAAAAACATCCCGACAACCGATCCTAACCGATCATCGTGCTCATCACACGAGCAAAAAACCGAAATTTAGTTGGCACCCACAAGAACAACAACAACAACATAACAGGCGTATTCAATTGCTTGGTTACATGCTATAGACGCTGTACCCGGCTCATCACCATCTTCAATATACTTGCATCACAGTCAATTTTTTGGTAACACAACTGCATAAATATATCTGTAAGTACCCCATAATCCACCGCGCGACTGCGGAATACTGACGGTCAGCTGATCATCGTCCTTACCAATAGTGCTATAGTCCCCGTAAATAATCAATATCGATCACCGAAATCATATAGCTAGTCCAGATCTGAATCTCCTCTCCGACTCCACCCTCATTTTCGATCTTCAACATGTCAGCCGCAGTCGCTGCAGCACCGGCATTAGCCACCAACCCCTTTCTCGATTCCAGCGAGAATGCCGTTTCTAGTCCAATTACGAGTGAAAGTCAAAGCCACGACACCCCGCTGGAACGATTAGCTTCTCATCCTTCGCTCACGCATACCGCTACCTCGGCCACAGCTTCGTCAGACAACACTGAGCACGACAGCCTCGCCGTGCAAGGTACACCAACATCCGAATTCGAGACTCTTGTCACTCCTGTCGAAGTTCAGACCCTCAACGTTACGATCGCTACCGTCAACGCTGGTCACGCCGAACCAGAGGTCTTGAGCCCGATTGTCGAGGCACCAGAGCTACCGAAAAAGTCTGGACGGCTGAATCTCAGCAAATCAATGCAGAACTTGAGGAAGAAGAAGGGTGACAAGAGCAGAGAAAGGGCCAACTCGGTATCCGAAAAGTCAGTATTAATCGCGTTTCTCGTCAGCAAATTGGAAAAAAGGTAGCTCGTGCTGACGGCGAGATTGCTAGACGTCCTCCAATGCCCGCGGCTCCTGCTCCTGCCCAGAAGATGACCGCTGCCCCATCTGCTCCACCTCAAGCCACCCGACCACCTCTCACATCCAATAAATCAGGCTCCTTCTCCTCGTTCCTCCGCAAATTGACAGGCAAATCCTCTTCTACCCCCGAAATTGCTGCCAGTAAGACGGTGACCAACAATGCTTCCAAGCGCAAGACCATGGTCGTGCCTCCTGCTTCTTCTGCTCCTTCTGCCGCTGAGACCTCCGAAAAGCCACGGTTGGCAAAGCTCAACACCTCATCGCGGGTCGCAATTGTCAACGAGAAAACTCCATTATCGGCAAACCAGTCCTTCACCCCGACGTCCATCCTCAAGCCTTCAGCTGAAGCCGCGGTGGTGCCGGCTCCCGCAGCAATGCAGGAGGAGCTGCCTCAGGAGACCGATCCTGCCCTCATCCCCCTGCCGGTCTCCCCCATCCTTGAAACACCGCCCTCGCTTCCACCTGGAGCGGCGCCGCCGATCGACTTTTCCGTCGTGCCCATGTCTCCTGTTCAGCCTTCCTCACAGCCATCGAGTTTCAGTCGAAAAGCCGCATCCTTTAAACAGGAAATGCACAGTCTTGAAGGATTCGATATCGAGCCTGAGCAAGATGTCGAGACCAAAAGCAAGGAGGTCGCTCCAGCTGCCTCGTCGCCTAGCCAGATGAAAACTTCTCGTTCTGGTGAAGTGGAAGATGCGGAGGAAGCAGATGTTGTTCCACCTCTGGCACCTATCCAAATCCCATCGAAAACTCATAACAGCCCGCCTTCTGCTACTTCGGCCAAGTCTGCCTCAAGTCCCAAATCACCCGGACTATCTTCCTCAGAAGAGAGCCGTATCGTCACTCCTACCTCGGCTGTGGAGCGGGACGTGAAAATCGCGGCGGGAAGTCCACCTCGCCGTGGTCAGGGATCTTCTACTGCTGGTGTTGGACTGGGTCTCGCGGAGCTAGGAAGGAAGGAGAGTAAATGGCGAAAGTCTGTCATGGGTCTGAGTGGGGTAAGTCAATTCTCTTCTTGGGCAGCTGTTATTGCCTGTGCGAAGCTGATGTTACAATCGATGATCACAGTTGAACGGCTCGTCAAACAAGCGGCAAACCCTAAAGCCGGTGCCAGCATCAGCATCCCCAGTACTGTCCACAGCGCCTATAACGCTCGCTAAGCCTATAGTCGCCCCTAGGTCCCCACCGAAAGAGAGCGCTGCCGCCAGACAACAACGCATGATGCAGAACCGCGTTTCGGCTGCGCCGCAAACGCAGAACAACCGCATGTCTTTCGCACCGCAGAAGCAGAACAACCGGATGTCTTCAGTGCCGCAAGCGCCAATGGCGAGCACTGCCGAGCTCGCGAGAGCTGCTAGGGGGAGGATGGCGCGGATGAACAGCGAAGAAGAGGAGATGGCCGAGGCGTTCTTCATGGCTTGATGCGTTGAGGTGTTGGGTGAGAAGTAGGTGTATCGTTCAGTTGTAGTGGTCTTGGTGGTTGAGTCGAGTACTGGAGTACCTGCTGTACAAGTACGTTGGCATTTTTGGCATTTTGGACAATCTTTCAATCTTGGACAATTCTCAATCATTGTTGTAATAGTGTGATATGGGATGCAACATGCATATGTGTAACCATACTTCTGTAATGTAGTGGATGATGTATGCTGTTCTGTGCTGTGCCGTGCTGCGAGGGCGGCAGGATGCGGAAGAGTGATTGCGGGATATACGAGTGTTCGAGTAATCAGGGGATAAGGATGAGGAATGACGACTCGCTAATAAGGATACAGGTGGAGGCGTACGTTGATTTCATTCAGAAATAGAGATTCATGATTATCAGTTCAGCTTTTGCCTGTTTACGCAAACATCGCCATTCCATCGGGTGTTCGCAGCCATGTCGTCAACTGAAGCAAGCACGTCTTCGTCCTCGTCCATGTCATACCGCCCGCCGTCGAGCGTGTTGCTCGAGTCTGGGACACTGATCAAGCAAGGGGCCGAAGCTGTGAGTTGGCGTCGAGTCGTTGCAGTTCCTGTAGTAGTCAAGCTAATGAGTTGGTGTCGATCAACTATGAAACAGAAAGTATACGCTCTATCGTCCTTCATGCCTGAAGCCCACGTCTACTGGCCTCCTTCGTCCTCCTCCTCGTCGCCGTCTTCTTCAGCAGCCATGCGGGATGAGAGCAGCGCAGACCCCAGTAGCACACCGAAGAACGAAGAAGGGATAATACTGAAATACCGCTTCGCCAAAACGTATCGCCATCCTATCCTGGACAGCACCCTGACGAAAAACAGACTATCGTTCGAAGCGCGTTCCCTCGCGAGAGCTAGTAGAGCAGGTGTGACTGTGCCTAAAGTCCTTTGGGTCGATGAATCTGCTGGTATTTTGGGATTAGAGAAAGTGGATGGGTGGAGTGTCCGTGAGATCTTAGGCGGAGGGGCAGAGGGCGAGGTCGAGTTTGACGATGACGAGGAGCTGGAACAGGAAGATGAGCTTGAGGCAACAAATGCTGGGTTAGGGGAAGGAGGCGGTGACGAGGATGCGCTGTATGCCAATGCCAATGAGGGTATGCAGGCTTTACGACGCTTGGGCATCAGTCAAGGTGTGTCTTGCCCTCTTCTTGCGATCTTGCGAGGTGTAGCGCTGCTGACACTCATGCTCCCGCAGAACACCTTATGTTGTCCATCGGCGCAGCACTCGCTAGACTACACTTAACCACTATCATCCATGGCGATCTCACCACATCTAACATGATGGTCCGACTCACTCCCTCCCATTCAGAGCCTTATGAGATCGTACGTTTTGTCCCTTCCGCACTGATGCGCCACCACATCGCATATGAGCACGTATCGCGCATGCTGACCATTCCTCAATCCTAATACATAGGTCATGATAGACTTTGGTCTCTCGTCCACCGCTCAGTTCCCAGAGCATTACGCTGTAGACCTCTACGTCCTTGAGAGAGCGTTTGCCTCGACTCATCCCGAATCAGAAAAGCTTTATGCAGGCGTAAGTCTCTCCTTACCTCTCAGCGCGAATAGAAGCTCCTATTGGCATTCCTGTTATGTGGAGAGTATGAGTTGGAGCTGATCTCTCTGTCTGATTTCTGCAGGTGCTCGAGGCGTATGCAAAAGGCTTAGGCGAGAAAAAGTGGCGTCCTATCGAAACTAAATTGAAAGATGGTATGTCTATCACCCTTATAAGCCATTCATATCAACGGGTCCCGCTGACAGCCTCGCAGTCCGTCGGAGAGGTAGAAAGAGAGATATGACGGGATAGATAAGGCCGTACATACACATAACGAATCTGTAAGCTTCGCTCGACTATTTTACAGCTGTTCATACTGACGAACTACGAAAGGTATAATGCATTTTATCTGGGTGATCTGCGCAGATGTACTACCGTTTGGCGCATCACAGACCTGGATGTCGATGCTGTTGACTAAGCGGTACAACCGAATACAACTTGGCTTTGCCTGCGATGCTGATCACACGTGAAATGGGGGAAATCCGGATGATGTTGTTGTGAGGAGTATGAAATTAGCGAAATGCAGACGCCCAAAAATAGACGAGATCGGAGGGGAAGCAGGACACATAGCGAAAGACAAAGCGAGAAGAAACGAGCAATAGCGGCGCTTTAATATCTCGCTAACCAGGCTCGATCGTTGCCTCGTGTGAGAGCTTCTAGAATCAGCGGAGGGAGCTCGCTAAGAGGGATAGTCGAAGGCTTCGGCATCGTACGGAGAGAGGAAGCGATTGGTGACCTTGCGTCGAGGTCGTTGGTCACCAAAAGCTAAGGCCGGCTGTCGGCTCCTGTCGAGGCGATGAAAGCAGGTCTCGGATCCTCAAGACAGCGGGTCGAGGCGGCGAAGGCTGCCGCGACAGACCCGGATAGCAGGCGCTACTCCGCTCAAAGTACGAGCCAGCGAAGTCGGCATTGTCTGAGCGTAAAGGCGGCAGTCGAAGCGAGTGCGGAGGCGAGACGCGAGGCTTCAACTGTGCTGGCAACACCGGCTGTACAGTCCGCGGCGGCTGGTTATAGATCCAGCTCGGTCGCAGCGAGAAGGACACGGGGGACAGCAGGTCGAGCATCTCCCCACTGCTACGTCTCTTTGATGATCGGCTCGCGCTTGCCTGCGAACAGTACATCATTATCAGCAGGACAGGAAGACGAAGGATCAATGACTCACTCCACCCTTCATGCCCATCAGCGCCTGTGCCGCCTTCACTGCTTCGTCCTCCTGCTTGCCTTCCTCTGCGTACTCCTGGTGGCTCACCTGGACCTTGACGTCTGCCTCGGCTTGCACGGAGCTCGATCGGGTCCTCCTCCTCTTGGCCGGGCTGACTTCGCCATCAGAGTGAGGAGTCATCGAGCGCCTTTTCGGACTAGGCTTTGGGCTGCCAGGCTTCTGAGCCTTCTTCCAATATTTGCTCGGCCTGACAGCCAAATGCTCGTTCAACTGATATGACATACGCCCGCGATCGTCAGCTCGAGGTCTATCCACGTATCGTCAGAAGGTTTCACTGACATAGAGACCGCAGGCATTACAGAGTACGTTGTCGACTCCTTCCGGTGCCGGCTCCGGGTTGCTGCGCCATAGCGTGGTGTCTTTCTGCAGGTAATGAAGATGTAAGGGTCCCGAGGAGAACGTCGGTAGACATACCACGCTAAGACTCACTTCATTGCAACCGCAATGCCTGCATATGGCGGATCGGATCCGCCTCTCCTTCTTGCCCTTAGGACGCTGTGCAACCTTTGGTGCATTGGGAAGGACGCGCTTCCGCCTGATATTCACATGGTGGTTGCTCGATTCTGCGGCTAAGGCGGTTGGCGAGGATGCTGCTAAGGTGGAACTGCGGGGAGAGGCAGGCGAGCAAAACATCTCGACAAACTTGATATTGGCTTGTCTACTCTGGTCAGTAATATCGTCAACTCATGTACTGAGGACCACGGTAGCTGGCTTGCGGTACTGACTCGGTTGAGCGAGCTGTACGGTGTGTCTCGAGCAAAAACTTGAAGGTGGAGCGCTTGTTCTATTTGGCTTGTTGCTTCACATACAAGCAATATGCTGAAGGCGTAAGGTAATCAGCTATTATGCTCATGTACAGTATGGGTAGTACTGATATGTGAGAGGTGAGTGAGACTTACCTTGAAGCAGAAAGGGGGGAGAAGCAGAGGATTAAACAGCTGAGAGACCCGTGTTTATATGCGCAAAGACGTGTCGAGCTGCAAGGTCCGTGCACATCATTTCAAAGTCAGCGTAACCTCATTGGTGTCGCCAAGATCCGAAGCGTTATCTGAAAATGAAACGACTCGAAGCGGAGGTCAGAGTCAAGAAGCTAGGATGCGTCGCAATGGATCGCATCTCAAGCGTGTGTACTGAGTAAGCAACGAGGCGGAGTTTGAAGAAGGGAGGTGAGGCAAAGGGCTTCCTAGCAAAGCAGGAGACGCGGGGTTCGGTTTGATATAATGACAGTGTCAGAGTAAGGTGTTGGGCAACGGGATATACCGCTAATACACGGGAGAGCGGGGTGTAGCAGAATAGGTGTATCGAGCGAGTCAAAGGAGGCGCGAAGAGGTGTGTAAGAGCTAGCGAGTAGTGTGGGAGAGGAGTTGGCGACTTACTTCGCTGTTCGGTGTGTTTGAAAAGCGATTGAAAGGAGATTGCGAGGATGAGACCTTGAGGTCGAAGCGGAGATTGATCGAGTGAAGGAGTAGTGTTCGGGATGTCTAACGTCGGAGTGAGTGATAGAGGCTGTGTGAGAATTAGACAGCGAAACGGACCAGTAAGTGAACGGAGTTGAATCGATCGGAAATAGTTGCAGGAAGACTCACTGGGGACCTGTGTCTTGCTGATCGGGGCGGTAGTATGTTATGGTATCTGTGGGGAAAGTTGAACAGGGTGAAGGTGAGCTGTACGATAAGAGTGTGATGAGTATGTCAGAGGAGAAGGGAAGAAGCGTTACTCGTTTCAGATGTAGATTACTGTGTTATTATATCTGTTCAGATTGAGCGATTGAGGAAGGAAGTGACGGCGCTAGTCATTGTGCTCTCTTGGGATGGGGCAATGCGGCGCATCACACTTGCAAACCTGCACATTCGCGCGCTAGTGGATTTGTAGCGATGCGATGAGATCAACACGATGCACATCAATCGTCACTTATCTTTCGATCTTGACTGTAGGCACGACTCGGCGGATGGGATCGGAGCAAGAATCAGGAGTAGTCGGCGTGACTAGTGTATACTTGAGCACATTAGTACACTTTCAGCGCAACGACGTGGCATCAGAGGTCAGAGTTACAGAGAGAAAGAAGCAGGAGATGGTTAGCGCGATGCGATGTGATCCGACGGTCTGTGTTGCATCTCGGAGCGAGAAAGAGCAGCATCACTCACACTCCACTGCCTTGCCTCTCTTGAAAACGAGGCTAATCCGAGAAGCGTGACGTGACAGAGTAGAGTGTAGAAAATAATAAAGGACCCCCTCGTTCCTCTCCGCTACTGTACGGGCAATGTGGCACCTGCCAACACAACAACGATCGAGACAAGTGCTCGAGCGCTGAAGAAAGCTCCTTGCAGTGCGATAAGCCAATTCAACGCTCGGGGCAACGCGTTTCACTTTGTCTCCTAAAAGTTGGGTGATTGACCCGCGCAGTGATGTGTCGGCTCGCTTAGGGGATATTGATAGGACTACAGGAGCATGCGCTCTTCTTGCTGATACCGGTTTTGCGAGGGTTCTTGATGTCTTGATTGATCATGGTGCCATCAACAGCGACGTCATCAGTAAACAGTCCTGTGAGAGAAGGTAGCGCTAGAAACAGTGATCGATCATGCTATGTCGCAGCAAGCATAACGCCAAGACACTCAGTATACCACTCCACACCTCGTATCGTGACACCACACAACCATCACGCCACGGCACCAGATTCGACACGACTCAGGATCTGAAGCTTGATCCTCTGAGCTAATCACGTTACTGATCGCGATCGATAATGTCTCTTGTTTGCTTTGACGCAAAGGACCCTCGCTTACTGTCTGTAGAGTCTGGAAAGATCTGTGCGGCGCGGTGTCCATCATCTTCTAAGCAGAGCGTGGAGCGCTTTTTGATGGTCGTACTGACATCGGCGTTTTGACCGAGTGGCGGGTAGCATATTATTCCTCCTGTGTCAAGTGATGTTACCGTCTTATAGCGGCGTAACAGAGTAGGAGGTGGATGTTACATGACCAGTTAAAATCGCGCAACGACATTTGATTATCGAATCCAAGTCTCCTGTATCTGGCATTCGGGAAGATCGGTATAATAGTGTGCATAATGCCATCAACCTTGCAGTGTCTCCTCCAATGGTCGGAGTGTTGCCGGAGTAAAGCGGTCATCATAGACATTGCGAGTGCGCTACCACGTTGAAGTATGCGCAGCGGTAGTATTCCAGATACATTATCCGATATCCATCATCCAGCATGGCTCGTGCAAACGCAGCAGATTAGTCCGGCGGGAACTCTCGGTGCTTTGAAAACGCAGATGTCGGATATAAGAGCTGTAAAGTCCGACAGTGGCACACCATCAAGCTATCGCGTTTTAATTCCAGTTATCAGGCTGACTATTTCGCTGTTTCCCCTGAATCCCTCACTCACCATACTCAGGCTGGCAGGTTTGCTCTACCCCTCCCTCTGCGTGGACGGGGGAATCCAACTTTTGACTATTAACCCGACATACAGTTGATCCTTCTTTCTTCTTATCCTTCAAGTCTTTTGACAAACCACCCAAAAATGTCGCACAGGAAGTACGAGGAACCCCGTTCCGGTTCATTGGCGTTCTGTAAGTCATCACATTCGAATCAGCAGTGCGAAGAGAGGCGTCGAAGGGTGAAGAATACGGGATGGAAGGGATTAGAAGGAGGATTCGGGTCAAAGAACCATCGCTGACAATTGTGTTTCGCATCGCAGTGCCCCGAAAGAGGGCCGCCCGCCACAGGGGTCGATGCAAGGCATTCCCCAAGGTTAGTACCGGTCTTTCATGAAGTGGGGGAGGATAGTCGCGAGGCGTTGAAGTTGTGGAGGGGCATATGATGGGACATGTGTTGACTTTTCGCCTATAGGATGACGCCAAGAAGCCCGTCCACCTCACTGCCACCCTTGGTTACAAGGCTGGTATGACCCACGTTGTCCGTGACCTCGACCGACCCGGATCGAGTGAGTAGCAATTTCAAGGAGATCCTAGCTTTGGAAAATATCACTGATGACTTTTGTTTCTCGCTCGCAGAGATGCACAAGCGTGAGGTCGTCGAGGCTGTCACCATTCTTGAGACTCCCCCTGTTGTTGTTGTCGGTGTTGTCGGTTACGTCGAGACCCCTCGTGGTCTTAGGTCTTTGACCACCGTCTGGGCCGAGCACCTCAGCGACGAGGTCAAGAGGAGGTTCTACAAGAACTGGTACCGATCAAAGAAAAAGGCTTTCACCCGCTACGCCGCCAAGCACACCGAGAACAACGGCGCTTCCATCACCCGCGAGCTTGAGCGTATCAAGAAGTACTGCACTGTCGTCCGCGTCCTTGTCCACACCCAGCTCTCCAAGACTGGTCTTAGGCAAAAGAAGGCACACCTTGCCGAGATCCAGGTCAACGGTGGCTCCATCGCTGACAAGGTCGACTTCGCCAAGTCTCACTTCGAGAAGACCGTCGAGGTCGGCTCCATCTTCGAGCAGGACGAGTGCATCGACATCATCGGTGTCACAAAGGGTCACGGTGTTGAGGGTGTTACTGCCCGTTGGGGTGTCACCAAGCTTCCCCGAAAGACGTGAGTGAAGAGCGACTCTCAAAGCAAGATCCGTAGCTGACATGTCATACTCTTTAGCCATCGTGGTCTCCGAAAGGTCGCTTGTATCGGTGCTTGGCATCCTTCCAAGGTCATGTTCTCGGTCGCTCGTGCCGGTCAACGTGGTTACCACTCGCGTACTTCGATCAACCACAAGATCTACCGTATCTCCAACGGTGCTTCCGGCTCTTCTGGTTCGACCGACTTTGACTTGACCAAGAAGGACATCACCCCCATGGGTGGTTTCGTCCGATACGGTATCGTCAAGAACGACTTTGTCTTGATCAAGGGTACCTGCGCCGGTCCCGTCAAGCGTATCCTCACCCTCCGAAAAGCCCTCCGAACCCACACTTCTCGTGCTCACACCGAGAAGGTCAACCTCAAGTTCATCGACACCTCTTCCAACTTCGGTCACGGTCGTTTCCAGGACGCCGCCGAGAAGCACGCTTTCCTCGGTCAGCTCAAGATCAAGGCTCAGGCATAAGTCTGTGTCCGGGTCAGAGTCGCATCGAATGGGAAGTAGAGGAAGCAGGAGAGCCAGGGATAGGGGCTTTTGTACCATCATTACGACAGACATGCATTTGGTCGTCGTCGCGCAATTGCTTCGTTTGTTCACTGACATAAGGCAGTGGAGCGTCGGGAAGAAATCATCATATGCCTCGCAGTGTAGGTGGAGTTAGATGTCTTGAAAAAGGGCTTCAAACAGTCACATCTGGAAAAGTTAAGCGCTTGCAGCAGACATTGGAACAGGCTCTAGCTGCACGTCATATCACATCTCATACGTTGGGCTATCATACAACGTCTATGGTCATTCTGCTTGCACGTCCTCTGCATCTTGAATTTACTTCTTTCTACCGTCTTGCTATGAAGTATCTATCAAGATGGCGAGATGGCCATCTACTCCACGGGACCAGAGGCGAGCTTGGCAGTCGTTGCCGGCTGTGCCTCTTGAGCAGCGGCTACTACTCCCGAGGCGATACCCGTACCAGCGTTGGTGCCCTGGACGATGACACTGGTGCCCTTGAAAGCTGACAAGCCTGTGCTGCCGAGGTTGGCACCGGTCTGCCCAACATCTAAACGCGCACAAACATTACGAGTCAGCTCTTTTCTTTCATCTCCCAGCCTTCCATATTTGCAAGCAATGGAGACGCTATTGTCGCTTGCTCTGGACATACCTTGAGCGACAGATTCTGCCTTCGCGCCAAAATTGTGTTCGACAGCTTTGTGCGCCGACTGACTGAGCGCTCCGCCAACAGTCGTCGCTGCGCTAGCAACGCCCTTGGCAGCGGCAGCGACTTGGAACCAGCCCTGTTCCGCCACTTTCCTAAAGTCGCTCTTCTCGCCTTCGGGAACATGCTCCGCAGGCTTAGCAATTGTGTCAGGCAAGTATGACCCGACTTTTTTGCCTCCTTCATGGATCGCAATGCCGATTTTGCCCGCAACGGACTCGGCGGTCGTGGCGATTGACGCAGTACGCGAGTTGGCGGAGCTAGCTACCGATGCGAGTTTGTCCGAAGGCGGAGCCGGGTGCTCGGGGTTTGTCTTCGCCACATGGCTATCCAAGTTCATATGCAATATGAGTGACGGAAGAAAACAGGTGTAGCCTAGATGGGATAACGAAAAAATCGCACTTACCGCTCAGTGAAGGCGTTCAGGCGAGAAGCTACCGCGGTCCCAGCAAATGTGAAAGCCCCACCGATAGCTTCGCCCCAGCCTTTGCCGGTTGTGGAGACGATACCGCCTTCGTCGTCTTCATCGACGAACAAGACACGCTCATCCCATACTCCTTGGGCTTTGAGCGCTTCCTCGAATTTCGCAGTGAGGGCTTCGGTCGCTTCCCACTCGCCTTGCGAGGTACTATACGTTAACAGAATCGATTCATCAGCGTGTGAACATTGTGAAGTTGTACTGAATGCGCAGCTTGGAGCTCCATCAGGTGATAGAGCTAGAGCTTACCTAGGCTTGAACTGGATCTTGACTTGACCGATGGGCGCACCGCCATCGGCCGGCACGGGGCTGAAGATATAGCTCGAGTGTTCATCTTTGGCTCCGATCTTTCTCAACGGCGAGTTGGGCAGGACGGGGAACGACGCTGCGCCAATAGTCAATGTGAGAGTTTGCGATGGATGAGCAGGTGGATTGGCGGGGAGAAGAGTGAGAGTCAGGTCGCCAGTAGAGAGGGGCAGCGGCGCTGATCCTGGCGTAGGAATATGGAGCGCAGTCGTGCTAGGGATTTCTATTAGGGTCGTCATTGTGCGTCGTGGCTTTGCTGATATTCGAGTAAAGATGCGTATGAGCTTGGTTGATAGTCTCAGCACTGGTAGTTATCACAGTTGCAATCAGAAGCTACGCGGTGGAGTGGAGGTGCTAGCGGGATCAAAATAGCTACACTCGAGACGTCATTCATCACAGGCACGGCCAATCCCCGATGCTTAGAAATGTCTCTCAGGCTGTACATGATGGGATCGACGACAACGACTACAGCGAAGAGTACATAAGCACTCAACTATCTTACTGTCTTACCAATCATCTGCTCCACAGATCACGCCCCACTGCTCTTCATCACAGCCGCATGAGCCTCGTCCCCGCGCGAAACATCGTTACTAAAACCGCACGCAACTGTCGATCGCCTACCTCCATTTCACTCTCTTCACGTGTTCGCGCTACCTCTCAATCTATACGAAACAGCAATAGTCAGTTCCACACTTATCAGCCCATAATGGCCGCCGAAGACACACCAGGAAAGAAGAACATTACCTCCTGGGCCGACAAGTCGGGCTCGTTCAATCGACAAGTCAGCTCGTTCCGTGATCACCTTGAAAAGGACGGTAAATTCCCTCCAGAGAAGGGTGAGTCGTGTAAATTATATGGATGAGGATGTGACTAAATACCTGCGGCCTGTTGTAGACCGATACCACCTCTATGTCAGCTTGGCCTGTCCTTGGGCTCATAGGGCACTGATCGTCCGCCAACTCAAGGGTTTGGAGGAGTACTTGGGTGAGTGCGCTGGGTAGTAGACATGTTAACGTCACTTATTGTTGAAGGTCGCTGAATTTGAATCACGACTGCAGAGGTGTCTACTGTACACCCGCACATGCTTGAGGGAGGATGGCATTTCGTGCCTTCTGATAAAGCCTCTGCTGAGCCAGCTCCAGCATCGAAGCACGACAACGACACGTTCCCTGCGGCTACGGCTGACAAGCTGTATGGGTCGAGCTACTTGAAAGACCTCTACTTCAAAGCTGAGAAGAATTATGATGCGCGATACACCGTGCCTATAATATGGGACAAGAAGAACGAGACTATCGTCAACAACGAGTCGAGCGAAATCATCCGTGATCTCAATACCGCCTTCAACCATCTTCTTCCCTCAGGCGAAAAGAAGGATCTGGATCTGTACCCCCAAGAACTGCGACGCGAGATTGACGAGCTCAACGAATGGGTTTACCACGATGTTAATAACGGTGTCTACAAGTCGGGCTTCGCTACTACTCAGGAAGCGTATGAAAAGGCAGTTAAACCCCTGGCGGCAGGATTGGACAAGGTCGAAAAGATCTTGAGCGATGGTAGAGAGTTCCTTATAGGTGGTAGACTTACAGAGGCAGATGTTAGGTTAGTATTCCCCCCATAGTGGTTCTTTTCACAGGAGAGAATCGAAGCTGATAACAGCGATTCACCACGCCTGCACAGACTCTACACCACCATCATTCGATACGACCCGGTCTACTACGTTCACTTCAAGTGCAACTTTGGCCTGAGTGAGTTACTAAAGTCTCCTAGTGTTGTCACATTGCTGACCCACATGCCCACAAAGTCCGACACGACTACCCAAACTTGCACAAATGGCTCCAGCGACTGTACTGGAAGAACCCAGCTTTCAAGGACACGACCGACTTTGAGCGTGAGTCGCTGTGTCTATAGCAGCCATATCATCGTAGAGACAATGATGAGAAACTGACATACGAATACTTCCATTCCGTAGACATCAAAGAGCACTATTACTACTCGCACCCGCAACTGAACCCTAATCGCATCGTACCGTACGGCCCCAATGTCGATATCGAGCCATTGAAGGAATAGACAAGCATAGCGGAAATCAACAGCCAAATATTCAAACACTCGTCAATAAGCCGATTGGCCCGGTAACATGCATATAATCAACGCCCTCGTTCCTTTCATGCCTCAATGTAAAAGTCACTGCATTGCTGATACGATGCGCCTCTGGACTATCTCGCGACTAACCTTTGTCCCATCCTTTGTCTTCCCGTGCGACGTGGAAGAGGGATACTGTCACAGAGGCTCGTTGGCTAGGACTGAGATATTGTGCCAATGCAAATATTGCATCGCACGAGTACTGATATACAGTAGTACTGATAATAGAAGGGCGTTGGTGTCGCTACACCGAAGCTGACAATACAGTCGACAAGATGACCCAGCGAGATACTCGCTCGTCTTACCCGCCACCGACGACGGGATACCCAACCTCGCCAGGAGCAAGAAGCTCGATGCCTTTCTTGTACTCTACCGCAAGATCTCCGACCGGTTTCTCAGAGATGGAAACAGCGTGGTCGCAGCCTTCTCATATAGCCGGGCACGGTCAACCTGCCTCCTCGCCTCCGCCCCCTGTACCAGCCCTCACTCACCGTGCTACTAATCCTTTCGACGACGTCGAGGCGGGGATTCGTGATGGTGCAGACCATAGTGTCGAAGAAGAGGAAGAAGGAGAAGGAGAAGGAGAAGAAGGAGAGGAGTATACGACCGAGCTGTACGAGCGGAGCGATTGGGACCGTATGTCGACGTCGAATGCGCAGCGATCGCCAATGACTGGAACGGCGACAGCGTGGAGTCGCGGATCGTGGGCTGCTCCAGACACAGCTGGAACAGCGCTCCGTTCTGCTCCTGCTCCCAGAGGCGGAGAGTTGGCAGGAATTGCAGAAGATGAGGAGTGGGACACCACTAGTCATTCGCCCCGTCACTCACATGCACACGCAGGCGTACAATACATCTTTGAGCAAAGCGGAGTCATGGCGAGTCCGGCAGAAATAACAACTGCGGGTCTCGAGCGATCGCAATCGCACGTGGCCGATACGGATACCCTTGCGTACAGAGGAGGTCAGAGGAAGTCGGCCGCACCATCGATCTTGGCGCTGGACTACCTTGCCGAGCATGAACCGATGTCCGATATTGCGCATCCGCAATACCCCACAAACCCATTTGCTGATTCTGGAAATACAATGAACTTGACCGAAAGAGGAGGAGGAACGCGCCATCGCACGTCTTACGCAGCGCAACCTACTCCCGAGCTGGACTCGGGTCAGCGGATAATGGGAGAGTTCAACTTGATTTCACCTGGTGCACAACAGCGCCTGGGCAGGATGTCCGTCGCTCCAGCGCGATACACTATGCCTCCGCGCCGTCATCACCAACATCCTACCAAGCTGTCTCGCTCTGGCAGGAACGAAAAGAAAGATAACGGCGATGTTGGTATTGGTCTTGATTTCGATAATCAAGCGACATATCACAAAGCCAAGCCTACGTGCATGGGCAGAGTTAAGGCCTCGTCAATGGGAAGGAAATGGCTAACATATCGCCCTTTCATCAATTCCGCATTGACCCTGGTCGCCGCACTGATCCTCACGATCAATAACGATACGAGCACCAGTGCGTTTTCAGCATACTTGAGAATCAACAGTGGCGTGTTCGACGTCTCGCGAGCTGGAAACGACGTGGCGCTTGGCGCATGGGGTTGGTGTCAGGCCAATGTCGATAGGTGAGTGGTCAAGATTCAAGAATTGAGCTCTGCTTCAATGACAGGGTGCAACCTGCTTGGTCGATTCTGCATGCTGATAACCTTTGATTACTCACAGCCCCACCTGCCAGGCATATAGTGAAGGGGACTTTGCCAATAGCTCCGGCAGCTTTCTGATTCCTGACAAGTAGGTCGCTGCACACATTGCATCATCCTGGCCACAAGAATGACTTGTTCTTGACAACGTCACCGAACAAAGCTGACGAGTGCTCGACCATCTCTACTCCACGACCTACTCGCGCAGCTCGACGCTCTCCAATCTCTCTTCCCTACTAACAGCTCTAACAGTGTTCACATGGTTCCTAGCAACATATCAAGTAATCACAGCCTTTCTCCACTTCTACCTCTTCTTCATCCTCTCCATCCCCTTCAGCCACCTAGCGACGATATCATCCGCACCAGCACATGGTCTATCGAACGGTGGTGAGCTTTGGGCCGAAGAAGAGGTGGCTATTGCCGAGGTGAATTTGAGGGTGCGATGTGAGCGGCCACCATACAATTATGCGTGGGTGTGGTGGAGCTGGTGGGCGCATCGACGTTCGCCTATCTGGGTCTGTTGGGCGATCTTAGTCCATTTCCACGGACTGGGCACGGTGAGTGCGCTCGTCAGGTACCTTCGTTTCCTAGCCTGGCGTGGTCTGCTGCAACGAGCAGTCGCGCGCTCCAGAAAGATGTCAGGCACGCAGAGAACACGCATACTGTACTATGGATGGATTGCTGACTACCATCGCAGTTCATCATGGCTTCCCTACTCAAATGCGCTATAGTCTCAGCAACCAGCACGGCCTCCAGCAACGTCACGCTAGGGTGAGTGTCGGCGTCAATGGCATGAGCAACGTGTTCTGCGCATATATATTTATGACTGCGCGGCCGGTGATTTCTCTACTACAGTGGCGGGGCGTACGTGCCCATTCTCACCGTGTTACTCACTCTCGACACATTCGTCTCGGCAGTGATGTACCTGTTAAAAGCTGTAAGTACGCTTCGTCATCGTCTGCTGCGGTTTGCCACTCTGGCCGTCGTGCTATACGATTGTAACTATATACCAGGCTGACGGTGGTTCTTGATCGCGCGATGCAGAAAACCAACTTTGGAACATTCGTCAACCCGCCATCGCCATCACCTGCAGTACTACTTTTACCAGCATCTGAAAAACCATTACAGCACTTCCGACCACATACGAACGCCTCGTCATTCTTCGCACCTCGGCAAACTACTCTTGATCCGCTGAATCACTCTCGGCATTTCCAACTAGACCATTCCGCGCCGCCCGTACCGTCACAGCCCGCTTACAACGGCTATAACGATCATTTCGTCGGTGACTCAAGAAGAGAAGAAGCACAGTCGACCCTCGATCCCGAGACGATACGGTGGCTTGCGGCTTATCCTCATGATCAAGATCTCGTGCCTTTGATGAGCGATCTACGTCTGGGAAGGGAGAATGAGGATTTCCTCCTTTCCGAAGTGGGCTTGTTGTACTTACGGCCAGAAGCTGATCCTGCTATTCACGATCACAACGGAGCGAGCTCAGCAGCCGCGTTACTTGTGCCGCCACAAGGCGTTATACGGCAAGAACTGCTGCACGATGCGCATACCGATGCTCACCCAGATTTCGCTAATCAACACCAACAACGAAGTTCTGGAGCAGCGCATAATCCTCTTGGCGCTATGTTGGCTGTGTTGGGCAACACGTTTTGGTGGAACGGGATGGCGAGGGATATCGAGGCGTATCTCGACTCGTGTACTGTCTGCAACGAGCGCAGGAGGTTAGAGGAGATTGAAGCTAAGACTGGAATGACAGAAGTGGCTTTTACTGGTATAGCAGGCTGGACAGGAGGTGATGGCGCGGTCGACACAGCATGGAAAGCTGGGGAGAGTGCTATGGCGGCTGAAATGGCTGTGGCACTTCGACGCGCTCAGGAGGAAGTCCAAGGAGTCTGATCGAAGCGAGTGCAGTAGGCATGACTGTTCGCCAGAGCGCAGTGTCCACGACGTGATGATGTACATGGTCTACAGACATATCTATCTATCGGACAACGAAGAACAGTAAAGGAGGTGTCGTAAGAGCTTGTCGTTATGTTGAGAATCGTTCAATGTAATGTCAATACTTCCGCCGCCACACACCTGGTCTACCCCAACCCTTCTACCCGTGCTTGGGCTTCTTACAAATTTGTCCGCTCTTCCCAATGCCAAGTGGCAAGCCGCACTCCCCTGCTTGACTCGCTCTCTTTCCTCGATCAGCTCATGGCTCGAGCTCAAGCTTGTCCAATACTCAATCACCCCGCTCTGCCAGATCAAGGAAGTCAAGCATCCCATGACGATGCTCTCGCTTCATACCTACGCATCGCCTTCGCCCCACCGACGGCGCCGGACGACCTCCAACTCGGCCAACAGCCTGTTTGCTTCTTCGTACCTCTTCTTCACTTCGTTGTCGAGGTCATCCAAGACTTCCATCTCCTCATCGCCAGCGTCACTCGCCGCACCGTCGGACTGTTGATTATAGACCTGTGGCTCGAAATGGGGTTGGAAGGGGGACGAGTCGGGAAGATATCCCGACTGGCGATATGGATGCGGAGACGTCATATGCGGAGTGGAGATGAGCGTTTGGGTAGAGTCTGGTGTATACGTTTGCGTGCTAAGGCGAGCGAGATGCTGTATATCGCCCAATGCATGAGGTTAGCATTAATGATGTCGCGTAGATAAGCCAACTTGCCAGACTATGCAGGAGAGAGTTTTGAGCAGCATACTCTTCTCCCCATTCGCGGCGCATTTCCTCGGTGTCCATCTCTAACGTCTGGTCATGACTTGAATCTTGCTCTAATCCAGCTTCATTCCTCGCCCAATCGTAATTGTTGACATGACTTGAACTCTTATATCTGAATGGTGAGCTTGTTGGAGGGAGATTTCGAATAGGTGAGGAAGACATGAGTGGGTCTGGCTGGGAATATACATTGCGGGCGAAACTCGGTGAGAGGTGGTCGGTGATTGGGGAAGGCTGGGGCTGCTGGACTGGTGCGTTTTGTCTCTCCCACTGTCGAGTGCGACGGCGTTCCACTCCCGCCATCGATCTGCGGAGAGCAGCAGAGCTACTTTCAGCTTGAGTGGAGTGCGCTAATGTATGTTGTTCGTGGTCAGAGTATGATGTCGAGGTGGCTTCGCTCATTGATGTGCCGCCTGGAGAGTATCCGTAGTTGCCAGGAAACTCCCCGTCGCTCATCCAGAACCGTTCTTCTCTTCTTCGCCTCTTGAGCACCATATCTAACGGCGAAGCGAGATCAGGTTCGAAAGCTGGTGATGGCGAGCGAGGCCGCTTATGCCGCTGTGGAGGGGCGAGCATGGTGGTTGTACTGTTGGGCGAGATATCTGTCCAAGACCAAGGTATATGTCGCAATCACTAGGAAGGAAGAGGGGAAGAGGAGTACGTTGAAACAAGGCTGTGCTGACCGAGAGGGTTGTCTCACCCTCGAGTGATCATCGCGTGCAGTGTGATTTCGAGGTTTGCCTCGGTAGATATCTCCTAGAATCGGCTGTGCGTTGACTGTGGTTTGTGACGCAAGCTACGTTAAGTGGGTAATGGCGATACTGGTGAAGTGATGAATGAGCAGTCAGTCGCACATGTAATCGCATCATCTCAGTCAATCCACTTTGTGTTGATTACGTTTTACATCATCGTTGTAGACTAGATTTTGATCCCGTCATACACTCAAAAGTTGACAAAAGTTGAGTTGCACCATCGTCATATCCTGCTCAAACCCACTCAGACCACAGATCGCATCGGTCTACTCCTCACCACGCATACTGACAGACCGTGAGCAAGATGGCGGACGCAAAGGGTGACTTTGGTACGGGGTCAGATTACATTTCTTTCGAGCTCTCACCGCCTCCCGACCAAACTTCGTCCTCTTCCCGAGCACCTCCACCTGTATCTACGCCCAACGCTCCTGGTCCTTCCCGCACCTCGATCGCTGGCTCAGCTTCTCTGCCACAGAAGCCAGAGACTGCCAGCTCGCAGCGCAAAGGTAAACGGAAGGCTTCTGATGCCGAAGCGAGCTCTCAACCAGCACCCGTAGGAGGGAAGAAGAACAAGCGAGATGATAAAAAGGGACCTGCCAATGGTAGTAGCAGTAAAGGGGGAGAGACTGGTCCTCGCAATTTAAAAGAAGAGAGGATGGCTGCCGAGAGACATGCACCATGGGCAGATCTGGTGGATTGGGAAGGTTGTCGCGATCCTGCAGAAATGTCAGTATCATATTGCTGACGACAACCTCGACATACGAGGCAAGCTGATATGGTTATAGGCTGAACGAAGAGATCGTCGCGTTCTATAAATACGTTTCTCCGACAAGAGCAGAGTTCGAATTTCGTCTCTTCATCATCGAGCTGATCACTCGGGCGATTCTCAAGCTCTGGCCAGATGCAGAAGTTAGCCCATTCGGATCATGGCAAACCCAACTGTACCTGCCTCAAGGGTAAGTCACCTTGACTTCTAGAACAAGGAGTGACCACGAAAAGCTAAGCTTGCTTGTCGATTTAGCGATATCGACCTGGTGGTCTCCAACAAGAACTTTTCAGAGGGCAACAAAGCAAGACTTCTGGCTGAAATGGCCAGAGCAATGCGGATGGCCCATATCACCGATGTAGTTGCCATCATATCTAGAGCGAGAGTGCCAATCATCAAATTTGTCACCACCGAAGGTGAGCCCTTGATACACCGTGTAAATGTTCAGGTAGCTGACTCTATCTTATCGATATCATAGGCAAGCTCAATGTGGACATCTCGTTGAATCAGACCAACGGTATCTCTGCTGGCAAGATCATTAACCAGTACCTTGACGCCCTCCCTGGTGCTCGACAGTTGATACTCGTCGTCAAATCCTTTTTGAGCCAGAGATCCATGAACGAGGTTTACACCGGCGGCTTAGGGAGTTATGCAGTGATCTGTCTCGTCATAAGCTTTCTCCAGGTATATTCATTCCGTCTTGTCATGTACAAGCACAGCTGATATCGGTGTTCTCCAGGTACATCCAAAGCTGCGGCGATCAGAGATGGATCCTGAAGAGAATCTCGGCACGCTCCTGATCGAGTTCTTCGAGCTGTACGGCCGAAACTTCAATTACCAAGATGTCGGGCTGTCGATAAGAAAAGGCGGCTTCTACTATCTCAAGTCATCACGCGGGTGGCAACGTCCCAACCAAAGCTTCTTACTCAGCATCGAGGATCCTCAAGATCGAGGTGAGCTATCGCTCTCTTCTTACGCGATATGAAATCTACTAATCTCGGAGCTCCGCCCGCAGACAACGACATTTCAGGCGGCTCTTTCGGTATTCGACAGGTCAAGAACACTCTTGCTGGCGCATACGAGCTTCTCCTCATGCGTCTTTTCGAAAGAGCAGACGAGATGAGCGGTCGAAAGTCAGGCCGCAAGCAAAGAGATTACGATCCGGACAGAATGAGCATTCTCACTGGTGTGATGGGTATTACAAAGGAGGTCAGCTTTCCCATGATGCCACATTTGTATATAACATATACTGATCTCGTAGGTATCACAGACTTTGAAACAGCGCAGTGACATTGAGCGACTTCACGCCGAGGGCCGTTTGCAACGATCATTGGGCATACCGACTGGCGCGGATCCCGAACCTTACGTGACCAACTACCGCCCTCCCCCGTCACATCTTACCAAGCAAACCGAAAAGCCGCCGAAGCGAGATCGAAATGATATGCGCTCGAGTGAGGAACCTCGCTCGTACTCCAGACGAGGGGGAAATGGCAATGCTCCCGGCGTAGGAGCAATCATTGTTGACGATGACGAAGTGCCTAGTGAGGACGATTGGGATAGCGATTTTGACGACTACGAGGATTTCGCCGAAAAGCAGTTCAAGCAGGCTGGCAAGCGGGTGGAAGCAGCTTTGCCGACCAAAAAAACACAACCTCGAAATGTAACAAAAGCCAAAGCTGGCAAGCGTGATGTGCAGGAGAGCGGCTCGGAAGACGGCGAGGTCGTCGAAGTGTTTCCGAACGGTTCAGTACCGCCGACAACCACGCAGAAAGACCGGTTCGCTAGCGTATCGGAGGATGAGAGCAGGAAGGAGAGTGACGAAGAGGACGATTCGCGTTACGCACTCAGTTCATCGAAAGCGAAATCGAAGGGCAAGGCGCAGCCAAAGAACGAACTTGACGAGCTATATTCGATCTCGGGGTCGAGTTCGGATAATGAAATCGACGAGCTAAACTCGATTTCAGGTTCGAATTCGGACAACGACTCTGCGCACAGGATGAAGGAGGAAAGAATCAGTGGTCGCAAGCAAACCCATAACAAAGGCAAAGCGGCGCGAGCTGCAAAAGAGGAGAGGCGTGCTTTCTGGGCTGCTAAAGGCGGTGCTGGAGTGGGCGGCGTTGCGACAGACGACTTTGAGGATGGTACCGAATTCATCGGTCTGGACTAGATTAGCGATAGTCAATCAGTTTGCTGCATGACCTCATAGCAGTTGGGAATTGACATGATGGTGTATGCCTAGTGCGATAAGGTTGTATTTATCCTCTTGAGCATCTAATTACACCACGGCGATATATGACACGAATGGTTTGTCACTATCCAGTCCAGCGAGTATAAACTCCACTGGTGAAATTCACAGTTCTCATGACTCGTCCTCTTTACACACATCATCTCCCCTCTTCACTTGTTCGTGACGGATACTCGATGAGCACTACGGACTGATCCTGACGGACAATCGTGATGATCGAGGACAGGGTGCCACAAGCACAATAGCAATGCCACATCATCTAGTGATGGCGTGATGATTGGGAAGACAGTAGCCATAAAATGGGGGGTGGAATCGTAAAAGTCACTCAGGGTCAAAACTGACTTTGGCTGCACTTTCCCCTCGACCCACTTTTTTTCTCTCTTTGTCCGATCTTTCTTTGACCTTCTTCTTCTTCCTCCTCTTCATCCTCTCTTTTCCTTTCCCCATTCCCACCCACTCACGCATTTAAAACAGTAATCAAACAAAATGGTCAAGTCTGCCGTCCTTGGTTACCCCCGTGTCGGTACCAACCGATCCGTCAAAAAGGTCAGTAACCCTCACTCTTCCAAGCGCGGCTTTACCGCTCGATCGCACGTTTCTTCCTTTCCGCGCATTGCGGAGAGGGGAAATCCAGCCACCTCCCACTTACAACCACTTTCACGTGTACTGACAAGCATTGATCTACCACGTAGGCCATCGAGTCCTACTGGGCCGGCAAGTCCTCCGCTGAGGAGCTCGCTGAGACCGCCAAGACCGTCAGGAAGGAGCGATGGGAGGCCATCAAGAACTCCGGTGTTGACGTTGTCCCATCGTATGTCAACCTATACGCTTAACTTGTGGTTCCGAGCTGACATTCAATATAGCGGTGACTTCACTCTCTACGACCACCTCCTCGACCACTCTTTCAACTTCGGCGTTATCCCCGAGCGATACGTTGAGCAGAAGCTCTCCCCTCTCGACACCTACTTTGCCATGGGTCGTGGTCGTCAAGACCGTGAGAAGGGCATCGACGTCGTTGCCTCCGAGATGGGCAAGTTGTAAGTTGACCTGACTGGTTTGCATGAACACAAGCTGATCCCACATCCAGCTTCGACTCCAACTACCACATCGTCAAGGTCGACCACGAGCCCACTACCGAGTTCAAGCTCAACAACAACCAGCAACTCGCCGAGTACGAGGAGGCCAAGGCCCTTGGTATCACCACTCGTCCCGTCCTTTTCGGCCCCATCACCTACCTCTCCCTCGTCCGAAAGTCTCGTGACGCCCCCGCTGACTTCGAGCCCCTCGACCTCCTTGACAAGTTGATCCCTGTCTACAAGGAGCTCCTTTCCCAGCTCAAGTCTGCCGGTGTTGAGGAGGTCCAGATCGACGAGCCCATCCTCGTCCTCGACAAGTCCGAGTCTCAGGGTGCTCTTTACAAGAAGGTCTACGAGACCCTCGCTCCCGTTGCTCCCAAGATCACCATCACTACCGCTTACGGTCGCGTTGGCAAGTCAATCGAGTTCTTGAAGGACCTCCCCATCTACGCTCTCCACCTCGACCTCGACCGTGAGCCCAAGCAGCTCGAGGAGGTCGCCACTGCCCTTAAGCCCACTGAGATCAAGCTCGAGCTTGGTGTCGTTTCCGGCCGAAACATCTGGAAGAACGACTTGAAGGCTTCCAAGGCCCTTGCCGAGAAGGCCATCTCCATCCTTGGTGCCGACCGTGTCTCTGCCGTCTCCACTTCTTCTTCGCTCCTCCACACTCCTATCACCCTCAAGGTCGAGACCAAGCTCACTCCCGAGCAAGTCAGCTGGCTCTCATTTGCCAACGAGAAGTGTGAGGAGGTTGCCGCTCTTGCCAGTGCCATCAACGGCCAGGAGTCTGCTGCTTTTGAGCAGAACACCAAGGACATCGCTGCTCGTCGTGAGTTCGAGCGCACTTCCGACTCTGCCGTCCGTGACCGCGTCGCCGCCATCACCGAGGAGCAGCTCAAGCGAAAGTCTCCCTTCGAGACCCGACGAGCCGCCCAGAAGAAGCACCTCAACCTTCCCAAGTTCCCCACCACCACCATCGGTTCTTTCCCCCAGACCAAGGAAATCCGTGTCGCCCGTAACAAGTTCGGCAAGGGTGAGATCACCAAGGAGGAGTACGAGCGTGCTATGGAGAAGGAGATCGAGGCCGTTGTTGCTTTCCAGGAGAAGGCTGGTCTTGATCTCCTCGTCCACGGCGAGCCCGAGCGAAACGACATGGTTCAATACTTCGGCGAGCAGCTCAACGGTTTCATCTTCACTCAGCTCGGTTGGGTCCAGTCTTACGGCTCTCGTTACGTCCGTCCCCCTATCGTTGTTTCGGACGTCTCTCGTTCCGCTCCTATGACCGTCAGGTGGTCCGGTTACGCTCAGAGCGTTTCCAAGAAGCCCATGAAGGGAATGTTGACTGGTCCCGTCACCATCCTCAACTGGTCTTTCCCTCGTGCCGATGTCTCCAAGGAGGTCCAGTCCAAGCAGCTCGCTCTTGCTCTCCGTGACGAGGTCGTTGACCTTGCCAACGCCGGCATCAAGGCCATCCAGGTTGACGAGCCCGCTATCCGTGAGGGTCTCCCCCTCCGAAAGGCCGACTGGGACAACTACCTCTCTTGGGCCGTTGACTCGTTCCGTCTCTCCACTTCCGGTGTTGAGGACGACATCCAGGTCCACTCCCACTTCTGCTACTCTGACTTCGGAGACATCTTCCCCTCCATCCAGGGTCTCGACGCCGACGTCATCTCCATCGAGGCGTCCAAGGCTGACCTCAAGTTGCTCGATGTCTTCAAGTCTTACGGCTACTCCAATGAGATCGGCCCAGGTGTTTACGACATCCACTCTCCTCGTGTCCCCTCGGAGCAGGAGATCAAGGACCGAATTGCCTCCATGGTCAAGGTCCTCCCCGCCGACCTCCTTGTCGTCAACCCCGACTGTGGTCTCAAGACCCGTGGCTGGAAGGAGACCGAGGAGTCGCTCAACAACCTTGTTGCGGCTGCTCGATGGGCTCGTGAGACTTACGCTTAAGCGTAGTCCTGCGTCGTTTCTCCTTTCGTGATCATTACTTTGCATGCGCAGCTTCAACAGGCTAGCGTGATACATTTGATTTCCCTCATTCGTGATACCCATTGTTCCTTTTATTCCATGTGCTATATATTTCCTCTTTGTCATTTCTAGGGTAGTAGGGTTGACGACGGTGATGCCAATTTACGGCCGCCACGTTCAGTTGACGAGTATCGGGTTTGCTTTACTAGCCATAGTAGTAGCTGTAGATAGTAAGAAGTTTTTACAAAAAAACAGAAAATGCAGTCTGTTCAACCGGCACTATACCACTTGGCTGCTTAGAAGCATTGTAGACGTAGTGTTTGTGGTGTAGGTAACAAGGACTGAGAATGAGACAGCGAATTTGCCACTCTGAAATGACGGGAGAATATTGAATTGATCGACGCGTCTGACCTGTGCTGCATTATTACAACATTAAACATAATTCAACCTGCATCGGCAGCACAATCGTTTATCTGTTCCGCATGCAGTCCGGCAACACATAGCAGTCTGGTACGGAGGGATCGCACAGGACACGGCTGTCTCTCGACCTCGAGTTGGGCAAACGAATATCGATGCAACACGATGTCATTTGGTTCATTCCCGCTGGAAAGTCTTGGGTTATCGAGGGAGATGCTTGAGGCAGCAGGCAAGGGTGAGTGCTCTTTCACTCGCCTAACAGAATCTGAGTCGTATCTATAATGATGAGACGAGTACTTACGACATTTTGATTGTGTAATAGCGAACCTCACGACATCAGCTATAATGCTGTCTTCCATCCCTCGACTAGCGGACACATTACGATGCAAAGTCCCTTTCGCCCAGGCGCTCGTGGGGACAATAAGCGCCAAGCTCGCGCCGAAGACTAGGACAGTCGAAGAGATCTATCACGCCGAGCAGCGGCCGAAGAAGGGGAGTGGGAGCGGGAGTATGGGAGAAAGTAGCAGCTCTGCAGGTGTGGTCGGCAATAGAACGAGAAGTCGAACTAAGGGCAAGTGGATCTCGACTGGGGATGAGGGCATGGACCGATGTCTTGGCGGTGGGCTTAGGAGAGGGTGCTTGTATGAGGTTACGGGCGAGAGGTGCGTTTCGTGCCTGTTCTCGGAATAACATATCTATCGTTCTGTCATCAAGTAACGAAGCTGATACAATATCGCTTTTACCCTTATCACTCGGATATATATATCTCTCCTCTGACACTCAGCGCCGCGGGCAAATCGCACTTGGCGCTCACGCTTGCGCTCTCAGCTCAGATCCCTTCGTTATCCTCATCGCCAGGCGGCGCCCTCATCCTAACATCGGAAAGAGAACTATCGACCGATCGGCTAGTGCAACTTGGCAACTCCCTCTTAGCCACACATGAACCTCATCCTCAATTCGAAGGGAACCGCGTCAAGGAATTACTTGACAATGTTCTGACGACTCGTGTTGCCGATGTCGACGCGCTAGAACATGCGCTGATGTACCCCATACCTGGGATGTTGGAGGCGCGGAAACGTGCTGCAGCCGCAGCCAAGAGGGAGCAGGCAATGACGAATAGTCTTGCTCCTGATACAGCAAGTCGCGGCAGAAGTCCTTCGGCGTCTAGCTCAACGTCCACCAATACTACCGGAACCACGACTACGTCCGCTTCGAGAGATCCTCGCTCAATTGTCAATGGCGACGTCAAGCCGATCCGTCTCATCGTCCTCGACTCAATAACAGCGCTATTTCGCGGAGGCTCAAGTGCAGCGGACGAAAAGCCTTCAGCCCCATCATCGCTATCTTTGACCGAACGATCGAAGAGGTTGTGTGGCGTTGCAGATCAGCTAAAGGCGCTAGCTGTAGCATACGATTTGGTTGTGGTGGTCATCAACCAAGTCTCGGACGTTTTCACTCGGCAACGAATAACGCCATCTTCGACACCAACATCGTCCTTCGTCAACGCTACGCAGAGAGAACCTTACGCCGTCCCTTTTGGACAACAATATGGTGCAATCGTTGAAGGAGAGTTGGGGCAAGAACCACCGATGATCTATGCAAGTCAAGCCAGATGGTTCTCCGGTCAAAGCGAAGGCTTGAACAAGGAAGCCAGTCTAGGGATCGTATGGGCAAATGCTGTCAATGTGCGGATCATGCTATCACGTACAGGGCGACGAAGACTGATGCGTCAGGACGACTTGAGACCTGTCAAGCGGCGCAGGCGGGGTGACGATGACGACAAGGAAGCTGGTGTACGCGATGTCGACCGTCGGACAAGTACAGGCATTGATGGACATCCAGAGGGTACGAACGGCGAAGTGGACGATGTCAAGCCGACACTGATACGGAGGATGCACGTCGTCTTCTCACCTTTCAGCGCACAATCGACGATCGACTACGCCATAACGGAAAGTGGAGTGTACACTTTGCCCGACAGCTATAAAGCGATCGATATAGTTGACATTGTCCGAAAGCGCCGAGAAGTGGAAATGAAAGTTAGAGCGAGGGAAGTGGAGGAGCAGAGGCGTGACCTTGGATTGGGCTCAGTCGATGCTGAAGAAGAGGAAAGAGATGGGGCGGACCAAGACGAAGACGAATTGCAAGATGTCTTTGATGATTTTGGGGAGTTGCCAGCAGAGTTTTGGGCAGAATACGAGTTTGGTCAAGGCAATGCGGCCATTTCGAACAGCAATTTTCCAGTCGCAGGAGCGGTAGGGGACACTAATGGAGTAGAGATGGTAGTTTAGCTACTGCAGGACGCGCGATCTCATCAGATGTCAGTAGTAATGTATAATGTGTGATTTGTACGATGACATTGGGTCAGCCTTGCACAGCGTTTCACTCGCCAGCAGTCAAATAATATGGGATGTTGAGATATCATGCTGATATTATGTATTCGAACAAGACAATGCAGCTGTAAAACGATTCCGCGCCTACTCCTCCTTTGCCTTCTTGCTACTTTGGCTCTTATCCTCTTCTCTAGCCCGTTTCCTCGCCAAGAACCGCTCTTTCGCTTCTTGCCTTCTTCTCTCGGCTTCTCCGTCGTCACCCTCCTTCCTCTTTCGCGCGTCTTCCTCCTCTTTTCTCTGAGCTTCTTCCGCTTGTCGTCTTTTCTTCTCTGCGTCTTCGCGCATCTGATCCGCGAGTCGCTTCCGCTCCCTCTCCATGCGCTCGGTATATGACGCCGCTGCGCCGACCGCGCGACTCTTATACGGGCCGTCTGCCGCAGCACCACTTCTCTGAGAAGTCAATAACGAGTTTGGTAATCCGGCAGCAGCAGGCTTCTTCATGATGTTCAGCCCTGCTTTCAACAACGATCGCTTATCCACCACTTCGCCCTCATCGTTGATCTCCACTTCCTTGCCTGTGTCCTCGTCCATCTTACTACTTCCAGCAGCAGCTTTAGCCACTCTAGCCTCTTGAGCCAAGAATGGATCAAACTCTTCTTCGTCGTCATATGATATCGTCGTGGATGTAGGTGGCTTGATAGCTAATGATGGACCAGGACCAGCACCAGCACCAGTGGATCCTGAAGTCGCAGCGACTGCCGCGGCGTGTTTGGCTTCGTCTGTATCGAGCATCGACTTGTAGAATGCTGTTAGGCCAGGACCCTTTTTGCTCTTACGCATCGCCTCTGTGCGTTCAGGTGAATGTCAGCCCATCTTCATCATGGTTCTATGAATAGAGTGGCGAGTGAATCTACGACTCACCCTCACGAGCCTTCTCCTCCGCTTCGGCTTTCCGCACGTCCTCCATTTGTTTCTTGTAGGCCTCCGTGACGAATTTCTCTTTATCCTGGAACTCGTCCCCTTCCTTCTCTCTTTCCAGCGACAACATCTTCTCTTCAGCTCGTAATCTGTCGAGCTTACGAGTTTGCGCTGACGCGAGGAAACTCTCGATATACTTCGGTTTGCGTTCTGCCGTTTCTGCCTTTTTCGCGACATCGGCAGCGCGCTCAGCAGTCTTCATTGAGTCGTAAACTGAATCATAGTCGAAGACATTTTGATCAATGGCCAAAGCCGCTTCTTGCGCTTTGCGTTCCGCTCGTGAAATCAGAGAGGACTGTTTTGCTGTTGTCGTCGACTTCTGCGTTGGTCGACTTGGCCCAGCTTGCGATGATAACGGCGCAGGAGTAGACTCGTCGTCATCGTCAGTAAAGAGTGCTGCGGGCCCTTTCTTCGTTGAAGCAGAGGTGGAAGAAGAAGGTCCAGCTTTGCCGCCCGCTTTCGCCATTAACATTTCGAGGTTGGACTTTGGCGCGGACGACGGACCAGCTTTCGATGTCGAGCTGCCATTGGCCCCGCCACCAAAGGAAAAGGAGAACTTGGACCCGTTCGCGCTCGACATGGTGTTGGACTCGTCGTTATTTTGGGAATGTCAAGTGATAGATAAAAAGGTAGTATAAAGATGGCTACAGTGGGTGGCATCAAGAGTTGCTTTAACAGAGTGCTGTCCTGCGAAGGCAACAGCAATTACGTAAGGACTGACTGAGAACAGTGGCAAATATGGTGTCGTGCCTGGCTTGGCCTTTTTCAATCTCGTCATGACATTGCATCAACACAATTTACATTGCAACGTCGTTTCTCACAACATTACACTCTCTCCGCCTACTTTATATCACCTGGCTATCTATCACCCCGTCAAGCTATAGAACATAGGCGAAGCTCACCACTCGTCGACGAGACCTGAAGTAGAACTGATCCCGAGATTCCAAGATGGGCTGGTCATGTTCGTTGCTCACTCTCACTCCCGCTTATCAGTTTTAGTGTACAGCGCTGACCATATTTCATTGTTGCACGATAGATCACAAGCGGATCCCTATCATACCTAGAGTAAGTGCATGGCCACGTTCTCTTGTCCAATCACCTCATTGTAGTCTAGTCTTGTCATGACATATTGAACGGACTCACGGGGCTTATCTCCTTTTGAATGTTTGTATCTGGCGCTGATCTCTTACTTTCAGGTGGTTTATCTCAACATCAACGGTTAGTTGGACTACATCACTTCCATCCAAGTGATGATCACCGCGAACAATAGCATTGACGTTGTCAATGATGCTTAGGTAAACGCTGGTCGCTCAGTTTCGGCAAACACATGACGTACAACCACTAGAGTCGATTGAGCAGCGCCAGGCGAGTCTGCCACACAGTCAGGCCATAACATTTACTAACACCTCACCTATCAGTCTCAACCGCTCAGACCACGCTCCCACTGCTGCCTAGCCGTTTTCACGAGCTACTGGTCGTGTACCCCCCTTAGATGTGAAATAGTATATAGACACCGTGCCTGCTCTCCCTATAATCCCAGCCCTGTATGACATAATGACATAACGTATCGTTCTTTCGTGACTGTACAACAAGGGTCTCGCCAACCGATCCACCCAACTCCTCCTCGCTCAACGTCTTCACGCACTTTACTACAACGAACCTTCTACTGTGCACCTCAATCATCTTCGGAAGCGGAAACTGGCATTAACACAGCTGCTTTCTTCAATGGCGAGCTGACTTTTGCTGTAACGCATATCTATCAGTGGACATATCTAACACCACTTGAGGACTTGCTCAACTCACGCGCATGCAACATCGATTTGCGTCTCGCTTCGGCGACATCGAGCACTGTGTCGTGCCTTAGCATTGCAGCTATCTGGCTGAAGAGATCACTTACGAGCCTGTCTCATACTGTTGGTCACAGGCGCACTGACACCTTGAGTTGCGATAAGCCTTTTCGGTTCCATCGATTTACGTCGCTATACCATGACATAGTAAGCACCTTTCCCTCTATCTCTGCGATGTTCGTCGATTGAGCAGAACGGCCTACTGACCTTTTGGAAGACATCCTCCTCGCTGACGTCCACACCATAAGGCTCCTCCTCGAGCCTCTTGCCAGCCTTCTTACTCTCTGTCACCCACTTGATCCCTACAATGAGAGGCTTGGGCTCTTCCTGCTTTCTGTACCAAGTCAAAGTGGACGGTTTGCCAGACTTATAAATGATATGCGTGCAAGATTCCGTCGGCCGCGTCAACACCTAGATCAAAACCGATATGTCAGTGTCTAGCATCGCTGGCTGTCCCTCATCAGATTCGACTACTCACCTTCGCTCCAAGACCTTTCAAGATATCGATGAAGACCCTCGAAGAATCGTCTCCCTCCGAGGTGCGGACATCGACATATGCTACGATGCCCTTGAAACACCCTCCGCCGTTGGTTGAGCACAACAATGCCGCAATGGATCTGTCAGCCGCTCCATCACCATCGGACGTGATAGACGTATCGGCAGGGTTGATCGAATGTCTCGATCGAGGAGCAGTCGAGCCCGAGACAGAAGCGGAGAGGTTGCTAGGTCGATCCTCAAACGAACGCGCAGTCACGGGCGTAGCAGCAAAACTGATTGCACTTGGCCGCTTGACGGGTTCTGACGTGCTCAGTGTGGATTCTTGACGCCTCGATTTGAGCTTGTCAAGGGCTTCACTAAGCCCAGCCAGACTTTTCGATGTCTCGTTGGAAAGGCCTTCTCGACGCGATGTGCTCAAGCTCAGTCTCGCTCGAGGTACTGGCGCAGACACAGATCTTTGCTGCTGACGTCCGGGCGATCGCAAGGTGTCTAATTGACCCTCGGTGTCTTTCGATGTTGAAGGTGTAGAAAGGTTACGCGGCGGAAGAACGGGGTTCGAGACCATTCTAGGTGTTGGCCGTTCGAGAGGTCCAGAACCAAGAGACGACGGGTACGAGGGTTTTCGCTTCACTGGGGGCGTACTCGAGGTAGCTTGCGTCTCTGGCGCGAAACCAGAAACGGTGCTGGACGACGGGCCGAGCGAAGGCCGTGTGGATGGCCGTCGTTCTGGAAGAGATCCCAAAGCTGGCTTCTTCATCGTGGACGGAATTCCTGTCTTCACGCTGGGTGTCTGCGCAGTCGCTGAGCTGCGCGGGATCCGGCTAGGCGGTGGCATGGCATTAACTATCCGAGAAGATGCGCTCTTACGTAGTGGAGGCGCCGAGGTAGCCGCGCTTTGTGCTGAAATGATCACAGCAGGCGCTGCAGTCGATTGCTCCCTCGTCTCCTCCTCCAACATGCTCTCCACCGCAGTTACTTGTGGCGTTGCTACAGTGACAGTGGAGGTCTCCGGCGTCATCGCTGCCGCAGCCCTAGCATCCACCGACTGTATGTCTTTGTAAACAGCTGTCTCCGGCTGCTCGCGCAGGATCGGGATTGTCGTGTGAGTCGAAGCAGCTGTCATTGGACTTTTCGCAAACATAGCTGTCAGTGTCGTCTGTCTTTCCTTCGCAGAGTGAGAAGCAGCCGCGATTCGACTATGCAAGGGTGAGACTGCAGCGGGACGTGTGGAAGGGGTAGACACGAGGAGTCTGCTAGAGGGAGTGGCCGCTGGAGTCGTTGAAGTGGTAGCCGACGGTCTTGCTTGGATTCGTAAGGGGTTGAACACCTTCCTTGGAGAAGGCGCAACTTTGGATGCTGTCGGAGGCGCAAGGGTTGTGGCTGCTGGCGTCGCGGATTTTGGAGATTTCATAGCAGATAGGGCAGAGGGAGTTGAAGTGAGGGGTAACAAGCTGGAGTCGGTCATCTTGCGAGGTGTTGCAAGGTTCGAAGGCATTTTGGACAGATTCATCCGCCGGAGCGAAGACGGCATCTTGCTTAGCGGGGCCTCATCAACGTCCATGTTCCCTTCCAAATGACCTTTTCTTGGCGTCACCATCTCCTTCGCTGGCGTGACGGCAGCAGGCTGAGCTGAACGCTCCCGCATACGTGGTGGAGTCGGAGGTCGCGCGACCACATCGATGGATGGGGAAGTTGACGGACTGGCGTTCTCTCCGTTTAGTATGCCTATACGCAAGATGTCGCGTGCTGGCGTTGGAGAGACGGCGGAAGGCGGATGTTTTGCGGTATTCGAGTCAGAGACAAGGACGGCAGTCGCGATTGATGGTTGCTGAGTCCTCACAGAGCCATCTTGTGGTTTAATTCCTAACGGTTGCGCAGATCGCGTATTCACCGCTGACAAGGCTGATCTGGGATGTGTCAACTTGGCAGCTTTGATCGGATGACCATCTCCATCCGCAGCCTTCCTTTTTCCGCCAATGTTTCCATCGTTCATCTTCTCCTCCAGCACGTTCATAGCGGTCTCCATCAACGGCCCCCTACTCCTTAGGTTCTTGGTTAACGAGCTTTTGCCGGTACTTCTAAGATTCTCGTTGCTGAGGTGGTGCTTGGTCGTGTGCTTGTTAGCTACAATCCGAGCCATAGACCGGGTACGAGGGGCCGATAATTGAGTGAGAGAAGAGTGTGATTGGGTTTGGGGATCGAGTAAGACTGTGAATTGCTCAGAACGGATAGAAGAGGTCTGCACCGACGTCGATGTGTTTGACGGTAGACGACGGCGGCGCGGGGGTGTAGACATGTTACGAAGGTGCGCTGTGGTCGTACAAACAGTCAGTGATATTAGCTTCAGTGTAAAATGCTCGTTTGTAGAGGATGGTGCCAAGTTGAGGTAAGATATTGTTCAACTCACCTCGAGCTCAAGAAATCAGGCGCGTTGTTTGGACGTTGAAATCGTGCTGCTTCGCGACATCAAGTGGGAGGTCTGTTTATTTGGGGTTGGAGTATGCAGACAGGACGGACGCTGGAAGCTGTCGGCGAGTCGGAAGCAGGCGCAAGCAGATGATTGTTATGTATACGAGTATGGGTTGTGTGACTGTTATTGTTGTTTTTGTTAATAAAAAGTCCAAAGTCGAAAACGATGAATTCAGGGGTCAAAGTGGAAACAAGGTTGTGCATCAACAATCGATTTGTTTATCTCCTTCTATACAATTATACCAGTGTGGCATTTTCAACCTTGTGACTGCATACTCGCCTCGTATATTCTCTTGAGTGCTTCAAGGTCACCAGTTACAGAGCATTACCACCCTCCATGTTTTGAAGTCACCTCGAGGATAGCGGCAGTAGGAATATGCGACGTGTATCATGCATCTATCCTTCTGCCCATCGATCCTATCATTGGCTCATCGACTTTCGCAGCTCTTTTGTCCCGTTCGTAATTCGCTTCTGAGCAGGCAACGCCATTGTGCCCTCACTGGATCCTACACACGACACTCTTCTGTCCTACAGCGTCTTCGATACAAAGGATGTACAAGTGGGACGACGGGGGACCTCCTCCTCTTCACGCATTAGGCTTATCAATATAAGCAGGTCTAACAGAGACCCTAGTAGGTTCTCCTCACTTCAGCAAGTTTGCCACTCGACCAATACCATAGCACTCATGATGCCCGCTCCAACGAGATCCAAGTAAGTCGATGCAGTAGTCCAGCTCCGCATGTTGCACTGTGGTCGGCATAGTTGCCTGTCCTTCTAGATCTCATGCAGCGTCAGAGACCTGATTTGTTCTTCTTTCAGCTCGAACACGACAGGCGGCAGCAGCGACAACGACGGCGCCGACGATGATTGGCAAGTTGTTGCGAACGAGACGGCAGACACAGTCACGGAAGGAGGTTGGGTGTTCCCTGCCGTTGATGCGGCCGGTTGCCAGAGCGAGGCTTACTCAGGCCCCGGCACAGGCGTGGAGAGCCAGCAATCCCAGTTGTGAGGTGATATCTTACAGTACCCATTCGCGCATCGTCGAAATGCTGATCGCCTGACGTCGGTAGGACCGCTTATCCTGTCATGTTTCAAAAAGCGTACGTGAAGGACTCGCATACATTGCAAGTCGGGTGATGTGCTATAGTTGACGTGTTTGGCGCTCATGTAGTCTGCGGTGGGTCATGAAGACACCGGAAGATGCCGAGGACATGACTGTGGGTGTGTGAGTAGACTCACGCTCTCTGTTATGACCCTTATTGAGACGTACGCACTCGGTCCTCAAGGAGTTCCGGAGTGAAATTCCTCGGATACAAGGATGAAGCCGAGGATGGAACGTGGACTGAGCGTTATTATGTCTACAACACCGGTTATCGCCTAGGTGAACTCGAGTTCGTACAAGAGTCAGACCAATCCAGCACCCTTACCCACCAGTCCCAATCAAGGAAGTGAGATGGTATCTTACAGTATCAATTCGAGCATCGTTGACATAGCTGACCACCTGACGTCGGTAGGAACCGTTATCCCGTTGAGTTTTTGGGAACCATAGGAGGGTACGTGAACGAAAATCCCTACATTGCAAGCCGCGTAATGTGCTGTGCTTATTGTTATGACCGCTCATGAACAGGAGTGTGCGGTGGGTCATGATGACTGAGCCAGAGGCCGTGGAATTGACTCATGCGGTGTGAGTAGACTGGCACTCTCTGTGATGACCGTTACTGATCTGTACGCACTCAAACCCCAAGTGAGTCTGGGGTCCAGTTCCGCAACCCCGCGGAAAGAAACGAGCGTGGAGAGCTGACTGGGGGGTATACTCTTTACAAAAACGGGTACCGCCTGGAGGACTCCAAGATCCTGCCAAAGCGAGGCCGGTCTAGCAACCTGTCAGACGAGTGAATGATCACTGTATGGTGATGCTCTGCCTGCAGACGTAGACATAGTTACCTGACTAGATGTTGGTAGTTCAACGTATGCTATTGCATTGCATTGATGCTGAGTCGAGCTTTGGTCAAACTTGATCGGCCATCATTCATAGTGAAGCGGCAAGCACGACGAGCTTGCAGCAGCTGCATGGCACGTGGAGCCTTGACTGGGACTTCGCGCTGTCTCCGCAGCGAGACTATGGCTGCTCGGGGCTCATGTTGTCAACATGGAGCTGGGGTAGACCAGGGAGAAGACAGCCTTCGTACTGGCAAGAAGGCCTGGATACTATCGCACCTTTGGCTTATAATATGATGTTACACTTGTGATTCGTCGCTGCAGAGCGCTGCGACGCCACAGATCAGCTCACAGCCGTGGAACCAACTACGACGCCTCGCACAAAGACAACAGTTAGCTTATTCAATACACAGAATCAGTCGGCATCCATTTCAGATTCTACTGCTTGGTCGACAACGCTCGATCAAGTGACTCTGCACCCCCCGGCTGAAGCAAATAAGGTTTTGTGCCTTCAACTCAGACTTTTCGGGTTCTCTGCCCAATGTCATGGCTGCGAATCATGACGAACCTGACAACATGACAGAAGACGAGGTCCAGGACGAGAGTGGGAACGACAGTGACGACAACACGGAAAACGAGATTGTCCTTGCTGATTTTGAGTCGAGCGACAGCAGCGTTTGTAGTCTCCCTCCTCATACTGATACTCAATACTACGGTGTTGGCAATTACATGATATCGAGCACAGGTTCAGACATGTCAGGCGATCTAGCCGTCCTTCCATTCCATGAAGTTGACAGCTGACTGTCGATATACTGTAGGAGCGCCCACTGTTTCCTGAGAAAGGACGGTACCACGCACATGGACTACTACAATAAGGAGACTTCTAATACTCTTGCTGCATTAGACGGCGTCGCGGAAGACGTACCGCCACTGTAAGTGCCGCTGTCATCGAGACTCTCCTTTCGCCTCTCGCCTCTACCGACTCTGATTTTGCGTTATAGCGTCACCTCTGCTGCCGCGGCGCGCACTTGGGTAGACACAGACCATGTGTCGTACCATGTGGTAGATTACCCTGAACAAGACCTCGCCGTTTACGCGGAGCAGTAGTGAGGGTGCATAGACTTACTCAATCGGTCAGTCACTCGTATCCTGTATAGAGGGTATGATTCATGCACGATATTGGTTGAGGGTAATCTGCACGGTCATCCCTCACATGTCAGCGTCCAAGTATGCGTAAAAGACCAGACTCTACGTCTCAGACATAGCGAGGCCAGCACTCACATAAAACTACAGTCTGGACCTAGCTCGCAGCTTGATCCGCAATCTTCAGCGCCTCCGCCATCCCATCCGCACTAGGCTGCAAAGCCACAGCATCGGCTCTGATTCCTTGTCCGCTGAGATATTTCTCCGTCGTTTTGCCGATAGCGAACATCTTCCATCCTCTCCATCGCTTTGCTGGTTCCCATCCTCCTTCCGCGCCATCTGTCATTTCCTTACTGTCTGTTGTCATGACATCCTTGGAGTGTGTCCGCAAGAAAGGCAAGACATAGCTCGCCGAACTAGGCGAGAAGAACGCGAACCATCCTCTTGTCCCCTGCTCACATTCTAAACCAGCCTCTTCACAATTCCGATTTTCACAGGAACTTGGACTAGAGCTTTCGTGGTATTTGAACTCGTCTAGCTGCGATCGGATATCGTCTCTTGGGGTTGTACGATAAACGACCACTTCGCGCACTTGCCTATTCGCCGATCTGAGCGAAGAGGGCAGATCGTCCAGCGCCTTGTCCCCGCACAAGAACAGATACGGTCTATATCGCGTATCATCTTGCTTTACATCATCTTGCGACAAATGTGAGGAACGATGTGATCGCGGAGGAGTATCGAGGATAACTTGCGCGAGAGCCGAAGCGGATTTGGCGGGTCCGTCTATTGGTATTTTCGGCGCAGGGTTGTATGATCTGGGAATATCGGATGTCTCGAGATATTCTTGAGAAGCTGTTCCGACCGAGAAGAGGGGTACCTCGCTCCATTCCCCCTCGCTTTCCATCCCAATGTCCGGCCCTCTCGCTGTCCCACCCGGACTACCTCGTCCATCCTTCGAGCTTGAGCGACGGAGGTGAGCTCGGACGGCCCTAACCCACCCTTCTGCGCCTCGACGAGAAGTGACTATCACCCCTCCCCAATCTTGCCCACCTCGGGGGACGATCTCTTCTAAGTCGAGCGTATCGTACTTCTCCTCAAGGACTTGGACGAAATGCGGTGCGTAGTTTGGTTCGAGCGATAACACATATGGATCTCTGTCTGCTTCTGCGTCTACGCCATTCCGATCTCTGTTCGTTACTGGTCTCGAAGACGACGAAGTTGAAGAGGAAGAAGAGCTGGACGGGGTCTTGAATAGGATCACAATTGGTTTCCTCTTGTGCTGTGTTGACGAGCTCGAGATAGCCGGAGGCATAGTCGTCATCCTGCAATATCGTTGCACTGCGGACCTCCCTCCAACGCAGTAGAGATCAGATCAGCACGAGCATTGAAAGTACCTCTGATGTGGTTGATGATGAAGCGAGAGATGTGATCGAGGTGTTGGTGTAAACGGCGTCATGTTGTTGGCCGATTATGAAGGAATGGACAACAATAGGAAATATGAAACACAATGATACAGAACCTCCACTCTGTCGTTTCCCATCAAGTGCTACTGTCACATAACATACTCGTAGAAACTAGTGAACATGTGCATGACTTTCCAGTCAGATGCTATACAATAGAGGAAGCTATATCGTGCTAGTGCTCAGAATTCAACATGCGGACCGGACCGAAAACGGAGACAATGAGCCAATGACCAGAAACTAAGACTGAGATGGAGAAAACATGGGTATGATATGGATTGTCCTGTCGTCACAACTCTCTCGACTCTCCCAACATCCACGGAGAAGGTCACGACTGTCACCGTATAGGCCGAGCCATCTCTCTCTCGGCTCGCTGACCATTTACTGACGCTGTTGATTGTGTCGCGCTCGAGGTGGGCGCTCTCGAAGACTTGGTCGCGACAGATGCTGAGGAAGGGGTCGAAGCGTGGTTCTTGATCTTGGCTAGCACGTCTCTATAGTACGGCGCGAGCATTGGCACTCCGTTCTTCTGCTGGTTGGCAAGAAGAGCAGCAACTCACCTGGCATATTGAACCTTGTGCAACACACTCTCGACTCTCCTCTTGTCTTTGGCTGGAGCATCTTCGTCTAATGGCCGTAAGAGCTTCTCAAGACTCCACGTCCGTAAAACCGAGTGTTTGTCAATGACTGAAACCACCAACCCATCTTGAGACAAGATGAGCTTTGTGTGATCGTAAAAATTGAACTAAGATGCAGCAAAAGAAACTGTTAGCTCGATTGTTGCCGCCGACCGACGGCACGACTCACTTGTAAGACGTCATTGCTCAATCTGAACAAGATGACATGCTTCATCCTCAAATACTTGACAATGAACACCATCCCCGTTGTGAGAGAATGATCCTCGTAGGTATATGGTTGGTCCCCAAACAGTCTATCAAGCATGTAGCTCTCAAAGTGCTTGAGAAGATACACCTTGTTCTTGAGATCAGGTGAATAACGTTCAATAGAGTGACTTCGGCGGATATTCTGGGTCAAGTCATCTGAGCCTGCCGGACGAATATCGTCAAAGGTCCTGCGAGGTATAATCAGTTCACGCTCTATACCTCACGGATAGCAGAAGTGAATGGTGGACTCACGCTTTGTTGGGAGCCAGAACCAGTGATGTAGAATCGTTGAAATGCACACTGACGGTGCCGTCGGTCATCGCAAAGCCCATACCGTACTTCGTGCAGTAGTCCAACCATGAGACGACAAATACACGAGGCGGTGAAGGATCTGCCGGTATGTCTGCAAAGCAAGTAACAGCTTAGCTACCGTGACGAACATAGGGTGGGCAACTGGACTCACGGGGTGTTCGATAACCTGCAGGCGTTGCAGCCATCGCCAGTCCCGTGGCCAGATTCTGTCCGAAAGTCTCAAACAGGCTCGTTTTGAAATCTCGTTTTGTCGGACCCAAGTCATAGTCTTTCTGATACAAGTCTGTGCGAGGTTGTGGAGCTCTGGGCAGTGTTGTCGCTGAAGGAAGCGCAGCCTTGCGTGGGGATAAGGCAGGCCTTTCGGCTTGAAGACGTTGTCTCTCTCCCGCCATCTGCGATACGATCCGGGCTTTCTGCGTGGCCAGCTCTCTTTCTCGGACAGCATGATCATATCCCTTTTCTGACTGCGGTTGAGCTTCGACCTCTTCTTCCGACTCCTCGCCCACACGTTCCATGGCTTGGTACTTTCGCCCTGACGATGGACCGCTCGCTGTACCGCCATTCTCTTTCCCTGCTGCAGCTGCTGATCTTCGTACGGGACTCATCGTGCTCGCTGCACCTGCTGCCGACAGCTTGCGCAGCAGCGACGGCTCCTTGATAGCAGTTGGAGCTTGAACAAGAGGTTGTCGTGCAGAGTTGAGCAAGGCGGAAATAGGACTGTCGGGCTGCACGGCGTTCTTGAAGTCCCTCTCTTGTTGCATGATAGATGGGCCAAGAGCAGTACGAGCGCGTGCTGGCTCCACGTTGATAGCTGCAGCCATGCCAATTTTCGCTCTGTGGCAGGCAGCCTGGAAATTTCGCTTGCTCTGTGTGAGACCGATGTGTTTGTAGTCCGGTGCAAAGTCATTCGCCGATGCAGGGATATAAGCGGGAAACGGACCATCATGGAACCATCGATGTGACAAAATGGCTTCGAGTGTAGGGCGTTTTTCTGAAGTCAGGAGTCAGCTATTGAACCCGCGCTTCATTGGCAACTCTTAGCTGACCTGGATCTGTGTTGAGTATGGACATAATGAGCTCTTGCGCCGAGTGCGAGATCTCCTTGTCTGCCGGAAACTCGTATCGGTTCTCCCTTATTCTCTTGTATATAGCTTTGACATCTTTAGTTTGGAATGGCGGTTTGCCAATGAGGAGGGTGTAGCTGTTTGGTGAGTAGTGTGAGTTAGCTTTGCACTTGGATATACGATCTTCGACACTTACAGGATGACGCCGACGGACCAGATGTCCACTTCAAAACTGTGTCCATTGGCAGTGTCGAACAGGACTTCAGGGGCGATATAGTTCGGTGTACCGCAGATAGTCCTATGGGAAAGCCATGAGCATTGGGTTGATATACGACATTTGTAACAGTGTCAAAGTCGGTACGAGCTCACTTCTTCCTATCTCCGGGCTTCTCGATCAAAGCAGCCAATCCTAGATCTCCAACTTTGACATTCATATCCGCGTCCAAGAATAGGTTTCCAAGCTTGAGATCACGGTGAATGACGTTTGTCTGATGCATATATTGACATGCGGCAATGAGTTGGACGAGGTAGTATCTTGCCTCCGGCTCGGAATATCGCTTTCGTCGGCGAAGAAGATCCATCATGCTCTGCAAGGTGGGTTCAGTCAGCATTGTTATCAAAGTTCCCATCATAGGTATATATGAATACAGCAGGACTGCTTAGTGGAAATGTAAAAGCGTTTGCTTACCCCATTCTCGCACAGCTCAAGCACCATGTACACATTTTCATCGTCCTCGAAACAATCGTCAAAGTGAACGACGTTGGGGTGATCCAGCATCTGATGCAGCTTTATCTCTGCCCATAACTACCAGTGTCCATCGAACGAATTCAGCTCATTCTCACTGATTATCCGCGACAAGCTTGTAGTAGGGCAAGGGCAACGTTAGGACACACCTTGGTCTTGTTCTTCTTGGTCTTTATACTCGCTTTGCTAACTACTTTAACGGCCTTCCTGGAACCATGAGAATCTTGAACCTCGTATACTCTCGCGAATCCACCCTGCAACGTCCAAGGTTTGACGTCAGCACAACAGCGTTGCAATAGCTTGAAAGCTACAAAACGTACCTCGCCAAGAAAGCCTACTCTGCTGAAGACGCTTCCTCGTTCTCTGTCTTTGATAATTAATGGCGGACTAGGAGGGACGGGCTTCTTTTCCTTTTGCACTGGCGCTTGCGCTTGACCTTGAGCGCCATTAGGCGGTGGTGTCGAGACCATCTTGTCCACCTCGTGCTCTCTCACTCCGTCTGCGACTGGCTTTTGTCTTCTTCCGAGTACGAGCTAGTGGGGAAAGGTGACAGTACTTGTTATGCTATAGCAATGTGTATCATGGAAAGGGTTTATAGCAACGGCGGTCAACTTGACAAGAGATAATAACAGGGTCTAAAGTTATCGTTGTTGACAAACAAATAGCAAAGTCACTCGCGTGCATTTAACTTGTCACTTTACCCTATTTCCGCAATGTGGCACTTTTGAGTATTCACTCTTCTTTTATTGTTCATGGATGATGCTTATACGTGTGCAGCGACGTATAACGTTACAAGGCCTATGCATTCGTCTCTCGAGTGGCGACGTGTTCTTGTGACCGCGACACTCTATTCGTACATACTTCTTCCTGTTACTATTGCACTTTCCAATCAAAACCTCGCTCCAATCCATACTGTGCACCCCTTAATCCTTCCCTTTGGTCTTGAGGCCAGATAACATCTTGGCCAGCGTATGTATTTGTCCCTTCAATTTCGGCTTATTTGGCGTCGTAGCAAGCGGTGACGAAGGACCAGGCTCGACAGTGTGTGTGTCTGTGGCAGATGTCGCGGGTACAGGTAAAGGCACGAGAGATGACTTGACCGTAGATGAGCTTTCTACTGATGACAAGGTAGGTCGAGAATACACTGAAACTGTGGCTTCATCGCGATTGGGTTTTGTCGACCACGATTGCGATGCAACCTCATCCGAGCCTTGTATTGGTAATCCAGGCGGGAAAGCCGATTTATAGCTAGTCGACGAGGTCGGCGCTTTGACTGTGGAGCCAATCGGGACTGATGAGCGGGCAGTGTGATTGATGGCCGGACCCAAATTTGCGATTGGCCTGTGATGAGGCTGATGGGCAAGGTGACTGGGCTTGCCAAATGCTCCCATCGATTCCATGTTGCCCGTGATAGCAGCAGCTGCAATCGCCGCTTTCCTAGCTCTCGACTTGTCCTCATCCGCACGAGCTTGAGCGCCGCGGCCAGGTTCTCCCGCATCGTCGGTTCTCGAATCACGCTTTCGCCAATCATCGTCGACCCCGCCGCTCCAGCTGGTCGCACTTGAGACAGGTCCGAAGCTTGAAAGCGCACTGCTGATGCCGGAGCTTGCCGTTGTCGTTTGCCTAAAGGGCGGCTTGTACGCCAACTGACCCTTACTTCCCTGCTGCAGTTTAGCTGGTGCTGACATCTTGAAGCTCTCGTCCCCATCCCTCTCTGCGACTCTCCTAGCAAGCGCTGCAAGTTCAGGATTGCCTTGAGAAAGCTTCATCATGTCTCGCCATTTCGACTTCTTTGCCACCGCAGCCTGAGCAGGGGTTGTGCCGAGCGGTGGGAACTCTTCGATTCGAGTAGCATCGAAGCCGTCAGACTTGTGCATCTTGCTCATCTCTCTTGCAAGGCTCTGCGAAGCTGAAGCCAGTTCTGCAAGTAAGGCATCGCGCTCCTCCGGCGATACGTGACCAGATGCGGCCGCGGCCGCGGCAGCTTGGGCGCCTTTGCCTTTACGTTGCCCGCGTTTGCGTCGCTTCGCATTTGAGAGAGAGCGAGCCGTGTCATCACCATCGTCACCCTTGACATCCCCTCCTTCCGGCGACGGGTCTTCGCTTGCGTCAACAGGTGTGGGCTGCTCATCGACAGTGGTCGCGGACACCATCTCATCAAATTCCAGATCAGGTGTCGGTAGGGTATGCTCGGCGGTCTCGCTTTGCGATAGTGTTGAGGGGGGAGGTAGGGTCGATAAAGCTGGTGCCGGTGCCGAGGATGTCAATCCTGACGTTGTTGCCTTGCCTTCGCGTGCTGAGACCGTATCGACTGGAGACTTTGCAAACATGCCCTTGTCGGTAGGCTGCTTTATAGTCTCTAACCTGGAGAGCTTGAGGGCATGGAGTGCCTTTCTGCCCGCAATCATCTCCGGTAGCGTCTTGATCCACTTTCCAAACTCTTGAGCAGTCACTCGAGCGTCAACATCTACACACAATACGTGGTTTGCAAGATAAGAGGCGACCTCGCGGCCAATACCCGTGAATTTGGTAAGCAGGAAACCGACGGGATCCAAAAGGAAGTTGTCGAAATTGACATCGCCAGGAGTTGGGTCCTTCCATGGGTTGCGGTGGAATAGCATGTTGATGAGGACGATCCCCAGAGACCACACGTCCGCAGGTGCAGGGAGATATGTAGGACCAAGATTGTTGCGGCATTCTGCGTATGCTCAGTTCCAGCCCAGGACCACTAAACACCAAATACTCACCGTATGACATGTACGGCTTGCTACCGCACTCGACATCACCGCTCTCGTCTTCCGTTGTAGCCAACCCAAAGTCGGTGAGTTTGACGACTACCTTTCTCTTGGCCTGCGGCCCAAAGTCAACTGGACCATCGCCTTCCCCGTCCTCGCCGTATTCGCCATCTTGGGCCGCCTCCAATTCTATCGAATCACAGCAGATGAAATTCTCCGGTTTGATATCACGGTGACTAACGCCGGCGTCGTGGCAAATTGCAACAGCTTCGCACATCTGGGCAAACATGGAAGCGATGAGGCGTAAACGCCTTTGGCTCAAAAGAGTGTTGGCGGAGAATGCGGACAACAGACTAGGCGTGGGCGGAGTCTGTGATGGTGCAAAGTGCTGTGTGTGGTGATGGCCGTTGTGATGGGCAAAGAGAAGAGAGGCGGGAGAGCTGCTAAAGTGAGAGTGTGGTGAAAGCGCATTGCTGGGAGAACTGGAAAAGGACGAAGACATGTTGCCGAGGTTGGTAAACATCTGAGAAGATGAGAACGGGATCGAAGAGGATGACAATTTCGAAGACGACATGACATGACGGGACTCGTCGGGGAGCTGTGCCGGTGCTGCTTGAGGAGAGGCATCGCGGGACTTTTCAAGCCAGAAGAACCTGTTCGTAATCAGTCGTGAATTCATCGTTTGAGCAATCGGTCTCACTCACAGATCTTCGCCTGGACACAGTTCAAGCATAAGGAAAAGCCATTTCCTCGTTTGCCAAGTCTGATAAAGGGTAACGATGTTCTGATGTAGAGGCAAAGAAAGGTGGATTGCCGCCTCGAATAGCTGGGTTTCAAGCTGCTCCTCCTCAAGATCCTGCTTGCTCAGACACTTCAAAGCTGCAGGACCAAATCTTTGTCAGCTGTAAGTCTCATACCGCTGTGAGACCGACTAACCATACTCGCGCTTACGACCGCCACGCTCTCTGACCAGATAGACAACAGCGTAACTGCCCGTTCCTAGCCTGCGCACCACTTCGTATCGCTTTTTGACCGAAGAACTCTCGCCTCGGACAGCTTTGCTGACCTCGCTGCCACCTCTGCGCAGAGGCATCCCTACATCATCGCCTCCCTCTGATGTTGTCTTGTGCACCGCTGGCACAATGACCTCTCCTTGAAACAGCAATCCTTCGCCGATTATAGTACCAGGAGTCAAGACTTCCTCGACCTCGCGTGACGCATCTGAAAGTCCGGTCCACGTTCGTCCTGCACTATCGCTTTCCTCCTGATTCATACTGTCATCTATGATCGCGGTCTCGTCGTCTCCTCCATCCAGTAACATTCCACCAGCAGGTTGCCAATCGCCCGTGTCATCAGTACCGGTAGGCCACGACTCTCCCATGTCCACCGAGACCTCCTTATTCGCTGTGTGCACCTCATCTCCGCGCGGTGTCACCGTTGCCGAGTTTTTGTTGGGTGTATCTTGGCCGCTCTGCTGTCCGGGTAGCGGCGCCGCACTACCGCGAGGCGTCCGTGATCTAGAACGAGAACTCAAGCTGATTGACACGATGGCCGCAGAATTACGACGGGAGCGAGGCGGGAGATCTTGCAGAGCGCCACCACGAGGTGAGGATGCCAGTGGCCGTGGGGATCCATCCTGACCGTAAGCGTACCCGAATTGAAACGTTTGCTCCACCGGGGTTGTCAGCTGAGGAGAAAGTGATGACAAGCGGCGGTGATGCGTCGGTCCAAGCTGCAGCTGGGGTGCTGGACGGGGAGAACCAATGGACGATGCCTCCATCACCGCCGGCAGCGTTTGATGAGTGGGCGTTGGGCTGAATCCCATGACAATGCTTGTTCGCGATGAGCTTGTCGGAGGCGAATCCGGCATGCTAAAGTCTAATGGCTGAGATGCAGAGATGTTTGGCAACCGGGATGGCACAGAAATTCTGGGTGGGCGAGGAGATGAAGGACCGGCTTGGCCGAGACGTGGAGAATGGCTGGGTGAATGATGAGCATAGGAGACATGTGAGGGGTGCAGAGGAGGGTCGCTCATGATGGCATGCGTGTGGTGAACGTCTGAAGGAAGGCTGGAGTCTGGAAGGTAAATGACAGGAGTGTTGGAGCTTGGCTCCCGCCGAACCCCAAAATGCTTCTACTTCGTGTTCACCTGCACCGCCTCGATCGGAAGGGGAACCTCTATAGCGCGAGCCGAGGGGTGAGGCGAGGCGCACGGTGCGAATGAGTGCTGCCGCTAGACTTAATGTGACGTGTCAGCCGAATTGATACATGCGAGAAGAGAAACTTATACTTACCGATGCAAACGTGAGCGTCTCGCCTTCACTAAGCTCCTTGAAGTGAGGATCGATGCGAGCCGCTCCGTCTCCTCACGCGTGCTCGCAAAGACGTCAGACTCGACAACTTGCGAGACAGACCTCCTTCCGTCCTTCCTTTGATAGCTTGGAGCAGGTTACGAGTGTTGATCTGCGCAACTGCACTGCTATTTCCAGCGCTTTCTATGCGATCACAGAAACGGCAAAGGGGCCTATGCTTGACTGCGTCTCGGTGTTTGATGTAAAGCCGCGTGAGAAAGATGGTCCTTTGATAGGGACAGGCCAGAGATGAACGTGAAGCAGATTGACAGACTGCCTATACCGGGCGAGGCAAGATGTCGATGTCGATGAGACCAGGGTAGAGGTCAAGAACGAAGCGTTATGCTACAATATCAAAGTGATGGAGAACTATGCAATGCAGATGGCGAGATCAGGATGAGAGGACAATAGTCAAATGGAGGAGGATGATGATGCTGATGGCGCTCTACCCCACCAGCGTGCTAGTGTGAAGAGTATCTCAGATACGCTTGACCGGCGAGGACGGCGTCCAAGGTGGATGTGAAAGTGTTTCAGGGTGCCGAAATGGAGCCGGAGGTAATGGAGCCGAGTTGATTGTGATCAACGATATATTGTATGATGATTTGCCGGCGGTCGAGTGATTGAATGTGGGGTGCTCGTGGGGGTGGTTGGGATGGAGGTGGTCGACGTGAGATGTTGAGAGTGTGGGAGTAGGGGGTGTATGACCTGGGAGTAGAGAAGAGATGAGGAGCGAGTGGATGGTCGGGATGATAGCCAGGTTGGGTTGAGTGCCGAGCTAGATAGCGTGTGGTGTGCAGTACCAACTAATAACGTCTACGTGTGTATAGATAGTTGATGGTGGCACATGGCATAAAATGTATTTCCATGTAATCCACGTACCGCAGCAGTTGCGAGTTTAATCATAGCCATACAGCAGGTACACATAACAGCAGTCCCAACTAGGCTTTTGACTCGAGTACCTCTGTGTTTATTACCACTTTTAGCAAATCTGATAAATCCCCCGCAAGACTACAGTTGCACTGCTACCGAGTATCCCGAGCTTGCCCCAAAAGCTAATACAAATGCTCTAGCCGAATTCACCATGTGATGCCATTCATCGGTCATGTACGATGACTATAAAGTACCGCAATGGACACCATGAGGTCCATCTTGCTAGCCCGGATGAGCATACACTGGGAAAATGACGCTAATTACATAGAAAGCATAAGCCCTTCTAGAACACTGTAGATCCTTATGTTATCGAGGTTCGAGGCCGCCTCGGCTATAGTCCGTACGCATTCGTATTGAACCAAGAACGAATTCGATCCCGAAAGCGGTAAACACCCTCGGCCGCACTTTTGAGTACTTGTCGGAATGCAGATGCAATCACGCAAGCAAACCGGCCGACTTTTCCGAATGCATGACACCCTGAAAGACTCGAAGCGTTGGAATGTACGGTATCGCTTAATATGCTTCTACTGTATGTCTAGCATGATAGTTGGAACACCCTCTCGAGCTCGCATGGTGCATAGCATACTCAATGCACATTGTCGTATAAGCGAGCAATCATAGACTGTCTGCAATCCATCGTAGCATGCAGTGCATGAGGGGAAACGTTGAATTGCTCGATTCATTCTTTTCAGAACAGTAGGTCATGCAGAGTATTCAAAGCTAGTGGCATCGCTTCGAAACGTGATCAACGCGCACATTCCACATTGAGTGATGATTTCCGAACGCCTATCTCGATATCACCACCATCACCATATCCAAGATATCTTGAGGAGCGTCACCACTGGTTGTGGCGCCGTTGGTCGCGTGATCACCTTGTCAAAGAGATCGCGCGGGTTCATCAGAGCATCCCACTTGTCATAAAAGTAGTGAAAGTCACTCATTCGCTACGGAAGTGTTTCCAGAAGGAGCGTCCGATCTGATGGATGGTCGGGCGTCGAATATCACGAAGTCGTCAGCGACAGCACTCGACGCAGGGCCCATATCCACCACGACTTCGACATGTTCGTCATCGCAAGTGATCGTGTCGAACTAACGGACGCCGTCTGTCCACGTGCACCTGGATGACGGATTGCCTGATCTGCAAGTGACCGAATGCAACGACTCTGGTCAGCCCTGTCGTTGACCATGAACCAATCTTAGAATGAGTTACTCACGGTCGTTCAAAGGGAACCAAGATGATCTCAGGGCAGGGGCAACCATTCTCATCGACCCCCGAAGGCCGAATTTTGTAAACATTGGCATCGCTATCGACCCTGTAATGAGTGAAAATGCTATCCAGGAACTCGGACAGGCGTAGGCCCCTGTGTGTATCATTCAGCCCATCGCTTACTCCAAACTACAAAGCGCCTTCCCATCTTGCTCAAGGCCTAGCTCCAGCTGCTTTGTGGAGGGAAGTTATGGGTAGTTGTCGGGAATGTGAGAGATACTCACAAGCTTGCGTCGATTCTGCAGGATTTGATCTATATCGTATGTCAGCTATGAGACAGCGCGGATTGATGAACACTAATACTTACAGGACATTGACGCTAGACATGCTGAGATGATAAAATGTTGCTTGGATATGTGAGGGAGCCGCAGGAGCCAACAGTGAGCGGTGGATATGGAATGTTGGAATGAGAGGCCGGGTCTTGGCAATCGGTACAGTCTTGGTCTTTATAGGTCAACGTAGAATAAGTCCCTCCTTTTAAGCTTGGTAGCGTCTTCGAGTAGGGCGTCTCGAGAGACAAAGGTTTGTCAGAAGCGCGCTGCGACGGTGACGTGCTTCGAGCGGACGTGTGCACGCGAGACTTGCCTCTTCTGCCGGCTTACAGTGATAATGCTGTGTCGTGCTACACGAGGAATAACCTTTATTCGATGACTTGGAACCTCTGTCGGTGTGAATCACCTCTACTCAGGCTTACATCGCCATCAGGAAGGAAAGTGCTCTAACAAGGCGCCAGTCAACACACTGCACGAGCACCACCGACATGAGTCACGTGTAGTGACATAACATCGACTGCATATCCCCTCAAAATACCTAATCGTATCTGTTGGTCCATTTCGTCGCCAGAGGCCATTGGGAAGATCCTAAGGGTCTATGCAGGGCCCATATCTGACTGTACAAAGGCGTTCTCGTCGTAGTAGTAATCGGTTTTGATCGTACGTGAGTTTCCCTCAGCGGTTGTGGTGAAGTGCGGTTCGGCGGTCCTGACATGAAGGGCGCGAGGTATGGTGTTTGAGCACCATTAGCCATCTTTGGCTGCATACTGATGTCAGTGCAAGGACTCACGGTCTCTGAAAGTCAGAAGGGAGTCTATTGCCATCCTCCATCATTTCGACTGTGGTGCCGTCTCCGCCGATCGCGTAATAGCGGGCGGTACTCTGTCGCCGACGAAGAGCGCGCGTGCTGGCTCCAGTGCTACACGGATAGCTCAGCTCATTCTTTGGATACGACTGATTCCCCGCTGTTTGCACGCAGTGGCTCATTGATGAATTGGAATAAGTAGGAAGCGAGAGTGCAAGCGCTTACTATTCTGTGGTGCCACGGGACCGGGTGTGAGCCGCCTCACTTCCGCCATTCGCGCTACTGTACCATGAGGTGTTAGATAGTGTGGCGCTCCGCTGGACTAGACACCGGTCATTAAGGCAGTATGCTCACGAGTAGTTGCCTTCGGACATGTCTGTTTGTCAATATTGGGACGAGAGTACGGATACTTGGAACGGCTGAAAAGTAAGTGGATGTCTTGGTAGAGGGGACATGAACGAAGCTCAAGTCTTGGCCACTGGCGATGAGTATGACTATACTGTATCTGCATCTCTCGTCGCTCAATCCGACAGTAGTAGCAATCTGCTACATGGAGCTGCACAAAGGATCTGTTATGATTGGCAAAATGTTTGACAATGCGAGTACACCGGAGGACATAGTGACGTATTCGCGTATCATACGCAGAGATATAGTGACACAATGCATCCATAAGTACAAGCCGTGTAATGTAAAGTATGATCATTGCTCGCGTGACTCGGACTGAACGGTATGGGCGGTTTCGTCAGCAGCGGACACGTCGAACGATTCCGTTTGGGACATTTTGATGCGTTGGTCAGACCAGAAATAAGTCACCGTTTGCACGCCATCCATTGTGCTGGTTTCCATGAACGTCCATCTGCCTCGGCTGCACATCAAACGAGGTATAAGGAGACGTGGCGGGCCAGGTCAGCGCCAGCATCCCGAACGAACTCGATATGTAAGGGGAGGGACTCACGGTAGTCGTGAGTGCTCGGTGACTTCCTCGCGTCGGCCGAATGCCCCTCCATCCGGAGCTTTAAATTCCGGCACAAATTCATGCACAGCGCCATCGTTACGGACTGTGAAACGAGTCCAAGGGCGCTCGCTTCCAGCTGCCTCGGACTCGCCTTGAGTCCTGTGCACAGCGTCAGCACAACCTCGTTAACCTTTTGCTCTGCACTCAGTACTCAAGGTAGAGTCCTGGCTGCTTCCTGGAGCGACACGATAGCAGCAGACGACAGCTATTCGAAAGATACTTACGAGCCTGCATCGGATCTGCAGACATCATTCAGTATCGTGCGTCATCTATGGCAAAAGTGCAGCTGGCTTATGAGAAGAAGTCGTACTCACGGGTAGTTGTCGCCAGACATGCTCGACGCTTCGTGTATGTAGTGCTGCGAAAATACGGCGACTTTGTATATCAAGTTGTGCTATCAACGAGTGGCAAAATGCAGTCAGAGTATTGTGAATAGTGAAGTGAGGGGGTCAAGAGTTAGCAAGAAGGCGATCAAGGCATTTATAGGCTGTTGAACAAGCGAGGCTTTACAGGATACAAAGGACTGTCCGAAGGCGCTGCCACGACGACGTGGGTTGAGCTTCGAGTCCTCAGCTCCACGACTGCCTTCGAAGAATGAACAGAACATATACTGCATATGGGATGATAGATGTATGCGTTCCGATGGAAGAGACTGTGCTCAGAATCATCCGTGTCTATTCTTTCTTCGTCGACAAGTGAATGATGTTGAAGGTCAGACTGAACGATGGGAATGAGTCATCGTCAATTTTGCTCATAAGACGATCCGTGTGAAGTAGAAACCAGACGACTCACCAGAAGATCATGACGAGCAGTCCGTAAATGGCTAAAGCCAAAGCGAACCACTTGGTTCGTCCAGGTTCTTGTCGGAATAACCGGAAGTAGAAGAAGCCTGGAAGGATGAATGAGATGATCGTTGACCCTGTAGAGCCTACGAAGCCGAGCACTGGGTTGGAAAGCAAGAGCGTCAGCCACCCGTACCCCATTGGTCGCATACAGCTACAGCTAAAAGAAGCGTGAAGTCACTCACCAACTTCTAGCTCGTGGACGTTGTACGCAATCAAGAAACCAGAGAGCAAGATGCCCAAAGTAATAGTGATGAATTCGGTTCGAGCCATCTCGTTTCGAACGGGGACACCGTGGTCATCTGTCCCATTCTTGGGCACAAGCGGATCGTCCTCGTCATCAGCATCTTCACTCCCCTCATCATCTGCTTCTGCGCCAGGAGCAGTATCGGCATGGTGATGTTTCTTGAAGATACCGTGAGTCAGGTGATGTACGCTGCCGCGACAAGGAAGTAGCTGGAGTGGGTACGACAAGCCAACTAGGAGAACAATGCCAAGCCGACCAATCGCAATGAACAACGAGGTTGCAGGGTACCTAAAGTAACGTGAGCTGTGCTGCACGTATGTATAACGCCATTACTTACATTGCGATAATGTTACTGCCGACTTTGCTGCCGAAAGTGAGATAGCCGATCTGTCGTTACGGTCAGCTTCATGTCTCACATTACCAATGAGAACTTCGTCGACGTACGATACCAAGCTGCAGAATAGGACCATTAGTCAATGTTGAACACGATGAAAAGCTAAATACGCACAACTTCGTACACTACGGCCGCGGAGCCAATTGACGAGATGATGACTGTATTCATCCTCTTTTGCGTCTTGTCTTCGAGCTCATTATAGATAGGGAAAAGCTACGTCCGGTTCATCAGCTAGAAAGTCCACGCACTAAGGAGAATAGCTTACGTTCTGAGCACAAGTGTACGCAAAGACTTGGACTGGGAAGTTGGCCGCGGTACTCTTTCCGAATCGGAAGAGCACAACTTCCCCTCGGGCGGGACTGACGCCCTTGAGGAAGAACCATCCGACAACAACCAGAACGAGACTTGGACAGGAGTCAGCTCTGGCTGGGCAAAGATGCGTGTCATCAGGGTGGCAGAAACTTACTATACGACAGTGAGCAAAGCGATCTGACTTGTGAATCGTAGGGCGTCCAAAGTTCTCAAGAAAGATAGCGGAACAATAATGATCATGACCATGAATAGCCAGAAGTGTGCTTGGAGCAGTATAGAGTCCTCTGCTAAAGGGTGATGCACGGCTTTCGCCAAAGTATAGCTGACTTGAGGCAAGAGCGTCTGTATTAAATGGTCAAATAACGGATTTGTGCCTTGGAATAAGAGAGCGCTTACTTTGCAAATGATAAGATAAGAGACCGAGACACCAAAGCATTTGATAGCGACGGCGAGCTGCAGCACAAAGTGTGAGCACACTGCTTGGCACACTAGTGACAAGACACTCACGTCGAATAACCTCGTTGCCCAGCCTTTACCAAAAGTCAATCTAGCGACTTCGTTGAAGCTCGCTTTTCTGCCTTCGTCGCCTGGTCTCTTGCCTACTTCCCCCGCACACCTACTGAGCAAGTACAGCCCGAATATCATGGTGCCTGCTGAGAACAGACAGGATATAATACCATTCACCAGTCCCATCGAAGCGAAAGCTGATGGGAAGGCTAGGGCTCCTGCGCCAATTACAGTGTTGGCGAGATTGGTCACTGATGAGCTGATCGAAGCGTGGCCATCAATGATGACGACCGAAGTTTGTCGCTCTCGCTGTCTCCGTCTGTACGAAGAGGAGCCGCCAGTAGGCGCCGATACCGTCCCGTAATCCCTTTGCGACATGTCGGAATTATGCGATTCCGTTGAAGTACGTGGTTGAGGCAAAGGCGATGGTAAAGAGATTGACGAGCTAGACCGAACCAGCTGCAGGCGGATGGGAGGGGTTATCTTAGAAGCTCGTTGCAGCTAGACTGTTGGGATATTCCAATCTTAACCTTTGCCACTGTGCTGATGTTCGGATAGACTATGTGGTTCGTTTCAAAAGAGGCAAGGTGGCTTTTGGGCAACTTTGTAATCGACCTATCAATGCCTCGATAGAGCATATCTCCATCGCACTCAATATAGCAAAAAAGTCGGTCATCGCCGGCTCTGATGCACATGGTCTAGAACATGAGCCAGTTAAAGAATACGTAACCAGATCTGTAGAGAGATTTGCTTCCGTCATTATGTATTTGTTTTGGCGCGCCTGTTTTGTTGACGCGAAGTTATTCATGTCAACAAACAGCATTCATTCAACTTTGTATACAACATCGACCCATATGTACTGATTTCCATACGCCAATAGATCCATCGACATACGGCAGACAACATACGGTAAATTGTACAATCCTACGACATCTCGACTTACGACGAACCCGGTGCCATGTTCGAATACGAGGGCAGAGAGGAGACACCGGTGCCCGCTGGACCGCAAATAGGAACTTTGGGCAGACTGACATTGATCAAGCGAAAAGGCGGTAGCGATGTCCAAACATTCCCTTTAGACGCTGAGAGGATCACTTTTGGGCGGTGAGTAGCCTCGACCGGAGCTGTAGACCGTCTCGCTGACACCGCTATGTCCACCGCCCCAGCGACTACGACTGCGATGTAAGTCGATTACACCTTTCGTCGGACTGATCGGCCAGCTTACAATTTCGCTCATCCTTAGGTACGGCTATACTACTCGGACGTGTCAAAGCTCCACTGTGAGATCAACTTTGACCTGCATAGCGGACAAGTAAGTCTTCTGAGAGCGCAGAATCATAGCGGATATTGACTGGATACGCAGGCAACCCTGCAAGTGCACGGCTCGAACGGAGTCTTGCACACAAGAGCAGGTGGCTCCGCAACTCTACACAAGCCACCCACGACCATACCACTCTCAGACAAAGACATGATCACAATCCGAAAAAAGCCATTCCGTTTCGAGTACGGATCTAGTGAAACTGTCAATCCTGCCTACATGTCTCCTGCGATTCACGCTGCAGCCTTGCCCGCCGTTGCTCCATCTCCAATCAAAATGTCATCGTCTGATCCGACTGCTCAAGCTCCTCGTCGAAGAGCCTCACACCGTTTGTCTCTCGTCCCTGCTGGCAAGACGTTTGTCCCCATGTCACCTGTCAAAGACAGACGTCATAGCACACTTGGTCTAGGCGGTATGACCGCAGCGAGGACGCCGGCAGGCAAGTCAAAACTTAGCGAGGTAGCTGAGCCAGAGTTACACGAGGAAGAAGATGAAGACGATGGGAATCAATCGGTCATTGATGTTGCGAATGGAGATGAGGGCGATGTCGTGTACCTCGAAACGACTGGAGAAGAACAGATTGAGGAGTCTGTTTCCGTTCCTCAAACACAAAAGGTATGTTCCATATCGTCCGATCTGCCGGGGATAAGACTAATGAGCGTCGTAGCCACTTCACAATAACCCCTTCATGACACCAAAAGCGACTCGTAAAGCACCCTTGCGCAACACGAGCGCGGTACCTCGCACTCGTAAGATGAACGCACAGGCGAACAATGATATCGGAGTCCAAGAGGAAACAGAGCCATTGGATGAGGATGCCGAAGTCAACACTCCCGACTCGCCCCAAACACCGCGTTCCATCCCATTGCCACCCGTGTCTGATACACAGAACACCCTCCCTACGACTCCACCGGCAAAGAACCAGCCAGCTACGCCGGTGCCAGCGCATGTTGCACTCTCGACGCCCAAAGGTCCTGCTACACTACGCAAGGCTCTTCTCCTTCGCTCCGCCCGTAAAGTGTGGGAAGAGTCAAGGGCGTCAGGTATCGACGGTGCAATTCAGATCGGCGACATCGAGACGCGACGTAAGAGCACCAGCCCCAGGCGGAGGTCTGGTAGAAAGAGTATTACTCCTGTAATCCAGATCGAGGTCCCCGAAGTTGAGCAGCCAGTCATCCTCGAACAGCAGGAACAGGTAGCGGAGGAGGCTGCCGAACTTCAGTGGATCAGCGAGGATGGTACCGCTGAGAAGTCCTTTGAGTCAGATTCGTCCGGCTTCGATTCTCTTGAAGCGGATATGTCATTGGATCTGGTGAGTTATCATCTACCTTTGTGGAACAGCGAAACTGAGTCTTTCACTATTAGGCGGCACAGGCTATGTCCGAGGACCTGCCTCAAAGTCTTATCCTCCATCACGACGAAGAGCTGTTGAACGATGGCGCCCCTCAAAGCTACGATGAAGACGCACAAGTTGATGAGGACGAGGACGAGATCATGGAGGAAGATCAAGATGAGGAACGGGAGGAGGTCGAAACGAAAGATGACCACGAGATGGAACTGGAAAACGAAGACGACGAAGCGAGGTCGCTTCCGGGTACTCCTCGGATCGTAAGTGAAACGACTACTCCTCGATTGCTCTAGCTCATTGCTATATCCAGCGTAAGCCTCTGGCCACAAACTTCTTCACTCCTCAGCCTCAAAGAAACTTTGCCAAGCAGCCACGTCGCTCGCTCGCTACCATTGGCGGCCCAGCAGTGCGGTTCGAGCGCCTGCCTGCTACCCCAGGCTCAAGGAGAGGCGCACTTGCGCCACCTGGCTCTATGGGCAAGCCAAGTAGGCGAATGCCCCCTGCCACGCCGTCGACTGAAGTCAAAGAAGAGGTTGAAGTCGAGACAAAAGTCTATTCCACTCCTCGCAAATCCGAAGCGACAGCTGCCGATGTAAGTGGATTTCTGGGTCTGGAAAGGATGGATCCGTTGAGGCTGACAGCGCACAGTTCAAACGCCATCACGAAGCCCTTGCGACTCCTCGTCAACTGCCAGCGCCTCCTATGAGCGGCTTCAAAGAGCCTGTACACGATATGTGCGTCTCCGACTTCCCGCTTTCTCCCATGCATCGCGCCCTTGCCCCTCAAACACCAGGGAGTGAACCCGAAGATGAGGAAATGCATGAGCCAAAGGCTTCAGCTGTCCCGGCGACGCCCATGGACGAAATCAAGAAGCGACTCAACAGTATCCGCAGGCAGAGCGTTCAACGACAAGGCACGCATGGCCGAAGAGCGACAGTCGGATTCGTGCTCCCCCAGACTCCGTCGAACAAGCCAACGACCAATCACGGTGCGTTGTACAGCGTCGCTTCGACGCGTCAGCTCGGTGTCCAGGTTCCGAGGACGCCCATCTTCCCACATCTGAAGCGTGAAACTCCGATCTTCCCCAAGCAGACTCCCACAATGGCCGTTGCTTCCCCTACTCGTGCATCGCCCAGCGCAGTGAACGTGCCATCTTCACCCGAGCTTGAGCAGCCATCCAGTCCCTCTACACCCTCATTCACAGGCTTGCGCGAGATGCTGAAGTCTGCCGCTGTCGCTAAGACTCCTTACATGGGTGGTATCCGGAATATGTTCCCTCCCGCTGCGACAGAGACTGCTACGCCTTCCTTTGCAGGAGTGAAAGATCTCATGGCGCAGCCAGCTGCTGTACCCGCGACACCAAGCTTTTCTGGAATGAGGACTCTGTTCGCGGCGAGAACAGTGCCGCCTACGCCCGCCATGGAAGGGCTGCGGAAGATGTACGAAGAGGAGGAAGAGGAAGAGCATGATATCGATCAAGCTCTCAACACCAGCGTCGAACACGTTCAGCCAGCTGCTGCAGACTCCAGAAAGAAGGCTGGCCAGTCCAAACTGCCAAAGGCCTCTGCGTCGACATCGACTTCAGCTCGAGGGAAACGAGCCGCACCCGCAGCGTCCACTAGCACCGAACCACCTGTCTCTGCACCGACTAGGACCGCCTCGAAGATTCCGGCTCGTAGAGGCAAGGCAGCGATCAAGGTAGAACCGACCGTGGACACTTCGGCTATTGCAGAAGAACCGAAATCGAAATCATCTCGAAGCCGGAAAGCCACTTCGGTCGAAACTCATGCTATACAACACGAGGCAGAGCCAACATCACGGTCGACTCGCTCAAAGAGGACCGCCAGTGCTGAGCCTGAGCCTTCGCAGGAACTAGAAGAGTCTTCCAAGCCTAGTGCCCGTGGTTCAAAGCGAGTGTTAGCGCAGATCGAAGAGCAGCCTGTTGTTGCTGATGTCCCGCCGAAGAAGAGTATCAGTGCTCCAAGCAGGTCGAAGAAAGCGGCTACGACTTCAGCATCAAAGATTACATCTAATGCTACTCCTGCATCTGCGCCTCCAGCCGCGAGTCGACGAAAGGGCAAAGCGGCAGAAACAGACAAGGAGAACCATGACGAAACGTCTGTTGTAGCAGAAACAACAAAGACAGTCCCAAAGAAGAGGAGCGCTGTTTCCTCCTCCACTACGAGTGCAGCTGCGAAGAAAGAGTCTACGATGCCTGTGCCTGCAGCTACGACGAGGAGCACGAGGAGCCGTAAATAGAGGAGTACCATCCGCGTTCTTGTTTATGATCAAGATAGATTTGATGCGTCTTGTTTATGATTATGATTTGCTGCGTTCTTTAAGATGTGTAGGATAATTGCTTGGATATGCGTGTCAAGTGAATACCCCTTGATGATATATCGTCTAATGACAACTTATAAAGCGCCACGTTTATGAATGAGTACATTGGATCTCTACTAGATGTTGAAAGTATGAAGATCTGCCTCATCTCGGCTCCAAGCAAGCGCGTCGTATAATCCCGATGGACATTGATTTGCTTGCACAGTACAGTAATTGCTGTCGTAAGCGCTAACAAGGTAACTGATTTGTAATGGCTGGATCCCATCAGCGTACACTTAGAAGGAATGCCGTCAAACTCGTCATTCGGAGAATTAACAAAAGATACTTCAGGGCCCGAAGAAAGAGAGAATTACTAGTCGAATGTAAATCTCCGATTTATTACCATTTGCGAAACCCTGAAGCTCTTCCCCGGGGCTTATTTTGCTTTCTGGCACCCAATGGTCTGGCCATTGTCCCATCTCCACAGCCATGCATCCCATTGACATTCTGCGTATTGTGCAGCCGAATGATGTATTAGAGTATAGCATGAACATGCTCAAGTATGCAATTGCTCATTATATCGCCAGCATGCTAAGAGATCTGCAATCGAACATGCCAAGCCGAAGGGTTCCAATGGAATACCATAAAGGCACTATGATACGCATACACGTATAGCACGCCCCGATCGTCCCGGTGCCCAGGTTACATTGCCCAGCTGTCCAAGACTGCGATGACTGGCCGCCAGTCTGGACCCTGAGAGCGTACGACGTTGTACAAAAACAAAAACGCATAACGTATCGGAGGTGGGCTAGTGAGTCTACCGAAAAACGCCACAAGTACGTGTCCTAAGCATTCTAGTGCGCGGGGGAGTACGATGGGATTTTAAGCGTGGTTGGCAAAGCATCAAGCTGGACCTGGATTCCCTGAGTGGTTGTCCTGAATCCCACCCAATCGCGCAGTATGCTAAAGTGACAAGCACCAGTTTAAACTAGTGACTAGTTTGTACTCGTGGAATGCCAATCTTTTTCCATTACGAGTCCTCGATATTAACTCTGCACAATCAACCCCACCCTCGTGCCGCATTCCCCTAACCCCCTTCTTCACCTTCTTCAACGTCTTTCCATCTGGATACCATTCCTTGTTTCTCTATACATTCATCTTTCGACTTCTATCACCTCCATCTCTTTAAGAATACTCTTCACCCCCGCGAGCATCCGCACCGCACCGCTTCCACGGCTACGCGACTTACGGCCGTACCTCGGAACACACCAATCTTATCGCTCTGACCCTCGTCTTCGTCGTCCTTTCCCAGATCTCCGGCGGCTTTTACGTCTTTGAACTCTCATCTGTTTGTTCATACGACTCGTCGTCACTCTCTCTCAGTACTGCACAGAGTGGATCTCAGTGTAGAAGATTTCATCAACGCGAGTGTAAGTCGTCTTCTCATCCCGGCCAGACCATGTGATACCCCGTACCCCGTGATCATTCATCATTCTTCTTCGGGCTGTCGGCGCCATCAGACGTTGAACACAATAATGGGCTGATGCTTTGTATTCGCTTTGCTTCCTCTCGGCTTGATCAACACTCTTCTCCGTCAATATGATCTCATCATCGTCCTTCAACGACTTCCCCACGCTCCCGATCACCACATCCTTTGTTTGACGCAACAGGTCTCACCAACACGCGTCATTCCGGTAACAGTCCAAGTCGCGTGCCTGACTAGTCCAACGGCCATCACCATCGTTGCGCACACACGACGCGCACGGACCTGCTTCTAGTGTCATCGCACGGACCTGCTATTACCACAATCAACGAGGACTCGAAAGAAAGGATCAGACGAATTCATCATCCCCTTTGAGCGCATCTGTCTCCTTTACCATCAACACTCTCTTGGCCTCTGACCACGACGACGGCGACAACGAGGGGTTTATCGACTCAACACCATCAGTTTGAAGTCGTCCTCTCTTTAACGAGTTAGTCGTTAACGAATCCATCTCTTTAACATTCGTTATCTACCTTAGACAAGGTGAGTGTCACATCCAATTTGTCCATCACCTACTCTCCTTTGCATGGGCTCTTTTCATCGGAAGCTTGGCTTCTGCTTGTTTAAGACTTGCCATCACCGTGCCCTCCTCATCCCAAGAGAACTATCGTCAACATCACTCTCAAAGGAGCTGGCATCGCTCAATGAGGCTGTTGATGACGGCGTCAGAGGATCATGTTGCGACCCCTTGTGCTCAAAACTCAACGCGGTCTCTTCATCGATCGAGGTCGACTCATTTCTTGGGCTCGTATACTACCTATAGCTGACACCCATGCGTGCCCTTACCAACCGACCTCTAGCGCCTAGAACCATGCCCGAATCACGCGGGCAGCACCCCTCGCATCATCACCATCATTCTCATTCCTCGCACTCCTCACATGCGTACGCTACTCATCAACAAGCATCGGCATACCCCCCTTCGTCCTCGCATCACCCGTATCATCATCACTCCAGCTCCCGACATGTGTCCAACGGACCTCCTGTGCCAGCCTCAATTGCCGGTCCACCGTCTATGCCTGTCCCCATCGCTCCTCAGGACGTAGTAGGACCGCCTCCTGTAGCTATGGGAAACGGACATGCCCATCCAGGACCACCTGGACCCCCAATGAGTCCTGCGGCGCGGGCGGGCAAGGAGAGAATGGACGGGCTACTTTCTCAGCTAGCAACTGCCAACGAGAATACGTGGATGTTGATCGGTATGTTCTTAGTTTTTGGTATGGCGCAGTAAGTTATACTGAGTGACCGCATAGGTGCCGTTGCCGAGGGAATGAATAACCAGGATCGAGCGTTGTCTGCTTTTGAGCACGCTCTTCGTCATAATCCCGCATCGGTTCTTGGCCTCAACGCTGTTGCTTCCATCGCTCGAAGCCGGGATAACTTTGACAAAGCCATCGAGTACTTCCAAAGAATCCTCAATATCAATCAAGAGAATGGAGAGGTCTGGGGATCGATGGGTCAGTCTGCTGGTCTGCTTGTCGAATGGACTGAAGGCTGACTATAGCTTCTAGGTCACTGCTTATTAATGAAGGATGATCTGCCCAAAGCATATACCGCATATCAGCAGGCTCTGTACCATCTGCCCAACCCTAAGGTGAGACATAGACAAGCTTTCTGAAGTGAAAGAACCAGAGTTGACATTCCTGTAGCAAGAGCCAAAGCTGTGGTACGGTATCGGCATTCTGTACGATCGATATGGATCTTTCGAGCATGCCGAGGAAGCCTTCTCGAGCGTCCTAAAAATGGATCCCAGTATGTCACCCACTTCCTAGCAATGTTGTAACGTTGCTGATGCTGCTGTAGACTTCGAAAAGGCAAACGAAATTTACTTCCGCCTGGGCATTATATACAAACACCAACGTAAATTCCAAGCGTCATTGGAATGCTTCCGATACATCCTCAATAATCCTCCTCGACCGTTGACATCGTGGGATATCTGGTTCCAGCTTGGACATGTATATGAGCAAGATCGTGATGTGAGTTACGCGTCTCATTATCGGTTTATTTTGTAGATAAGCTAACACGGCGCAGTACGAGGCCGCTCGGGATGCCTATATGCGGGTTTTGAGTCATCAACCTGATCATGCCAAGGTCCTTCAACAGCTCGGGTGGCTGCACCATCAACCTGGCGCACCTTTCGCCGACCAAGACAAGGCCGTAGCATACCTCACAAAAAGTCTTGAGACAGACGGGTCAGACGCGCAGAGCTGGTACCTCCTGGGACGAGCTTTCATGGCCGGGCAGCGGTACAACAAGGCGTACGAAGCGTATCAGCAAGCTGTTTATCGTGATGGTCGTAACCCCACATTCTGGTGCTCTATCGGCGTTCTGTATTACCAGATCAACCAATACCGAGATGCACTGGACGCATACTCCCGCGCCATCAGACTCAACCCTTACATTAGCGAAGTCTGGTACAATCTCGGCAGTTTGTACGAGTCGTGCAACAACCAGATCACCGACGCCATCGACGCGTACTCGCGAGCCGCCGAGCTGGACCCCACCAACGGGACTATCAAGCAACGTCTCTCCATGCTTCAGAATGCTGGCAACGCACCTTTGCCGCCCGCCCCTGGTCCTGTCGACGTTCACCCTTCGCAATACACCGCGACGCCAAATCCCGCGCAACCAGGTGCTGGATCGCCCAGCGGGTCCCCACACGGTTTACCGGCACCTGTAGGTGATATACCTGCAGTTGGCCGTGATCTGCCTCCTCCTCCTCCAGGTGGCGAGTTTGGTCGTGAACATTCTCCCGGTCCTTTCCGAGGCGGTAACGCTCCTCCGCCTCTCGCACATGTTGACGAGAGTCGTGGCTCAATGTCGCGACATGCCCCTCTTGCTCCCATGGAGACCGAAAGACCAGACAACACACGCGACCGCGAACCACTTCGAGACGCGTCTCAATACAACGGCAATGGTCGTCATGATCCCGCCGATGCAAGCCGACGACAGACCGGTACTCCCCTCTCACCTCGTCGCCGTGATGGATTTGCGCCGCCTGGCTACGCTCCCTACCCTACTCACCCGAATGCACCTTATGCTCGAGACAGGGAAAGGGAAGAGTGGGAGAGAAGCCGTGATAGGTCTCGAGCACCACCAGGAGGCCCCATCGATCCTCGTGGGCCGTCACCCCGAATGCAAGACCGAGCGCCGCACCCCGCTGATCCTCGTCAACAGCCTTCTCCGCGAATTCCTCAAGACTACCGTGGTGAATACGGCCGACCAGGAGAATATCCTCCGTACGGTTACGATAGTCGTGGTCCGTATCCTCCTGGTCCCGACCCTCGCTTTGATCCCAAGCGCGAGATGGATGATATTCGACGTCGCGAAGAGTACCGCCGATATGACGAGCGGTCAGAGACTAATGGCGCATCTCGTCGTGCATCAATCAGTCGAGATTTCCGTACCGATGATCCACGCGCGCCAAGCCCAGCACCTTCGTCAAGCAGCAAGGCGGGTTCGAAGCGACGTGGCGAGAAGCGCGATGACGATAAGCCTGGTGGCGCCAAGCGAGCCAAGGATGACAAACCTCCAAGCAAAAAGACCAGTGGTGACAGCCTCAAGAAGGACAAACCGGTGTCGCTCAAGGCGAGTTCGAGGCCAGAGGATGAGGAGACGTCGCCAAGAAACGCAAGCAGCCCTGCTGCTTCGGCCGTGGGAAGTACCCCTCATCAAACGCCCCAAAGGCACATGCCGTCACGAACCGTTGATGAGGGTGAGTTGTTTGAGAGATTTAACAGCATTTTGTGCTAATATATCATTTAGATTACGATGAAGGCGCTGCCGATGCTCTCATGACACTTCACGGCGATCGCCCGCAAAGTAGTGGTATCAGCAAAGACACATCTGCTGCTCGCGATATTACGCCCAGCCCTGGCGGTCACAGTCCTGCTGCGTCTTCAGGTGTTGTGACCAGCAACAAACGTGTTGACCCGCCATCTCCGGCCTCATCTGTCAAGACTTCGCCTCATCGTCCGAAGAAGGCTAAAGGCGATGAGAGCGGCTCAGCATCCTCGCCATTACCTGGTTCCGCGGCGGCAAGCAGACGTACGGTGATCGAGGTGCTCAACACGCCGAGCATCAATTCGCCTCTTTCATCCTTGCCTGCTCCTGCAGCCGAAGTAGAAAGTCCAGAGCAAGAGCTGGCTTCCACTGAAAAGGTCGAACAAGAAGTCACGACAACGACAACTGGCTCGCCAAAAGGTGAAGAGGGAGACGTGACCTCTCCGCCCATCGCCTCGGAAGCTAGGCCGGCTACTCCTCCTCTACCAGACGACGATAACAACGCGACTCCGGCAGCGGTAGAAGCCAAAGTTGGTGATGTGGATGTAAGCGTGACGGTCACTACGCAACCGGAAACCAGCGCAGATGCAGTTGTAGAAGCGGACGAAGACGCAGACGCAGATGTCAAGATGAAGGAGCCCGAGCCTGAGCTTGACGGCGAAACGTCGGCGGAAGCTCATACAGAGGGAGATGTTGCGCCTGAGGAGATTGTGGTTGAATCAGGGGATGCAGTGGACAAGCCTGTCGAAGAGGCATGAGAGCGGATTGGAGAGCAGTATGGTAGAATGGGGATATGCTGAAGGGAGCGCGTGAATGAAGTCTTGATAGAAGGTATTCCGAAAACAGGGTCATCTCAGATGTATAGCAGTGCTATTGAATAGGCTGGTGCTGTTTGGTGATAACTTGCATGGTGTGTTGATGACAAGATACATCATTGTTTTGCATCACTGCACACCACACTGACTACTATCTCCTCGCCACATGATCTCGAGCATCGATTGAGGAACTGCTATACTATCATGTGACAACATCATATCTCCTCACAAGCATTCTGAAGCCATTGTACAGCTCTGTCATCGCCGACTTGTTCGAGAAGCGGTCTGACTTTTTCGAGGACTTCAGCGTGATACTCGTTGATCCACTGTTTTTCCGGCGGGGTAAGGAGGGTCTGATCAATGAGCGTACTCTGGATCGGGCACTATAATACATCCATAATCAATCAGCATCAGTCATCAATCATTTAAGCTAAGCTTAAATGATGATACGGGGGACTGACCATGGTAACGCGTTCTAGGCCCAACCACTCTTTGCTTCCGAAATTATGCTTGGTCTCTGCCCGTCCGATGATGTCGATATTCTCAATTCGGATACCAAATTGACCATCGGCGTAATAACCTGGTTCGTTGGAAATGATCATCCCTGCTTTCAAAGCTACTTCGTTATATGCCGGTCGTTGTCCCACACCTTGTGGTCCCTCGTGCACATTCAAGAATGAGCCTACTCCGTGCGATGTCGAGTGGCTATGCTCAAGTACCCTCAGTACCGATATGGCTGATCATACAGAATTAGGTCAACGCTCACCGATAGTCCAGTCCATCAGACCAGAGCGCTTTTCTCGCCAAGATGTCCCTATTACGGTCGACGAGTCAGCATAGAGTGTGCATGCGTCGTCGCAGCTAAGCGAATAGAGCGTACAGTACGAAGCCTAGCAAGAGCGTATCAGCGAAGAATCCATCTCTTGTAACGCGTCACTCACCAGTAGTACCCTGTGGAAACACAACAGTATCCAGCGCTATTCTCGTATGTCAGACCCCCTTCCCTCTCACACATCTCGTTAGTGACCTACAGATATGCCCTTGCAGCTGGAGGTCGACATCAGCCATCGCAGTATACCTCATGATCGTAGGCGCACTCACGACCCTGGTGAAAGCCCTCTTCTCATGCTCGCTCGGTGTGCCGTAATGCTATTCGCAGACGATCAGCGTGATCCACCAGCTGAAAGTTGGCCAGCTCACCAAGGTTCGCGTGGTGTCCGTTGTCCCTGCGGTGAAGTGATATCAGATATTGGAATAGGCGCTCAAAGAGATACTCTGCAATAGCCCACCATCGAGATACTGAGCTGAACCCGATATCAGCTTCTAGTGATCTTCCAATAAGTGGGAATACTAACCTCCTGAATCACACAGGTACATTTGATCTTTGTCAATCACAGCACTACCTTCCTTTGGCGGAGCATAGTGTATGATAGCTATGTAGATGGTGGCCTCGTCAGTTAGCCATCTCATTGTCGAAGGTGACAGTGTTGTGTTTAGACCCACCTGCGTTGGCCCCGGTAGAGGAGATAGTCTCGAATGAAAGTCCCATGAACAACTTGTTCTCCCTGTGTATCGACTTGACATCAGCAGACTGCGAATATCGTCAAATTGGATAACCTCACTTTCTGTACTCTTCCAACTTCTGCGCGGCATCGTACTCTGTCCAACTTTCTCCCCGTGACAGAACGTCCTCCAGCCAAGCGAAATATCTGACGAGCGCCGCTCCATCACGAATATGACATTGTCTGAAACCTTCAATCTCGGTCTGTAGACGATGCTCTCTGTGAGCTATTTGAACCGGGCTGACAACCTGATAGGATGAGACATGTACTGACCGCATTCTTCTTCGCCTTGAAGTCTTCCACCACCGATCTTCTCACTTCGACATTATCCTTTACCTCGCCATCAGCTTCATGTTGATAATGTGGTTTGGCAGAAGTCACTCACTTCGCCCACCGCCTTTGCTACTGCCCAACTCGTCTTCTTTCCAATCAAGACTTTATCAGTCTTCACCACTTTCTCAGTTCCTGATTTTTCTTCTTCCCCTTCTTTGGTCTTTTTGATACCGTCCTCTTCCAACTTTTGTTTCTTTGCAGCAGGAGCGTCACCATCCATCTCTACGTCTACTGCGCCGTCTTTCTTCGCTCCCAGCCCATTTCGCTCTGTTTTGAGGCGTACTTGCCATTCGTGCAATGATGTCCAGATCTGATTGTACTCCAATACCGCTATTCCGTTTGCGTGCAGGTATTCCCGAACAGAATCGTTCAGTGATTTGAGGTGAGCGAAGAGAGTGCAGTCTTCTCGTGTCAATATGGCGTACGCGAAGAATACCTACGTTAGTGCGAATCAGCTATGGGTATTGTAAGTGTCGGCATTCTTCAACTCACGGGGTTGTACGGAATATCACTGCCACGGAGATTGAACATCCAAGCGATCTCGTCAAGCGTGCCGACCACCATACCGGGCGATCCGACTGTTTTCAGGTGATCACGCAACCTGTTCAGTTTCTGACCCACTGTCTCCCCCGTAAATCGGTCGTCGAGTTGGAAAATCTCGTTCTCTGGTCTAGCAGGTGTGTCAGACCAGATAGCGTCGATGAGGTTGTTGTCGATCGGTACGAGGGCGGAGGATAGGGGCGGGGCGTTTATGGAGGTGTGTAAAGACGTTGATTCAGAGTATGGAATCAGGGTTGGGTCGATGCCTATTCTCGACGAAGGTGGGAAGTCCTACAAACAGCACTGCTCGTCAGCCAGGTATGCTTCGAGCCAGAGAAATGTACTGACCGACTTCAGCCATTGTCCCCAAGTCGGGACTTCGGGGAGCCCGCTCTTCATCAGTGCCCATCTTGAATACGAGCTCTGTGAGCTCCATGATTTGAACCCGTTTGAGAGATCTTACTCACCCGTCGCCGAGCTGCTTCTCCGCTTGAAGCCAATACCTCCCATCGGTCCAGCATCTCGCCTCAGTATTAGTGATGACTGCACACCCGGCCGAGCCTGTGAAGCCGGTAATGTACGCCCGTCTAGCGTCGCACGGTGCTAAATACTCTGATGCGTCTGCCAAAGTCATGTTTGCCTGTCAATGTCGCTCAAGCTGTGAAGGAGGGAAGACTCACGAGCATCTTCGGACGGTACAACGCTGAGGGATGATGTCAGCAGTGCACCATGTGCAACGACAGTGCTATAGCTGGGAGATGGGAGCCGATGGGACGTACTACGCATCGATGTTCTTCTCCTTCATGAGCTCTCTCAGCTGAGCCAGTCTATCCGCTGAGACCGACATGGCTGTCTCGAATTGAGTTTGAGTTTTCGGAAATGTTATGTACCGTCTAGTATAGGCAAATGCGGCTATGGATCGGGGAAGAGGTCGACAAATGCTGGCAGACAGAGCACGATGCAGGTGCATGTGCTGGACGAGAGCGTCTGCAGTGGTCTAGTCCTAGTTGATTGTTGACGATGAGTCTGCTAAATACTAGCCGCGATACATGACTTGTATGCTTCTGAAAGTGGTCACGAGGAGCAGCATCGAGATATGGTCATTCCGCCGGAAATATCGGATCCTCGTGTACGAGTACCACATAATATCGACGGAATCAATCATCACCCCCCCCCCGCATTCCACCCCACTCTCGCTTCTGCTTTGTGCTTCACCGTCATCGGACTGGGCACCATCTCGCGATTAGTGCTAGAGACGTTGTCAAGTGTCACCCTCTACACACTCAGCGCACCAAGATGTCCCGAACGCCCTTTCTCAGCTGTCAACCAGGCATTATGCAGGCTGGTCCGTCGCGCTCAAGCTCCAGAATCGCAATCAGACAATTCAGCTCCACTGTTCCTCGATCGGCAAGGACACATGGTGGTTTATCCCATTATGATGCTCTGACATTACCGAAGAATGCTACCAAGCAACAAATCAAAGCACGTTTCTACGAGGTGGGTCAAGAGTTTCTCGGAAATACTTAGCTACGTATCCGAGAGGCAGAGTAGCGCTTACCTCCCCATTTACTACTAGTTGTCGAAAAAGTATCACCCCGATGCCAAAGGCGGGGACACGTCAAAATTCCACGAGATCAACGATGCATACGCTGTTCTGGGAGACGAAGGGAAGAGGTGAGTCTTCTACACTCGTGGCTGGTTGTCGAGAGAGACTTAGCTGATCATTTCGATTGCGCTCAGACGGTCGTACGACCTATCCATTGTACCTGCGAGTCAGGCGAGACCACGAACTCACACCGCTTCTCACTCCTCGTTCACGCCCAACGACCCTTACTTGGCGCGGAACGCTCGAGGTCCGCATCAAGCATGGCACGGCCACCATCAACCTCCGCACCAACGGCCTCATGCACAGGGCCAAGAGCATTATACGCCTTTCGGACGGCGGACTCCGCCAAATTTCCAGTACGAGTACACGTACAATTTCAATACTAGTCCCAATGCCCGCAGGACTGGGGCTGCAGATATGAATCGCTCAGCATCAAGAAGGAGAGCAGGGGAAGAAGGCGAGGAAGGCGGAGAATCGACACATGCTGAAGGAACGAGTTCGATATGGAAATTCGTCGTGACTGTTGGTCTTATCTTGACTGTCATCTCCCTCGGAGGCGGCTTGACCGCTAATGCCGAGAGCGAAAGGAGCTGGCCAATCTCGGATGATATCGTGATTTCAGTGGAGGAAGCGGAGCTTGATCGATCAGACGGAGAGGCTATTTCGTCATGAATAGGGATTGTAGACAGCATAACATTGTATTCTCATCTTGGCATACATCTGGTAGCAGTCATCATGTAGCATTCGAAGCAACATCCTACCTCTAGCTCGATCAGCTTGGTAGAAAATGAGCACTGACGGCTGCCTACACCTTAGCCGTCATTAGCGGAATCAAATTGCTCGGTTACCCTCTGGTCAAAGAGTAGCCGGTCAGCTATGGTGGACAAAGATATGACAAAGCTGTTCTCTTTTCTTGTTGTATCTCACATCTTCTACAGTCCTATTCCTGAACCATCAAGTCACTAGGATGCAATCCCTCTTGGGCGGAGCAGACTGCTCGACGAGCTCTAACCCTCTTAAGCAGGTTGTGCAGAGGGAGGGCGTGGATAACAGCTTGTTCAAGGTAGGCAATTTCATCTACTGACGACCTATGCCTAGCAGCGAGCTCATCTGTGATATCACGTTGGATCTGATTGTAGGATCGATTAGCACCGACCGCTGGACCAAGCCATCAGACCGCGTTTCGTCCGCCTCAGCATTCGCAAATCGCGAATAGCAATGGTCCGCTCCACGTGAATCCGACACCACACCCGTTCAACCTCTCTCATCTGTCTGCAGCACTATCGCAAGATCAGGCAGCACAGCACTTCGATGCTCAGTGGAGTCGAGCACAGACCAATGGCCTACAACATGCAGCTATACACCGTGGCCCTGCCCCGGTACCGGTAGCTCAGCAGCAAGCAAACGGGCGGTGGCAAAGTCCTACTACTGCTGCACCTACTTCGACGTGGTCAGGCGACTTTCAGCAATTCCAGTCTTTTCCTCTGAATGGGAAAGGCAAAGCTCGGGCGGTAGACAGTCCATCACAAGCCTACGATACACCTCAATACCGACCCAACGGGTTTCAGGCTCAGATGTACCCATATCAACCCTCGTTTCAGCCAATGTACTCTGGAGCCTTGCAACAGCCCGTTACTGCCGCGCCCGACCAAACTGCGAGACCCGAGATGAGCCAGAAGGAGATGGACGATCTATTCGCTCGAGCAGAGGAAGATTGGAAAACCGCTGATCAACCACAAGAAGTGGATATCGAGGAGCAGCAGAATCGCGAACCGCAAGTTGAGCAGCAGGGAGCAGAAGTTGAGGAGGAGTCGGTCAGAGAAGCTAAAGGCGATTTCGAAGCTGTGTGGGAGAGCTTGCGGCCCGAAGCAGAAAGACTTGGCAAGCTCGCAGAATGGGAAGCGGATTTCTCTCAAGTACGTTCCGAGCACGAGCCTTGAGATCGTTACATGAATAGCTGATGAAATCCTATTCAGTTTACTAATGACGAAGACGATCTTTATGATGTTTTAAATGAGAGCCTCAATCGACCTGATGTCGGACAAGGCGATTTTGACGATCAGTTCGCAGAGATGGGCCTGGGTGGCGAGAGCTACGAAGGCATGTTCGAGAGTGATGACGGCGTTCCACGGCTGAGAGATTACGAATTCAGTGAGTCTCATCTATATCGTTACAACATGTTCTCGATATGGCAGGCTGACTAATGATTTACGTTCTGAATGATAGCTTCGCCAAATGTTCATGATGCCATATCGGCTGCAGCTGCGTGGGCAGAAGCGAATCGTATCCTCGGCTCAGGAGGATCCTTGTCCGATGCGGCGTTACATATCGAATCCTTTATTCGCCGGGCGACAGCGGAAGACCATGCTCAAATTGGTGTGACAGACGTCGAGGCGTGGTCTTTACTAGGAAGGGTCCATGCCATGGACGAGAAGGAGGATAAGGCGTTGTCTGCCTTTGAGCAAGGTCGAAGGGCATTAGAGGGCGATGCCGACTCAAGAAGGGTAGAGGGTGTAGCAGGAGAGATGTTGACGGTAGGTCCGCATTCTAGTACATCCAAAGGACTATGAAGAGCTGACATGACAAATCGTAGAACCTTGCAATATCCTACGTGAATGAATCGCTCGACCTGGCAGCTCTGACGACATTACACCAATTCTTACGACTTCTCCATCCAACTCATGCAGGCCCAGCACCGTCGAGATCGTCAATGACAGATAACATATCCCCATGGGGGTTACATCAGAATATGACTGATTCTTTCTTGGCGCTGGCGAGAGAACAGTGGAACTCGAAAGGTGTTGTTGATCCTGATGTCCAGGTTGGGCTGGGGACGCTGTACTATATGATGGGCGAGTATGGGCAGGCTAGGGATTGTTGGGTTGCGGCTTTGGGTGAGAGGCCAGACGTGAGTCATTTATAAGCAATGGTGTTGTTTCATGGCAGAACTGATATGTGATGTGTCGGTTCGCAGGACTACCTACTGTGGAATAGGCTCGGAGCGACATTGGCCAACGGAGGTAGTTCTGAAGAAGCTGTTGACGCATATCGACGTGCACTCGAACTGAAGCCGACTTTCACCCGAGCCGTCTTCAACCTCGGAGTAGCGTGTGAGTCAACCTGTAATGCCGTGTATGGTGTGATCTGATCAAGACGTCTCTGCAGGCCTGAACATCGGTGTTTACAGAGAAGCAGCAGAACATTGTGGGTTGTTCCTCAATCTGAGCCGAGAGGGTTCATGTACTGATAGCGGAACGGTGGTACAACTCTCAGTCCTCGCGGCACTTTCGCTTCACCCTGCTCAGAGTCAAGGACAGACGCAGAAATCGCCAGGGGATTTTGGCGATATTGGGATATCCGAATCAGGCAGCTTATGGTCCACCCTCCGACGATCACTTAATGCCCTGGTGAGTTTGCTTTTCGCGTGTTCACAGTGAATCGAGCTGTGGCTGACAGAATAATGTTGCAGGATATGCCAGAGTTGGCTGAGCGGGCTAGACCGGGTACGGACTTGGGTGTCTTTCGCCAAGCGGGATTTGAGTTTTAGTATTTGCACGAGGTCCAGCAGGTAGACAGTCACGCTCATATATGCGTTGGTTGTCATGCATGTGGTGTGTATTGTGAGATGCGTCTAAGTCTAGAGTGTTGATTACGAAGATCCATGCCTAATATGTAGTAAGCTACGCGCCATCTTCCGTCTCTCCCTCGACTTTGCCTTCTAGCTGCACAGCAGATTTGGCAGCGGGGACAGGGGTATCGCGGAGACTCTTCAAGCCGTACTCTGCCAAAGCGTCGTTACTCGACACCGAAGGGGATTTGAAAACTGGATCAATCCCTGATCCAGATTTAGGAAAGGCTATGACTTCCCTAATGGATTTTGCGCCGCACAAAATGGCTATAAGCCTATCGAAGCCTGTAAAATGCCAAGGGAAGAGATATCAGTACGCAGCATAGTTGCACAGGGCATATTGATCAATTTGTTTTTATGATATATGGAAGAGAGCGCGCTCACCTAGGGCAATACCGCCATGAGGAGGAGCGCCGGATCGTAATGCCTTGAGCAGATGGTCGAAACGGCCCATCTCCTCTGGGGTCAACTGGCGCGCGAACGCAGATACAATCATCAGCTCAACCCTCTATCCTTCTTGGACTTTCTTGGAGTATGCGTATATGAGGAGTAGAATGTAGATAGAGACTCACCTGGAGGACCTCGCGCATCACGTACTCTTGCAAAGCGACATCGTGTAACCTGACACTTCCTCCGCCCACTTCTTGACCATCTAGGACCAGATCGTAATGCTGTCCTCTGACACTCTCCACTTTACCAGCTTTCAGATCTGGCAGATCCTCAAACATTGGCGCGGTGAATGGGTGGTGTGTGGACGCGTATCGGCCTTTGGACAGGTGAGATTTGTCTTCGTCGGCGAGTGTGAATAGGGGGAATTGCGTTATCCACAAAAAGTGTGGTCGTGTAGGCATAGTCAATAGGCCTAAAACATTCATATTTTGGTCAGCGCCACCATTGTTTGTATTACGTGTTACATCGAGACTCACCCTGCGCAAGGAGCTGCTCGGCGATCTGCACCCTCAATCGACCCAGATGTGTCCATCCGCCCTGCGCCACCCGTCAGTATCCGTCAAAAACATGATTACACGCAGACGTGTACGCACCTCGGCAATCTTCTTCCTCCGTGATAACCAGATCACGTCACCAGGCTGAGCGCCACCAGGGATGTGCCTGTCCATCTCCAGACCCAGTGGTTTGGTAAGGACCGAATCTTCTGGCCAGGTCTGCACGTTGGCATCCGTGATCTTGACGTAGTCGACCTTTGACATGGATAATCAGCGCTGATAAGTCCAAGTGGCATCAGCAGCCTTACAGGACTCACGAAAGAACTGCTCGATGCCAATGATGGGATATCTAATCCCTTGGCCTGTGCCGCTGGGATAATCATGAATTCCACAGTGGACGGGCTTTGGTCCAACAGTACTTTATCTAATGCAGCATCGGATAAAGCAGGGTAGTAGCCTATGGGTAGAGTCTACATCGTCTTCTCTATCAGCCACTTGAGGTCTCCCAGGAGAAAAAGAAGAAAGTGGTATTAGCTACTCACATACATTTCGTACCGCGTGTCGGGTTTGTCGGAGCCGTACTACAAGGTAGCTCAGTTACCACCCTTTGAAACGATGATAAGCGACGCAGAGATACACTCACAACATCCATAGCCACATCGTAGGGCATGACTCTGAACCAACCCTCCAGCTCAACGCCTTTAACCTCTTTCCAAATCTTCTTGATCAAGCCCTCGATGACTTCTCTGACCTGCTGCCCGCCAATAGCCCACGTACTTCTCATTCCGCCCCCATCATGACTTTCTGGCGCACCATTGACAAATGCCATTTCAAGATCGACCTGAGTGAATTCAGGCTGACGATCTTTCCTCCCGTCCTCGTCCCTGAAACACCGAGCAAGCTGAAAGTATCTGTCCACTGCGCCGGAAGCTATGAGAAGCTGTTTTGGCTGTTGAGGCGATTGAGGCAGGGCGTAGAATGTCGGCTCGCCTGATGGGGTTGGTGATCGAGTAGGAACGAGGAATTCGCGCGCTCCTTCGGGTGAGGAGTTGAGCAGTATGGGTGTCTCTACTTCCGTGAAGCCTGCATCGAACAAGCATGAAAATGATCAGTAAGCGAGAGCTCGACATGCGTTGTAGCAAATTTGAAGAAGTGGTGACCTACCCTGGTCGTGCAGGTAACACCGGATTATATGCGCTACTTTACTTCGCGTCTTGATATTGTCGGCCAGCTCCGTCCGGCGTAGGTCAAGGTACCGATGCTGAGCGCGCAAGTCTTCGTTGGCCTAAGCGTCAGACATACATCGATCAGATATGCACAGAACTCTGTAGGCTATGTCATATTGGTACGACATGACTCACCACTTCAGGTCTGTTGGGGTAGAATGGGAGAACAGCGTCTGCGGGATTGAGTAACGTCACGTTGTCCACTTCGACCTCGACTTCATCTGCGGCCTGCATAAACAATAAGACGAAGCACGAGTGAAAGATCGTTCATAACATCAGATTCAGACAGAATAACAGCAAGTGAAAGAAACATACGCTGGTAGTACCGCTCTTAGCCTTGACTTTCCGCGCTTGCACAGTGCCTTCTACCAGAACAACACTTTCCAACGGCCACGACATTACTGATTCTGACAATCCTTTTAAACGGGAGACGAGCTGGACGCCGTTCGAGCTTGAACGAAGAGTGAAGAAATGTAATGAGTCTGAAGCCCGGCTGTATTGTCGGATCAGCGTGTGAGCATAAACACCTTGGAAGGTGTGGGTACGCGAGCGGAACGAGCACGTACCGTTGAGAAAACAGCCAGCCACCCAGGACTACCCGCTTTCCAACGAGGTCCGACGATAGCTGCGAGATATCATGCGTGATCCGCGCTCGGCGTCCTGCGCTCAGTCAGTCGTCTCCTCATATCTCAACGAGAGAGGTGAGGACGGGATGAGCGATACGCACCATGATGAGCTTCTGGTCCGGAGGTTGACTCAATGAACGGTCGGATCTCGTGTCCCCCCAAGTCGGACCCGGTTGCATCGGGCGTAGCGAGTGTTGAGTTCGCTCTAAGTGAATGTTGAAGTTGTAGCTTAACAGCGAGAGCAGGGGTACATCGCGGACATGATTGTGGGGTAGCTCTGACGCCAATGCTAGTCGCACGACAGCTCGCAAGCGCTCGTCTCCTTGCTAATGAAAGGGACATGCTGTGGGCAGCTGTGTGGGGACTGAGTGTTTTTTGAGAAGTGGTCAGTAAATGTCAAGATGATTCCAACTTTTTCGGTAATAGATGTTGTTTCGAACAAAGTCATTCGGTGCCTGAATTGCCCGATCTCTTCCTTGTCTCTTGGACAATCTGACTTGACCACGATTTCATACTTGTACCAAAATACCTGCATTCCTCAACGGCCAACATTCAGAGACAGAGAGCTCGGACTAACTAACAGCTGTAGCCACTGCTCACTGGCTCACTGGCTAATACGCTTGATCAAACACTTGAGAATAAGAACAGTCGGAATCGACGCAATGGCATTACGCACAGAAATCCTACGAGCGGCTTTACCGCTCATACCAACGCACTCGTTCACTCGCCCCGCTTTAGTCTCAGCTTTACAAGCACTCAAGCCAGAACTTGCAGATACGAATGGAGTGATCGATACGATCTTTGGTTCAGGCGGTGTAGGGGGCGCGAAAGCTTTGGTCGAGGCATGGGAAGAGGTTGGACGGGCTTTTATGCCCGGCGATGGCGAGGGGGATCGGGATGCGACAGCAGCGATAGCAGCGACAGCGACAGTGGTACCGCTAGACGAGTCTTTGAGTAGGAGGTTGGAGTACTCGTCTCGCGTCGGAGAGCATCTTGTTGAGGTAAGTCATACATTGTCTATCTGGTCTACTGGACGTCTTGCAAACTCCTGTTGCGACGGTAGGCCTACGCCCAACTATCCGTACCCGAAACCACACCGTCGATCCCGATACCCGCCATCCCGCGCCAAGCCCTCAACCTCCTATCCAATTTCCAGCTCCCACCAGCATACATCCCTCCTTCCTCCCTTTCCTCCTCGTCATCCTCCCCTTCCTCGCCCTCTTCGGCTGGCGCCTCATCGTCGTCGATATTGTCAGCACTCGCTTCACAAGCGAGCAAACCCCATCGCATCCCTTTACTAGCCGCTAATCCCCTCGCACCGTTAGCGTACGCTTGGAGGATAGCTGATCAAGCTCTCCATCTCTCTTTTGAGCCGAGTGCTGGAACCCCGCTAAAGCGAGGGTATTGGAACGAGCCTCTTGGTGCGGGTGTAAGTCCCTCGCTGCCCGAGGACATGACGACGGCGACTGACCATGCATGTGCACTTGCAGCCCGAATGGTACGCGCATAGAATAGGCCTCTCCCTTGCCTATCTCTCAGCAGGTACGGGCGATTTCCTCTTCAATCACATACTCAATCCTAACACCGTTTATGACTAACCCCACTATTCAGAATCACGCCTACTTCAACCTTACCCAGCCGCTTCAACAAGCACCGAGACAAACCCACATCTCCCCGCAGCTCAAGCAGCGCTTACACGGAACATCGCTCGGTATGGCGACTTTATAAAAAGCGCTGAAAGCACCGAGAAAGGTCTAGGAGAAGCCATGGGCTTTGTCGAATTTGTCGGCAAGAGCTGGCAGGGACTTATACGGAGTCGTTATTTCTGAAGAGTGTATATATAGGCAATCACGTGCTATACGATGACAATGAATGTCTGCATCCTTTTTCAAGTGGTATATACTACTTGTCTTCTGCTTCACACATGATCACCCGCACTCGCACACGAGCTTAGAGCTTGAGACCCTCCTTGGCGAACTGCGCCTTGTCAGAGAACTCGGCGTCCTTCTCCTGGTAGATGTCGTAGAAGGGCTCGAAGGCTGGGTAGCTTGTTAGTGAGGTAAATGCGATATGACTAATCAGTACGTACAGTCGCTCTGGTCACAAACCCTGCTGGGTGGGTGAGACTCGGCAAGCTTCTCAAGCTCCTCAAACTCATCCTTGGACAGGTCGACGACTGTAGTGTGGAGTATGTTTCAGCTTGGAAAAGTATAACACGTGTCCGCGAGCTGGACATGGCACTCACGCTTCAAGTTGTTGGCGATACGCTCAGGGGTGACGGACTTGGGAACGGGATTGGTTCCACGCTCAACGAGCCAGCTGAGAAGGACGTTGGCGGTCTGGACACCGTGCTTGTCGGCAATCTTCTTCACAACGTCGTTGTCTCGGAGGTTGGTCTTGCCGGTACCACCGAGAGGAGAGTAGGCCTGAGGAAGGATGTCGTTCTTCTTGAGCCATGCGACGAGCTCGGGCTGGGGGACTTGCAAAGACAGCTCGACTTGGTCTAAGACGTAGCGTCGTTAGTCAAACATATGTTAGATGGTGCGAGGTCATGGCTCACTAGCGACGGGCTTGATCTTGGCGTCCTTGAGGAGCTTCTTGGTACGGTTGATGTTGAAGTTGGAGATACCGATGGACTTGACAAGGCCCTTCTCGACGAGCTGCAACACGAGGTCAGGAACCGAAACCGGTTTGTGCCACAGCGCACTCACCGCCTCCATAGCCCTCCAGGTGGGGAGAACGTTGTCACTGAGCTCAACGTCGAGCTTCTTCTTGCCGTTCTCGGCCTTGACGACGTGGTCCCAACCGGGAAGGACACCCTCGGGAGCGTCAACCTGGAGGTTGATCTGGACACGAGGCGAGGCGTCAGCAAAGCTCAAAACCGCTTTTTCCGACCGAACTCACGTTCCAGTGGAGGAGGTACAGGTCGAGGTACTCTAAGCCCAAGTTCTTCAAGGTGTCCTTGATGGCCAGCTCGACGTGCTCGGGGTGGTGGTGCAGCTCGAAGAGCTTGGAGGTAACCCAGATCTCCTCACGGGGGACACCAGAGGCCTTGATACCCTGGCCGACCTCGGACTCGTTGCCGTAGGCCCAAGCGGCGCTGTAAGTGGGAAGGAATTTGATCACAGGTTACAGACATAGAGAAAGCGGTCGAAAAGGACGATTTAGCGGTCGGAGGATATTCGGGGGAAAGAGGGGAATTGAATTAGCATAGCCCAAATCAGTTTTGATGTAGTTTGACCTACTCAATGTGTCTGTAGCCGCTCTGGAAATGTAGTCAGTATAGGTTCCAGCGAAAGAGATCGACTGAGAGCTCACCTTGAGAGCAGACTCGACGGCCTTTGCAACCTCTCCGGGGCTATAAACGCGTGAGAAATGAGCTCCACGCTGGGAAAACGCTATCGTGGGAAGATGAGACCTACGGAGATTGCCACTAAAGACAGAGTCGTCAGCAAGATGCTTAGCAACAAAGGATGATAAAAACTCACGGTACCGAGACCGATGCTGGGGATCTTTTTCCCGTTGTTGAGGGTGAAGTGAGTAGCGGGCGCCATTTTGTGCTTTGCGATATTCAGTCTAGCTGATCGGAGTAGTGTGGGTAGAATGTTGGGCGATAGTGTGTTTTTACTCGGGGATGGTTGATGGAGAGTTGGTATGTAAAACGAGAATATATAAATATGGAATGTGAGGGAAATGGAAAGAAGGCCACCGATTGTGATTGCAAAGTGGGAATGAGGGAAAGAAAGGACCGGGGGTGGTTGGACTGGAATAACCTGCTCATCATGTCGTCACACTGTACGAGTAGTACCAACAGTAGTGGGCAGTGGCAGCTCAGGGTTCAAAATGGCAATTTAGCCGGTTCCCCTCCACTTTTCTCTGCACTCCGCAAAGTGAACCAGGAGTAAAATACGCCGAAGCCATTAGGTCGTAGCCGGTCACTTGCCGATGTCACTTTGGATCTTACACTTGCCGATATTGCTCATGTACAAAATATGGCATCTACCGCACTACTTTCATGAGTGACCACATCTCTTAACTCATGTGATAGCTGCTTTCACGAGTGGATGACTACTGTTGATGGACATGATCCGACTTAGCAGCGTGGGACTGCACTCAGCCTACGGAGTCCATTCCTTAGATTCGAGTACCCACGCTTTGTCCCTGAGATCAAGGGCAAGTGCTGAAATGATCTCACGCTCGACACAGTTCGTTCGTTCACCAACAGGATCCCTATTGGGAGCCAAACGGAATCTACTCGAACTGCCAATGGCCAGCTTCGTCATTCAATCACGATGCAAACGCGTCTCGATTGTTACGTCTGCGACTGAGCGGAGTTTGGCGGAAACCCAAGGAAGGAGGCTGATTTCTGATCCCCCTCAATTTGATTTCTGTGCCATTCAGACAAGCAAAACATGGCATATGAGTGAACTAAATCACTCTCACATTCCTGACGAATATATCGAACGAGTCGTTATCTGAATCGCCAACGACTCATGCAAGACGATCCGCAAGCTTTGTCTTCGGTGTTAATGCGGTAATCACATGCAATACCTCAGGAGACGCAACAAGAAATGGTCAATTGACTGAATCAGTGCGCGGCATGGGGCGCGACCGGCTCGCCTAGCCCCTTACTACAATGGCACTGACCCGACTGACCCCTCGAAATCGAGCACAGAGACAGATCGCACTGAATGAGTTACAGTATGCTCGACGTGGCGACTAACCGTGAGAACAGATCGAATCGAGATGTATATAAACTTCCCCTACCTCTAGCTGTTATCCACCTTCTTCACCCCACTCTTCACTCCGCAACTCGCACTTACATACTCACAAACGTACAGAGTCTGTGACTCTCTACCTTACACGCTTGCAGCGACCCACACTCCTTCACTCGCTTCTTAGGTAGTTCAGAATAGGTTTGATACCTTTCCAAGCTTCCTCGCAGTACTACTCAACCACTCCACAGTCCAACAGTTCCGCCGGTCGGATCGCAGCTCTAGCTCTAGCTCTACTTTCAACCTATATCGCAGACGCCAGCTTTACGCTCGATTTAACTACAGCAAGTAAGACAGCACAATGGCCCCCTCTAGCAAGATCATCGCTCTCTCCCTCATCGCCGGTGCTTCGGCTGCGCCTCTTTCCCTCTTCGGCTCCAGTTCTGGCTCGACCACCGCTACCGCCTCGGTGTCCTCCACCACAGACATCCAGACGTTTGCCAACGCCTTCGTGAGTCATCCTCAGTGACGATAGAGTTCATCTACTGACGACTCGCAGCTGAACTCTGCTACTGGAGGAGCAGTGACCGCTGCCGATACCGCTGCCACACAGCTTAGCGGAGCTGTCACCGTGAGTCATCCTACTTTGACACAACCTCTGAGCTAACACGCACACAGACCGCCAAGGCCATTGCCTTCAACACCTGGGCTGCCGGTCAATGTGTCGCTGCATCGCACGACATCACCTCGTGTGCGGAAATCAGCGCCTACCTCTCTGCGGTGTACTATGCCGTAGAGCAAGGCTGGACCGCTGCGCAACTGTTCGCGGCCCTCGGCACAGACAGGGTCAGCAAGTTCGAAAGTTTGTTGCAAGCTCTTTGCACCAACGCCCCTTCGACGATCTCGGGCACTTGCTCGACCCTTCTCGGCTCTTGGCCCGCTTACATTACCGCCATGACCGCAGTCGAGGCATCCACCGTCACCCAGGCTGCTACTGCGCTCGCATCAAATGGTATCCTCGGCTTGATTGATGCCGCTCACATCGGTACCGCATTGATGGCCAGCATTCAGGCTACCGCTGGAACCACGACCAACGGTATCAGTATCGCCGGACTTCACCTCCGAGACTTCTCCGAGCGCGACCTCTTGAATCTGGGCCAAACCCTCACTGGCGTTGCGGGCACAGTCGCTAGCGGTACTGCTGCTGGAGCTTCGGCCGCGCTCGGCGCTGCTGCCGGTCTTTCCATCGGTCAAAACGGTATCCACGCGGTCACCGATGTCGGTACTCAGCTCGGAGCCAGTGTCGTTTCTGGCCTCACTGGTACAGTCTCCGGTTTTACGTCAGGTATCCCCGTTGTCGGTAACATCGTCAGCAAAGTTGGTACCACTGCCAACGCGGCGGTACAAGCTGCAGGCAATGCCAACATTGCCAGCGCACTGAACATTGTCCCCGGTATGGCTTCTCTCACTGGTTCAGTCACCGGCGGTGTTGCGGCTGGTGCCGCCGCGCAAGCTGGATCTCCTGGTTTGTTGTCTCTTCGTGACATTGGTATCAACACCTATGTCCCTACTGTCGGTAACGGTCTCGATCTCGACATCGCTTCGCTCGCAAAGGAGATCGCAGAGGGAGACGTGTTTGGCAATGCCCACATCTACCAGCGCGACTTGCTCTCTAGTCTTCCGGTCGGATCGATCTTGTCCAACCCCACTGGCTTGCTCAACTCTGGTCTCCTTAGCACCGTGACACACCTCCCAGTTGTCGGCAACGTCGCCGCCACAGCCACCGGTGCTCTGTCCAGCGCCACCAACCTTGGCGCCGAATTCAGCCAGAACGGCATTACCGCGGGTTTGTCCGACGTGACAGGCGTTGCTGGTTCCCTCCTTGGGTCTACCGGATTACACATCAAGCGTGACCCTTCGATCCTCAGCGGCTTGCCTATCATCGGCGGTCTGCCTGTGGTTGGCAGTCTCCTCAACACCGTTGACTCTACAGCCAGCTCTCTTCCTCTTGTCGGAAACGTCCTCAACACTGTCGGCAACACTGTCAGCACGGTCGAAGGCACTGTCGCTGGCTTGCCGGTGGTTGGAAATGTCGCGTCCACCGCTGCTGGTCTCCTGAGCAACATCCACCTCAAGCGCGACCCCTCGCTGCTCTCCAACTTGCCCATTGTTAGCGGTCTTCCCGTCGTCGGCGGTCTCCTCCAGACTGTCGACAACACTGGCGTTGCTTCATCTCTGCCCTTCGTGGGCTCTGTCGCCGGTACCGTCCAAGGTCAAGCTGCCAGCATCAACAACCTCGGCCTCGGCTTGGGCAGCAACGGCTTGACCGCCTCGCTCTCCGATGTCACCGGCGTTGCTGGCTCCCTTCTCGGCGGTGCAGGTCTGCACATCTAAGCAGCGGTCTAGGGGTCGTAAAGGAGTAAAAAGCTGAAGGGGGGTGTTGGGGTTCATGTGGATATTTGATTAGTACTCGTTTACATTTGATATCTTTGAATAGCCTCGCGTTTGGGCGGGGTGGAGCATGAAAGCTCTGTTTTTCAAGTGGAAATCAAGTTGCATGTGTACACATCGCTGACATATGCATCAAGTGGTACAAGTACATCCTATGAGCATGATTGCCTGCTCAGCAAAATCAATGCCCCTCTCAGAATCATTCCATTCTCCTATCTGAGCTATCAATGCTCCTCCATTTCCTTCACTCTCGCTTCCTTGATAGATTGTTGGTTATGTAAGAAAAAACCTAGTCCACCTTTGCCTTGTCCTGTCCAGGCTGCGTCGCGCGATTAGGCAGAGATTCTGCGATCTGATCAATCTTTCTGAATTGATAAACAAATCGAGCCGGGTACAAGAATGGCCGGAGGTCAAATCGATTATCATCGGGACTGTACGATTCCTGTCATTCGAGCGGGTCAGCAATCTGCTCCTGCGTGTTTACCAAGGATGTCGAGGAGCCTACCATGTGTACTGATGGTGTGATTGTTGTCCTACGTCAATGTGTCAGCTTCGCTTTCAATACTCAAGTCCACGGTGCTTGTGACAATACGCACATCTTATGTCTGTTAATAGCGTAGGTGTAGAAGAAGTGCTTGACCTTGTCTGCAATCTGTGATATTCTTATAAGCTTGGAAGAATTTACAATCAACATGAAGCTGACCTCAGTAGGAGACAGGAAAGTACCCCATTCTTGAATCAGTTTGCCAAACATGCTGTACGGTCCACACTTTTCGACCTTTCTCAGTCGACCAAAGACGGACAGCTCATCGTATGTCATGCCCATGTCGACCTCGTCGGATTGAGCGACGTTGTCTGAGCCTGTGGGCACGAGCTCAGCAGTGGGGATTGCATCGAGGAAACTGGGACAGCAGTGTCAGCTCTGTTAAAACGCCAGTCCCGAAAACCTAGCGCACCTGCCGAGAATTGGAAGATCGAATTTGCCTTCCGACCAAGCAATAAACTTCTTCAGATCAGTCTTGCTGATTCCTCCAATTGGGTTGACATCGGCGCTCGAGCAACTAAGACATGCCGACCGGTAAGCAACAAACAGAAAGGCCAGATACAGCGACCCACTCGTATTTGGTCAAATAACCTCGCAAGCTCTCGTCGACGTTGGCGCTTCCCAGAACGAGCAGTCCTCCGACCTTTCCTCGCACCCAAGGCAGAAGTTGGGCAAACATGTACGCAACGACCATACGTAGTCGGGCCTATAGGCAACATGGGTTATTCCTGGGCAAGATTATGCACGATCTGCAATCCACCTGAATATTTTGCAAAGCCAAGTTCTCGGCATTGCTTCCACCGTGAACCTTGAATTGTGGAGTCTGGCCAGTCACAAGGCTGAAGATGCCCTTGACAGCTGAAACGGCGGTATCCATGTTTAGGTCGACGTGATATCTGCGGTACGTGATGAGAAGTTGCTGTCTTAGGTACAATGATACACTTACGCGCCAATAGCGTCGGCCAAGTCTTTGGCTCTCTTCCTCGTCTCGGGACTAGAGTTTTCCGTGCCCATGTAGCATGTATGGAATATGCGGTTGGCAAACTCTTGTGGGTTTGATGGAATATAGGACGAGTCCTCGGATTCGCCCGTAATGCGACGAGCATCCGCAATGACCTGCTCATCTGCATAGCGTGTCAGCTCTTTCTCAACGTCCAACACAGGATCACGGAGCTCACCTCCTTTCTGCGACGCGGCCACAACCATGCGACACATTGAATGTATGATGACTGCCGTGGCACAACTGTCGATACCCCCACTGAGGGGAAGGAAGTACCCTTGAATCCTAGATCGACGCAGGTAGTCCCAAAGCCAGCAGGCGGGGCCGAGCCTATATCATATTGTCAGTCTCCTTGTCCCACTGGATTGAATGAGCACATACGCAACCTCCTCCTCTGGAGTGTGGTATGTAACATTCATGGACCCCTTGGTCTCCTCATCCCCTAGTCTGATCCCTTGTCCGCCGTCCAACCTGGTGTCGATATACACCCGCTGGTATGCCTCTGCTTGAGCACTCTGCATACGTCTGCTGCTTGTGGTCCTGTGTGCGCGAACAGCTCCGATGTCGACGGTAGCGGTGACGACTTCAACATCGGTGAGGGAGAACTGTGAGCCTTGAGCGAGGACCTGACCGTTCATCGCAATCATCGAGGCCCCGTCGTAGTATAATCGATCTCCATCGCAACCTTGTTGGTTCGCATAGAGGTAAATACCGCCGAGCTGATGGGCTGTCAGCTGGCTTGACACTTTCTGAACGGTAAAGAAGCTGACTCACCTTGAGAGTAGCCTCCTTGATCAGCTCGACTCTTCGGTTAAGCTTCCGCAGCTCGTGATGACTAGCGGATGAATTGGTGAAGATTTCCACGCCATCGAGGCCCATGAGAATGTGGGGTCTGTCGTAGCGTGAGCGTCGCGTCGATCTGGAGCACGAAACACTCACGAAGCAGGGGTGAAGAGCTCCTCACAGAGCTCGACACCAATCACAGTGTCTTCGGTAGCGACGACAGCATCTCCAAAGGTGACGTGGTTCTGTCTGCATATCAGCTTGAGTATCGTGGAACGTATTTCTAAAGTGCACATACCTGACCTGTCACCTTCCTGATGATACTAGGCAAAGAGTGTTGCTCTACCTGCCTGTGCTTGTGCCAAGGTGTAAAGTGTCGAAGTTCGCGCTACGAATGCTCATGAGCTCGTTGGTGTATCGCGGGGACAGAGATGAGCTCACGTAGTTTCCGTCATTGGCCATCCACATCTTGGGTCGGATCAGGACAATCTTACCATTGAAGATGATTACTCGGCAGTTATAACTGTTGTTCTTGTGCTCAATGGGCCTATATAAGGTGAGAAAGTAAGGTCTGTGCGCTCTAGCTGAGTCATATGAATGACTTACATGCCGATATCACAAACGATATCTTTCGCCTCCTCACTTTGCAGGATCTCGGCCAATACCTCCCACGAATGGAGGAACGTGTCGCCTGTCGCCATCATCAGAGGTATGCAATGCAACAATGGCAGCGCGACCCACCCTCCAAGAAGTGGTCCAGACATCCATAACCTGGTACTTCGAGCTCGGGCCCTACGCGTAATCTAGCTCCTCGCTCCTTGGCGATAGCGATAGACCTGAGGATCCTTCGGCAGTTGCCCTGAAACCCGAAGGATAATCTTGAGCTATCGGCCAGCCAGCAATATAAGGCTAGCTCACCTCAAAGTCAAGAGCCCACTGATCCAGCTGACTGCAGTAATGCGTGTAAGAGGGTGGTCCGATCGGCTGGAATACAGTCGACTTACCATCTGCGGGTAAGAGGTTAGCTGGCTTTGTCCGTGAGTCTTGTACGGCATAGGAAGCTAACTCACGTAGCAACAGTGACAAGGTGCATTGCGTCCAGCTCCTTCTGGGGTATGTAAAGTGGTATGTATAAATGAGAGAATGCAGAGATCAAGAAGAGAAGATAAGAGTTGTGAAAGTGAGAAAGTAGTTGGACGTCATTGTCATTTCTTGATTCCAGTAAGCGCAAAAGTGGAGGTTCAAATATGCGCACGTGGATTTGATCCCGTTTACTCACCGCGCATGAAAGGTTGCCCCGTATTTGACTACTCTCTCATGTTGTTCTTCTATCTATTCTCTTGTCCTAATTTTACAGCAACTCGAGGCAAAAGTAGCTCACGATCCTCAGAATGGCGGAGCAGCAGGTACAAATAACGGACCTAGACCCACAGCAACTCCAGGAGGTAAAAAAACAGCTGGATCAGGTGGGCATATAAATCTCTCTCTTTTGATGACGGGCTAATTGGCGCCATATAGGAACTCGACCACCTCACCACATCCTATTCACAGCTGAAACAAGCTCAAACAAAGTTCAAATCATGCATAGACAACGTATCGGCTCTCTCCCCTCAATCCAAGGGTCAGCTCCCGAGCCCACGTAACCCTCGTGACGATGAGCTGACGTATCACTCTTGTGCAGGTAAAGAGGTCCTCGTTCCTCTTACGAGCTCATTGTACGTCCCCGGAAAGCTGGCAGACGTGGAAAATGTCGTGGTAGACGTAGGAACAGGATACTACATCAAGAAGGTGTGTCTGCCCTGCTAGTTCTCACGTCTGATCAATGTCGATCAGCTTCCCCGGCGCAATTGAAGGTGTAGCTGACTGATACTCTGACGGATCATAGACTAAAGCCGAAGCTACTCAACACTACACGGGCAAGACAAACTTCGTCCAAGGCAATCTCGACACGTTGCAGAAGACTATTGAGAGGAAGCAGGACAATGTGCAAAGCGTTGTGCAAGTATTGCAGATGAAGATGCAACAGCAGCAAGACGGGGCTGCGGCTTGATGTATCTGCTCAAGTAAATAAGGTCGGATTCAAAAGGATAGATGGCCGAATTAAAAGCTATATCGCAGCTCGCATTGCGGGGATCAGGTGTAATACCATATATCATGCATGAAGATACCTTTCTGACGTCCACGTCGTACCATTGATTGAACACGCTCACATGGGCACAGCAACGCCCAACCTTCTCTTCATCCTCCACATAATTTCCAAGAAGTTCGGCTCATTCTCCGGCGTCACGTATCCATGTCGGATTAAGAAGTCGACGAGGGTAAGACCGCAATTAGGCTTGAACTCGCCTGCGTGTAGAGCCTCGAGGACCTGGGGCAAGCTCCACAACTGCATCCACACACTATCAGCGTTCGGTCTATCTGAAAAAAAAAAACTACGCGACTCACAGCGAAAGATTCGACTTCGTCATCGTGTGGTGCGGGCTTGACATACTCTGCCGAGTCTGATGGAGGAAGCTGCAAGTCGTATATGAACCTATGATGCATCAGCTTGATTTGGACAGCAGGCCACTTTCATTGCACGCACTCGACCTCTGGAATGCAGGCACGAGGTCAGCTGTCATCTCATGCTGTGAAGGTCAGAACGTACCAGGCTGCAGAAATCCTTGCTCAGTAATGTAGAAATATGTCACAACACCGCCATTCCTAGACATGATGTCAATATCGTCCTCTGACTGCAATTGGTAGATGTCACACACCTGAGCCTCTTCCGAACGAGATCTTCGGGCAGGCTCGCTTCTTCGTCGCACTCTTTGATCATCGATTCCAGCGGAGTCATACCGGATGGTATACCTCCCGCGACGGTCTATCCCAATGTTCAGCTCTGATCTCTTGTTGTCGAGAACAGAAATCGACCCACGTTGTCAAGTTTGCCCGGCCATCTGGTATGATTGTCAATGTCAGCTGGCTATTGCTTTAATAGATAGGTATTCAACTCACGTAGGCTTCGTCCTGCTTCTCCTCGGCACCCAAATCTGCATATCTTGCCCTTCACCCTCGTACGCTTCGCAGACGTTCAGCTCTTCTGCAAAGCTCGGGCCAAGTCTGGACTCACCAGTAAGATGCACGCCATAAGTCGCTAAGCCGAAAATGGCACACGCTGATCGCTCAAGTTCAAAAGCCACATTCGAAAACGATGTTGCAGAGCTGTACCGACCTTGTAAGCCAGTTGACTGAGGAGAGGCGTATATGCGATACCGCTCGTTCCTCCAGCCTGGCCATACACGGTTATCAGCTGAGCACTGATTGCTGCCAGCTGAGTAATTGACGCTGACGATTCAATGGGCCATAGGAAGTGGCACTTACCGTCTAGCGCTTCGGAAAACTTGCCCTCGTCCTTCCACCTTTTTACAACGGAGTTCATAGCCTTGCTAAGCTCCTCATGACCGCTTTGTATCAACTTGTTGGAGAAATAGACAACATCCACCTGATCCAGCCATTCTCCAGTCTCGTCAGGCTTGCCAGCGTGATGGAATACCCATATATCTTCTTCATTGGAAGATTGCATTTCTCTTGCCACATCTGATCTGAGCAAGCCGACGGGGGATAAACCCGCTTGATGGTCTTCCAGTGTTAAGTGGAATGGGACATAAGGAGCATTCCCGGACGGCTGCGACGGGACGCCTGGGATAGCATAGTTCGGAAAGTTGTCTGCTGCTTCAACCACTGGAAGCAGACTTCGAGAAGGCTGGAAAGCTATTGGGCCGGACATTTAGTCTGTTTGTCTTTTGGTTTGTTGAAGCGATACGACCTGTATCAGCTCTAAGATGTCACTCAGGTCGACGATCAACGTTACTGTGACTATGCAGTGGAGCCCCACACCGCGAGAGTATCGGGTGCGAATTGTGTACAACCTACCCTTCGGTCTTCACTGTGGCTCACTGCCAACGCTGTCGTACTGGTGCACCTTTCCTATATATATTATAGAGATAACTTTGCAGAGTCACGAAATGAATCCCACCGTGTGGGATGCACACTTGTGCAGCTTTGACGTATACTTTTCTCCGTGGCAAAAAACGGTAAAGCTCCCAAATACGATCAAACTTGTCGGAATACGCAAAAAGTCGTGCCCCCACTGAGATTCGAACTCAGGGCTAGGGATTGCGTGTTTCTCAACACTCATATCTAACGAAATATGAGACCCTCGATTTAACCAGGCTAAGCGATAGGGGCGGGATGCGAAGCTGCAGCTGCACAATGAGATAATACCGGGCGTGTTTGAGGAAGAATGAAGGAGCTGGAAGATATTTCGGAGTTTACCACTCAATAGTGCGGTCTCACTGGCGCAGCACACACTTACGTTCATGGAGACCCTCGATTTTAACCAGGCTAAGCGATAGGGGCGGGATGCGAAGCTGCAGCTCTAACATAAGTTACTAAGTAGAGATAAGACACGAAGGCGGAAGGGATTTGAAAGTTCGCCCGTTTTTGTCGCATTCCTACTCCGCTTTTTCGGCGTAATACCTCCGCGTGGACCCTGGGAGGACGCGCGACTGCGGGAGATGTGGAAGGTGGATGAAGGAACATGTTCCATTGCGTCGAAGTTGAAGTGCGAAGAGGCGATTTGGGATTGGGTGCCACTATCCTCGCCGCCACTACTCATAAACCAGGTGTGGCGCCACATCCGTTTTGCATGGGTTCTGGACACACTGTGATGCTACAGAATGGAGGGTAGGCAAGAAGCGGGCGTAGGGCGGAACAGTCACTGGAGGTAGAGCATCTCGTGTTCCGTTCGAACTTCGGTCTGAGGAAAATAAGCATTTCCTATTCGAGTCTTCAAAGGTACAGCCAATTCAGGAAGCGGCTTGACAAAGGATGTGTTCTGCCTCACCAGCTCTAGCATTGATGCGTAGAGAATCTCGTCATGTCCTACGAACACCTGCAGAACTCCGACCGCTAACCGCTTGCTGTGACCTCTTGGCTTTCCTCCCTACTCTAAGCCCCAAAGCCTACCCAGGGAGCTGTCCGGAATAGGTTACAGTCAGCGATGGTTCACATTGAGAGCATTGGCGCGACAGGGTACACTGTTCACAGTAGTATGCATATTTGATGTTTGTCTTCTCTTCGGTAACGTCTACACACACGATACCTATCTCTCGACCATGATCATGCTACGATACTAAGTTGACACTGCCACTGGTCGACTTTGACTACAACTCTCTGATCTATGTAACATCTGATAAACGCCCCATTGCTTACTCCTCATCACTACTCTCCTCCTCGCTACTAGAGTCCTCACCGCCTTCATAGCCCGCAGGCGCAACTCCTCCACCTCGACTATCGAAAGCGTTCAACTGCTCCTCCATCTTCCTGATCCTCTCGTTCTCCTCTCTTTCATTCACACTGCGCTTAGACACACCTCCCATGGCTTTACGGCCGGGTTTCTTGCCAGAACCTCCGACGGCGCTTTGGATCTTGGGTCGACCGGGCTTGCCAGTCCGTCCGCCGCGGCACACAAGGTTGTAGAGTTTGATGACGGTGCCGATGGGTAACGAGTCGATATCGAGTTCGATCTCCTCGTTGTTCTAAAATAGAAGTCAGCGCGGGTGCAAACAGAAGCACAAACTACTCACAGCCCCAAGGTTGGTAGTCTGCTGGATGATTGTAATCGCCTTTTGCAGCGTGTCCGCATCGGCAAGCTGGATCTTCTCCGCGAGCTCTTGCTTCTGCGTCAAGGTCATAGTAGTAGGCTCCTCGTCACTCTCCATCTCCTCATCCTCGTCCCTGTACACCGGCTCCTTGACCTTTTTAGGCTTCTTGGCGTGACCATTACCGTTAACACCTGGCGATGGCTTCGAGATGGATTGTTTGCGCTGAGATGGCCCCGCTTTGGGCGCTTTGGCTTTTGGCTTGGAGGGTTTGGAGGCGCGTCGCTTAGCGATCTTTGCGCGCAGAGCGGCGATCTGATCGTTTAGCTGAGACACCTGCGTTTCGAGCGAACGGAGCTGGGCGGCTGTGGTTTGTTAGCGACGTCAACTATGAGAAACTCACTATCTTCGCTGCTCGAGTAGCCTTCCTCCACATACTCCTCCGCTAAAGGATCTTCGCTGGACTCTCTCGCTTCTTGTTTAGGAGGCAAGGTCTTCCACTTCTCATCCCAAATCTGTGCCAGCTGCGTTGCTGAAGTGTGCACCTCGTGCCCTGGAGGATTAAATTTGAGTGCGTTGCTGATCATCAACCGAATATCCGCGTCGACATGCGCGACGTCGTCGTACATGTTATCCGCGAGTTTCCCTTTGATGTGGTTCAAATCGATGGGTTTCTTGATGACGATTGCGTAGTCTGGCACCTGTGCGATGATTTGCTCCACTGGGTAGAGGAAAGGCGATACCGCGAGGAAATGTTTGTTACTGCCTTCAAGACCCTTTAATGTCCGACTGGCCCATTGGATTTGAGGGTCGTTGCGACGTTTCGGCTTTCGACCGGTGCCATCCTCATACGCAAGGTCTTTGGATGGAGGAGGGTGGATCTCTCGCTTGGGTCGAGTATCGGGACCGTCAGAGATACGTCGGATGACCGGGGGTTGAGATATGGACGGTCGTCGAGTTGTTGATGGACCAGCAGCTGGAGGTGTGGGTGGGACAAAAGCGGCAGGGGGGGCAGGCTATTCACATGTCAGTCATCACCACTTTGTTACGACTCACCTCTGATGGCATATTGGCCAACGACTTCTCGAAGCCCTCCTCCAGCTTAGTTGCACCGACACTGACGACATGATCCCGGCCGTTGAACTTTCTTGTGTTCTCCCAAATCTGCCTAATGTCCTGCACGACCTCGCTCACACTGCCGTATCTGCCCTTGCTGGTGTCCCACTTGCTCATCTTGCTCTTATCCTTGGGCGGACCTCGAGGATCACTGACTATGAGCTTTGTCTCAACAGTGCTGAGATCCATGGGTTTATCGATGATTTGGCTGTAATGAGGAATGCCAAACTTGACCACATCGACAGGCTCAAGGAAAGCGAAAGCGTCGGGTAAACGCTTCTTGATGGATCTCACAGACGCCAAAAGGTGCTTGTGTTGCGTGAAAGTTAAGGGAGTGGTGGGACCAGCAGGACGAGGGGGTGGGGGAACATACAACTCCCATGCTGGGGTAGGTATGATGGTCGCACCTTCGGTTGGCTGAGGGACGGCGGGTGGTGGGGGAGCAGGTTGAGTCGGAGCAGGAGTAGGGGTAGCAGCGCCATTGACCTGAGGCGCATCCTCCTTGACACGCTTCTCCTCCCTCTCGTCTTCAAGTGCCTCTCCAGCTCGCTTCAGACTAGCCACTGAGCTACTCGATTCGAGACTCGCTGGGAGAGCCGGTGGTGCTGGAATGTCCTCTTCTTCACCCACAGCGTCGACGTCCATGGCTTCGGATGTTGGCTCAGCGGTAGGCGGTCCTGCAGGTGCTGGAGCTGATGCTGCGACTTCGGGGTCCATCGGTGTTGGTGTGGCCTCGGCTGGTTGCTCCACGCCAAGGATGCCGCCTTTAGCCTCTTGCTCCTCGGTCGTGATGACGGAGGGTGTCGGCACAGCAGGAGGGATTGCGTCGGCAGGGAGGATTGGTGGTGGTTCATCCGCGGCCGTCGGTGTAGGAGGAGCAGTTGCATCGGTAGGTAGCGGGGGAAGAGTCGCTGATTCTGGCACTGGCTCGGATACCGATGCAGGAGCAGGAGAGAAAGCTGCGACAGGCGCCTCTTCGACAGGTGGAGCCAGTGACGCTGAGTCTTCAGCGACAGGTGCTACAGGTGTAGCCTCAACAACGGCTGGTGCGGCTGCGACGTTAGAGTCGACGTTATCACCCTTGTCATCGGTCGCGGGGTTGGAAGGATTGGGGCTCTTGGGTGCTTCAACCATGGTTGAAGAAGGAGGAGGGCCGTCGTTCTGTAGCGGGTTGAGAAGAGGTTTGAGGGGTGCAGCGGACGTTTCGGAAGTGGACGCAGGAAGAGGAGGTGGAATGGCGTCTAGGGCGGGGACTGATTCCACTAGCGGTGCTTGGGCCTCGGAGACAGGAGCTTCCGTGGACATGGCGCCTAGTAGAACACTTAAAAGGTATGGTGAAGTGTCACCTTTTCGAAAGGTTCAGAAGTATCCTGTGCTCCTTTGCGGGTGCAACGTTGAGGCGGGCGAGGAGAGAGAGGAGAGGGAGAGCAGATCTAGTGAAAGACTGCCGAGAGGGTATATGTATATGCAACGACTATGCTATGCACTGAGGCAATGATTTGTTATTGCGGGTATGAGTTGCGAGTTGACGACTATTAAAAGGCGGTGAGGTCCGATAAAAGGGTAGTTGTCGTCAACTCTTTTTTTTGTTGTTGCTAAAATAAAGTGGAGGGAGGGATAATGGGAAAAGGGGGAAGAAAAATCGAAAACAACGTCTGACCATGCTGGGAATATATAGTTGCACTGTTTGCCACTTTTCGCTTTTCTTTATTCCCTTTCAGGGCACCGTGCCTTTGAGCTACAGCGGGATTACGCAGTTGTCCCTTTTCCACAAGGGCTGTATTCCCGAAATGCCGAGAGAGTGGCGCTGTCGCCTCCACTTCCCATGACCATCTTCACCTTCTTTACCTGGCTTACTCTTATGCTCGTCCTACAGTATACAGACGCTTCGACACGGCAAAGAGGTCTCTGCTGATGCTTGGGAAGTAGCATATGCATTGATTATAGCCTATATCAACGAAATCACTCCTCGTACTCGCCTTCCTCTTCCTCCTCCTCTTCTTCTTCTTCCTCATCCTCAAACTCAACAGCCATATCTCCATCGTCTTCCTCGACGTCATCATCTCCCGATTCATACAGATCCCCTTCCTCGTCGTCCTCCGCTTCACTCTCCTCGTCGTCATCTTCCTCCGCCTCGTCTACCTTCTGCACGACTGGTCCAGCAGCTGCCTTGCGCCTAGATGGGTCTTGTCCGTCGGCGAGGAAAACGCAGGTCAACCTGCTCCCTTTGGTATTGTACGATGCGCAAGGTTCGATCTGGTCTTCGTCGTGACCTTCCACCGGATCCACCTCTGCCAGGTCATACAGGTTGATCAGGCCGTCAGAAGACGCTGTCGTAAGAAGGGTAGTGCTGCTTGGTTCGCCTTCTGATGTTGCAACTGGGAAGTTGAGAGCCGAGATAGCCCTGATCCGATTGGTGTGTCCAACAAGGGTCGCAACTCTTTCTAGCTCTGCCCCAGAACCTTGCTCCTCGTCTGCTTTCTTGCTGCTCTCTCCTTCCTCCGATTCATCCTCTTCCTCTGATTCTGGTTCATCAACACCGACGTTTATCCGGTAAACCTCGACCACACCCTTTTCCGTGCCTACGCAAAGAAGCTCGCTGTCTTCCTCGTCCTCGTCCGAAGCGGGTATCGATGCGAACAGCAAAGTGTTGAATCGTGACTTCGTTTCGAGGGTATGTAACAGCTTGAGCGTCTGCACAAAATATGAGCTAGTTTAGGGCTGCTGGGCAACGGTCAGCTCACCAAGGAGTATATTTGGATCTTCCTTGGGAAGAGCACGGCAAAGTGTGTGCCAAGGGCAGAAAATTTGACCAGTTCAGGTTCTACAAGCCAATCATGCGTGAGCATACTAAAACAGCAAGTCACACGACTGCACACACCTGTTCCTAGTGGTAAACTTGCTGCTCCTCTGCCTCTCATCAGATCCCACATCTTGAGAGTAGCATCTTTGCCCACACTCAGGGCAACTCGGCCGGTAGGATGAACGTCGACATGGTTGACGCGGCCTGAATGGCCTTTGAGGGATTTGAGCAATGCCCAATCAGACGTGCGGAAAAGGGAGAGAGTCGCATCTGCCGATGTAGTGATCAAATGCGAGGCTGTAGGAAAGTGGACCGAGGTGATCGAGCCTACAACACCATTCATACTCGGGTTAGCATAACGAGGCGCGAATGATGAATATGCAGGCTTACCAGTATGCTGACTAAGACTACCGACCTCCTTCCTCCTCCTCAGATCCCAGACTTTGACAAACTCATCCTCACTACCGGTCGCGAGCCATTTACCTCCCGGAGAAGCAGCAACAGCCTTGACGCAAGCCAAATGAGCTGGGAAGATGAATATCGGCTCCAGCGTCGCTTTGCCCCCGCTGACAGGATATCTGCCTTCGATACCATACAGCAGCTTCTCGTAAGATCCAGCAACGATTATGAACGTTGATGGAGTGGTTGAGGTGCGGGTACCGGCAGGCTCTGCACGCGCTTTGCCCTTGTCCTTCGCACTCATAGTGGAAGATGATGCAGCTACTGGAGTCGTTGACGATGCCGCGGTCTTAGAGCTGGAAGCCTTCGACGTTGTCGCTAAAGCCGCAGATTTAGCCTTTGACGGTGCAGACGCGGACCCTTCGAAAGTTACGTCAACTTTTGCTTTCTTGGCATATGGCGCAGGACGAGCTACGCCATTGCCGTTCGATTTCGATTTTCCGTGCTTGCCCATTTCGATTTGATGTGCAGGGAGATAATATGCAAGGAGATGGAACAGCTATTTACCATTTACATGTCAAGCAAGTGGACAGCTGCGTTCAACTTTTTGCAGGACTGTGATGTGGCTTTTTGATCTGGTGTACAAAAACCACGTGATGCACATCATCAGCTGGAGGTGGGCATGTTGCCCCGCACAGTCACACGGTGATGCAACGTCGTCTACGTCTAGCTATCTTTGTAAATAGACTTGTCGATAGACATTACCAAGCTGAGCTGTAGTGACTATCGGGATGACGAGCCTTACGCCTTCAGCGGCCGTTGGCGAGATCCTTCGACAGCCCGACGACTTACTGAAGCTAGCTTCGTATCGCAAGAAGTTACTAAAAGAGAAATCAGCCCTGGATGCCAAATTGGCCGCAGGTGTGAAGAGTCAATTGGACGCGACGAGAGATGCGCTGTTGAAGCTTCAAGCGAGTAGAGCGGCCGTGGGATTGATACGAGAGGAGATGATGGCGGTGGAGAAGTTGAAAGGGGAAGAAGAGGGTGGAGAGGCTTTTGATAAGATCTCCAGAGTGAGTGATGCGTCTCGACGATGCAGCTCAGAGCTAATGCCCACACACGGTCCAGGTCTCCACGGTCCACCGCAATTTTGCACAAACGACGAAAATGGTCAACAACCTCCGCTCAATGTCTGAGAAAGTCGACCACATAGCATCACTCCTCGACTCTGACCGGAATCAACCGAACGGAGCTTCAGGACCTTCACCGAACCTCTTACCAATCCATTTTCTACTACAACAGCTAGAAGCGTTCAGGAATGAAACGCTGCATCAAGCGAAGAGGAGCGACGTGGCTGAGCGAGAAGTCTTGGTGCAATGGTTTGCGAAATTGGACAAAGTCGGACAAGACTTTGAGGCTTGGCTGTGGGAGATTGCGGCGAGAGTCGTCGAGCTCGCTAGGAAAGGAAACGGAGGGACTGTAGTGAGGCTGTTGAAGATCGTCGAAGTCGAGGGCAAGGAGGATGAAAAGGTAGGTCACCGCTCTGGTAGCATGGTTCATGAGTACTGTCGTACTAATGCTTGAAACGACGTGTGTAGGCCGTGGCTATGAGACTGGTGCGGAAGGTTGCTACGACAGACGCTGCGTCAAAGTTCAAATCGATGCAGGCGAATGCTCGAGTCATCAAGAATTACCGACACAAGCTTTTAGAAGTCCTGTCATCAACAGTCAAATCGACCTTTGAAACCCACTTCTTGGACAATCAGTACGACTTTCTCGCTTTCATCGAAGGCTTAGGGTGGATCTACAAGGATATCATCCGAATCAAGGATGATGTCGACCCGCTCTTCCCGCCCGATTACGAAATGTTCCCTTATCTCGTCAAGGCGTACCACAAGCATCTCAACAATACCATTCGCCGCGTCGTTGACTCTGCGCCCGAGGCACAAGTTCTGTTGGAATTGCACGCCTGGATCAAGGAGTACAGAGTCAGCATGAAAGAGTTGCAGGTGCCTTCTGCTTGGCTCCAACCGCCATTACTCGACGGAAAGAGCCAAGATCTGATCGAGGACTATGTCAAGCTCATCGTGACAAAGCTGGACGAGTGGACAGTCAACTTGATGAGAGAGGAAACGGGCAAATTCTCTTGGCGCACAAAAGAGCCAGAGCAAGGAACAGACGGGCAATTTGGAATGGAAGGAGTGGTCGATTTCTTCCAGCTTGTCAACCAACAATGCGATCTTGCCCTCGATTCGAACCAGGGCGCAGTCCTAGCTCGTGTCGTCACTGAATCAGCCAAAGTGATGCGTCGAGTACAGCAAGAATGGCTTCAGCTTGTAGCGGACGAAGCTCGCGCTCAAGTGGAGAAAAGGCCCGAGGAAGTTCCTGGCGGATTGGTCGAATACGTAATTGCTCTGGCCAACGACCAACTCAAATCCGCAGACTACGCTGAAGCCCTCTCGACGCGACTCGAGGCTCTTGTCTCAGAGAAATACAAAGCGGTCATTTCCGAGAGGATCAACGAAGCTATAGATGGGTATCTCGACGTGGCGAAAAGATGTACTTCGTCTTTGGTCGATTTCGTCTTTAACGATCTCAAGACCGCGACGAGAGGACTGATCACTCCAAGTTGGTACACGGACCAATTGATGCCTCAGATCATCGAGACGATGCGCGACTACATGTCGGATTATCAAGAGCATCTCAACCCCTCAATCTTTGAGATACTGGTCGAAGACTTACTTGACGCGTTCCTCATTGCTTATTTGACGGCATTACGAAAAGCGCCAGCCCGCGCACTACGGATGCCAGGCGCGGTGCAAAGGGTTCAACAAGATATCGCATTAGCATTCGACTTCTTCTCAAAGTACAAAGCCCCGCAAGATCTAGAATCCAATTTCGAGATAATGGATCAGATTGTATCCATGTTGAGCGCTAGCTCTCAAATGGTTTTCATGGATTACTGGAATTTCGCCAAGATACACGGACCGCAATTCGCATTTGTAGAGAACCTCATGAGGGCAAGAGACGATTTCGACAGAGTCGTAGTCTCCGAAATCATGGAGACCCTCAGGAGGAAAGTCAAAGAGGAGGACATCACCGATCCCCCAGAGCCCACAATCATGGTCAGTTGTCTTCCTCATTCTCACCAAAAGGACATACTTCACTGACATGCTCATACACTGTTCCACAGGTCAAAGTCCAGGGTACCTCTGGAGGGCTACTGTCGAACCTCACCAATCTCAATCTTTCAAATTTCGCGGGCGCATACTCAGGTGGCTTCCGGCCCATGTAGCGCTGTCAGTCAATACTTTAGATACCGCTCAATTTCACGTCTTCTTGATCAGTTATTGGCCGTTCTGTGTAAGACCGATACTTTGTTGTATGACTATGCATGGATTCTGCAATGTGACGCAATTGTGGTCTTTGACCGAGAAGAAGGCGCAGACGGTAACTCTAGCCTTCATCAAATGGGAGAGCAGTGGATCGAAGCGAGTAGCTATCCGATGTCGCTAACCAAGCTCGCGCGAGTCATATATTGTTACATTCGAAATATGTATGTATTGTGTGCGTAAATGAAGGGAGATATAATGTAAGACAAAGATGGAAGACAATCTGTACAAAGGCTACATCCCTAAGCCTGTTCTTATCTCCTGACGTTCGTAGCAACTCTTCCATCAGACCACATCGCTGCGTTCTCAATCTAACGTCAACAGCCTGACGGCTTGAGAAACGCCTGTTCGGCCCTACGCCTCTACGCTCGCAAGTGCCTTTTGCACCTCTCTCAGTGCTTTATCAGCACTCATGCTCTCTCGTCTCGCGTTGGCGCCAGACCCAACACCGCTCTTCCAGCCTGCACTGTTGTCTACTAACAGTACAGGGTCGCCACCGCTCGACGATGAAGTAGAGCGAGAAGGCGGTCCCGCGGACGATTCCGAATGAGTAGGCAGTCGAGCACGGGGAGCATTGCCGAAGGACAACGCGCCAAAGCTTGCTCCTGCGACTCCTGATCCTGATGGTCGACCCCATGACGACGAGGCGGACGAGTTTCGCTGATGCTTTCCGAACGCACTAGACGTTCCTGGAATACTAATGCTTCCACCGCCAATGCGCTGAGGTGCAGTCGCACCGCGAGAGTGGGAAGTGTTTGGCAAGCCTGCGATGCCGTTGACAAGCGAGATTGAACCGTTGTGAGATTTGCCAATAGAATTGGTAACGCTCATAGCTCGGGAGTGTACTTGGGGGGCAGCGGGATCGTTATTGCTTGGGAAGGGGAAGGCGGAGATAGAACCAGTGCCATTGACAGCGTTGGACATGGAGGATCGGTGGCCCATCGATCGTGCAGCAAGAGATTGAATGATCTGCGCGGCGTCGGGGCGGTCGTAGGGTCGGATAGTAGCGGGTGGTGCAAAGGTTGGTGGCGGATTGGCGAGCAGGGAAAGGTATGCGCGTTTAGCTAGTTCATGAATCCGTCAGTCAGTAGCCGTGGGATAGTGAGCAGGCTTACTCACCCACTGAAGCATCGGCAAAGACGACGAGAGCGTTCACATCGTCCAACCACTTGATGCGGAATCCTCCCTTTTCGTTCTCCCATTCTTTGAAGATGAGCTGAAGGTCGCGTGTCTTGAGTCTGCGCTACAGATCAGTCAAAAAGTAGGGACACAGGACATGGTAGACTTACTCTGCTAAAAAGTTGGAAAGATGAAGGATACGAGTGACGGCTGCCGAGAGCTGAGGTTGGGACGAAGACGGAGCGGCCAGTAGAGTGCCGTTAGGCAGTGAGATGGACATGGCGAGTTGATAGTTAGACTACTAGTAACGGCGATTTGGTTGTATGACTACAGGTGACGGTAATGCAATGCAATTGAGCAGGTGTGATGTAAGCCGAATCTAAGCAATGATGTTAAGTGATTGATGCTACAGGAAGAGTCGTGATGATGTCGAGTACAGTGGTGATGCGTAGCTGCGAGAGCGTGTGATGCGAGTCGCGTGGAGACGTGTAAAGGAGAGTGTGACAGGTGTACTTGTTTGTAGGAATAATCGTCGCGTAGACCAAATGCTAATGTGGATGAGAGAAGGACGAGAGAAGGTATGCTGGAATGAACGACAGAGTATACGAGATGAGAGATGAGATAAGGGGTGAGTGGGAAATTGATCTATTGAATGATGCAGTCCATGATATCTGACAAAGGGACAATTGACAATTGCTAAAGATGGACTACGCGTCAAAGCATCATAACCGGAACTGCCACACTGATCGGAGAATAACAAAACACCGCAGTGGCGTGTAAGGCAGTGTGAGTGGGCTATGCATAATCATGGTGACAAGAGGTAGGACCGTATAAATTGCCATTCTCGGCAAGACGACGTGGTGTGTGTGTGTGCGTGTGGACATGAGCGGTCCGGTATGGAGGGAAGGGTAAATGCGCGGGGCACACACTGCATTATAAAGGGTCAAGCCCACTTATCGCATCATCGTTCTCTCCCTCTCTTTCCTCCTTCTTACCAATCATCGATTCACTCTTCAATCGATACAGCAGTCTGCTACACTACTTTTACTCGTGAGTACCGTTCTCGTCTGACTGTCTCCACCACCGTCGCCAGTGCTGGATGGATGCCCTGTCGAGGTGGATGCATGGAGAAACGCGAGGAATCGGGAGATAAGGCTGCATGACAGTCCTTTGCCACCCATTCCTCACTCACACTTCCCACCACTTCACACGACGTGCATCCATTCAAAGACACCTCGTTGTGACCTTGGTGTCACCTTCTTTCACCTTCTGTGCCGTTCCATACACGATTGCACAACTTCCGGGGCGGTTTCGGGGCGGATGCACGCGACAACGTCATCTAGATAAGACGCACGTTTGCTGACTGACCTTACTTCTGTTTCCTACTTCGCAATCGATCCATCTTTGTCGCTATCATCACCTACCACGCAGCAGTCACCTACCAGATATCTAACGCTCGCAAACATGCAAATCTTCGTAAGTCAACCTGCTCCTACGTGGTCGACGATCCTGGCTGACTTATTTTGCCACTAGGTAAAGACGTGAGTCATCGCACTTCATTTTCCCCTTAAACCCGCCCTTCTGACACTGTGACCAATAGCCTCACCGGGAAGACCATCACTCTCGAGGTCGAGTCGTCCGACACCATTGACAACGTCAAGTCCAAGATCCAGGACAAGGAGGGTATTCCCCCAGACCAACAGCGATTGATTTTCGCTGGTAAGCAACTCGAGGACGGTAGGACCCTCTCGGACTACAGTGAGTGGCTTGCTAGGCGAAACTCGGCCTTGACTAACATCGCACCCAGACATCCAAAAGGAGTCCACTCTTCACTTGGTCCTGCGTCTCCGAGGTGGTATGCAGATCTTTGTCAAGACGTGAGTCTACTCCTGTGTCAACCTCTTCCTAGCTGACTGACACATCTCAGCTTGACCGGCAAGACCATCACCCTTGAGGTCGAGTCTTCTGACACTATTGACAACGTCAAGTCCAAGATTCAGGACAAGGAAGGCATTCCTCCAGACCAGCAACGATTGATTTTTGCCGGCAAGCAGCTTGAGGACGGTCGCACGCTTTCTGACTACAGTGAGCTTGCCTTAGGACTCTCATCGAACGCAGCAAGCTGACACAGTCACAAGACATCCAAAAGGAGTCCACCCTCCACCTTGTCCTTCGTCTCCGAGGTGGTATGCAAATCTTCGTCAAAACACTCACCGGCAAGACCATCACCCTTGAGGTCGAGTCTTCTGACACTATCGACAACGTGAAGAGCAAGATTCAAGACAAGGAGGGTATCCCCCCAGACCAGCAACGCTTAATTTTCGCCGGAAAGCAGCTTGAGGATGGCCGTACTCTCTCTGATTACAACATTCAGAAGGAGTCGACTCTTCACCTTGTCCTGCGTCTGCGTGGTGGTATGCAAATCTTTGTTAAGACGTGAGCTGCGCGATTCATCGATTTGTGATGGCTTGTGGCTGACATCTACCTAGACTTACCGGAAAAACCATCACTCTGGAAGTTGAGAGCTCAGACACCATTGACAATGTTAAGTCAAAGATCCAGGACAAGGAGGGCATCCCCCCAGACCAACAACGTCTCATCTTTGCCGGTAAACAGCTCGAAGATGGACGAACATTGAGCGACTACAACATCCAGAAGGAGTCGACCCTGCATCTTGTTCTCCGTCTCCGTGGTGGTATGCAGATCTTTGTCAAGACGTGAGTTGATTTGCTAGCTTCGGGAAGGGTTATATAGCTGACATGGCCCTTGTAGCCTGACCGGCAAGACTATTACGCTCGAAGTCGAAAGCTCCGATACCATCGACAACGTCAAGTCGAAGATCCAGGACAAAGAGGGTATTCCCCCAGACCAACAGCGTCTTATCTTTGCGGGCAAGCAGCTCGAAGACGGCCGCACGCTTAGCGACTACAACATCCAGAAGGAGTCTACCTTGCACTTGGTCCTCCGTCTTCGTGGTGGTCAATAGGTGTTGGAGGAAGAAGCTTTTGTACCGTTGTCCGACTAGTTTTGTAGAGAAATGAATACTGCGAAGTCTGTTCCCACTGTGTGTCGTGTGTCGTATTTTGATCCACTGCCTTGCTCGCGGAACCGTATATTCAAAGAGCAGTCAATGGTGCAAGACGCAGTAGAACTCATGCTTATGTGCATCGACATGGCACTATATACAACTAAGGACTATTGTCGTTCCGCTGGCGTACTCCCGTATTCGCTCTTCTGCTTTTCGTATGCAAGGACAGAATCACAACACGAGCCTTTCACGGGGTACGTCCAAGCTAGTTTCTTCTCTAGTTCTGACTTTTGGCGTGACGGGCTTTGCGAGGCCAGGCTGCTGCTGCTGCCCTTGCGGTTGCCCTTGTCCTTGTCCTTGTCCTGAGCCAGTATGATTAGGGATCGGTGAAGATGGTCCTTCAGTCATACCTGCTTTTCGGCCTATAGGCCTAGAAGGGAGAACGGAATGTCTCCTCTCTGCTCCGTCCCCACTTCCGTCCTCCGTGCTGTGTTGTGTGGACGTCGTCGCGGTGAAAGGTTGTACTGCTTCTACTTCCGGGGTAGACTTTCGCCTGAATATACCACCTACTAATGATTTGAGGAGTTTACCCCCGTGTGGATGATGGGCGTGCCCATGTTGATGATTTGCTGTGGAGTGTGCTTGCGCTTGTGATGGATGTGTTGGATTAGAAGAATTTGGTGCTAATGATGGGTCATGCTCGAGCCCAGCAGAATGGGCAGCTGCTGATCCAGTCGTTACATCCTGTGTCGTGCTGCTCGATGGTCCAGCTCCAGCTACCGATCCCAACAATACAGCGTTACCATGCGTGCTCGTTGATGTAGGCGTACCCATAGCAGCCGTTGTGTCAACTCTTGGTTCCGCAATTCTGGGGTTCGCAATCGAAATAGACATCCCTCTTCCTCTCTTCACACTACTGCGTCCAGATGAAGCGATTGATGACGAGCTTGGAGACTGCGCAGGGTGAGCTAGAGTTGACGGACCTGCTAATGGTGATTGAGGCAGTTTGGGATCGACGTCCATTGCTCCTGCTGTCGTTGGACGAGCGGAGGGATCCCGAGTTCGCTGACGACCTCGACTAGGCATCGAAGCTTGTGCAGGTGAAGACGTAGGGTCGACGACCATTCCTTCATCTGCTGATTTCGCCGTCGCCGTGAATTCAGCTTCCCCGTCGCCATCCACATCATCTTCCTCTCCGTCCGCTGCATCGTCATATTCTGAACCAGCTCGATCCATCTCTTCGTCATCGTCAGGCAGGTCTGGCGCAGGCGAAGGTGAGGCTTCCACTGTCTCTTTCGAGCGACCTTTAGATAATGATCGAGGGAACGACTGGAAAGGAGGAGTTTCCGGAGGTGGAGCTTGGGTGTATGCTGCGTGTGAGCGGATGAGGGATGTGTAGTATCGCTGCAGCTGGTCCGAATGGCACTGCGAGAGAGGTTCGTTAGCATTGATCGAGCGATACAAAGAGGCAAGCCACAATGTCGACGCCTTCTGAAAAAGCACATAGGGGACCAAGCTCTGCCAAGTCGGCTCACTCAAGCCGTCTTCCACATTTTCCTTCCGCGGATAGAGATATAGCGAGCATACTCACACATAAAGCCCAGCCTGTCACTTTGACCAACTCCCTCTCCAGCGCATTCAGTTCCTGCACTTTGATACCGCCGACTTTGGCGTAGTGTGAATTTGTGCAAAACACATCACATTGCGCTTTACTTCCTGCACATACGCCCGCAATGAGGAATCGGTGGACTGTCAAAGAGGACAAGGTGAATGTGGGGAGGTTGAGGCATGTGACGTCTATGTAGTGGAGGAGGGAGAGCAGGGGGATTTTCTATTGCCAGCGAAACGTATTAGTGAGCTTGATCTTCATAAAGATATAGTGGGAGATGAAGAGAGACTTACCTCGAGGTTGGTGTACTTTACAATACGCTTGAGATACTCTACGACGGTGATTCCTGGTGGGGCGCGCGAATGAAACCTCGTCAAAGCATCTGGGGTGAGGACGACTTGGTCGTTGTGCGCGATGAGCAAGTCGAGCATGTGCGAAAGGAGAATGATGAGTATATCCGTAGGGCAATCTATGAATGCCCATGGTAGTTCCGTGGGGTTGGAAGGGCCCGCTTGCGACATTCTTTATCGCCGAGCTATGATGCGTGCATCGGGCGTGTCGCCGTCGAAGTCGAGTCGCTGAGGCGAATGCAGGTGGCTAAGAAGAGTACGATATATGACCAAAGTCGAGAGACGTTTGGTTCGAAAGATACAACTTCGAGCGGTCGGCGAGGTCCGAGCGAGAATCGAATCTGCACTGTCACTCCACTATTTGTGTATGCACTTCAAGCACTGTATCACTGCTATCCGTGTGCTCTGACGTCTTGACGATGATGTCGACAATATACTGACGAGGTGTAGAGGCGAGTGTAACTGGGCGATAGTGACTAGTATGTACTACCCGCAGATGCAACAAGCACGTTCGTCGAAGATTATGTCGTAATGCCAAAAGGTTATTTTAGCAGTGATAGTGACTCTGATTTTGGAGCGGTCGACGTCGCAAGTCCGCTCTATTGTCGACTGGCGGTAGTAATAGTGTGATTAGCGAGTTACAATACACTAGCAAAGTGAAGACAAGGGTATACCAGAGAGCAGACAAGGAGATGAGGTGATTCCAGCATTGGCCAAGACACATGACGAGAATCTCAAAGAGGGGAAAAAGGGTCTATTATTGTTGCACACGTTGCTTCCCTTAAAATCGGTTATCAACCACTCAGTCAGTAGTACCACATGGTGAATTCAAGCGTAATTGTCATGCATGTGTCTTGGTCTTATCATCTTACATGCCTGCACTCATCAACGTGATCATGCCCATGCTACATGTCACCATTCGTGCCGGGTCAGCACCTACACCTCTTCGTCTTTGGTTTCCGTCTCAATTGGCGTGTCCCCTCGTACTGATGCTGGCGAGGGCAGAGACGCTGCGGATCTTGCGGGACTTGTCACCCCATCGATATCTGACGGAGCAGTCGGGCTAGCAGCCCTCACTGACGCCGGAGTCGCAATGCTGGGTATACTACTCGCCCCTCCACCAGTCGTATTGGGCGACAATAATCCCAATGCTCCGCCAGTCGACTGCGGGCTCAACAGACCACCACTTCCTCCGACATCCCCGCCCATCATCCTCTTCAACGCTAATTCTTGTCTCCGTTGACGCTGACGCTCGGCCTCTTCTGTCCCGCCAGTCTTTTTCAACTTTTTCCCTCCTTGCTGCAATGACTGCTCGAACACATCCACCTGACTTGCCTTTTCCTTCTCCCTAGCTCTCTGCTGCGCTTCGATAGCCTTTAACCGCTGACTCGGATCCGCTTCTTTCGTCCGTATCTCCATCAACAAGTTTGGCATTGAGGCTTCCTCTTCCCTGGGTGCAGGAGCAGCAAATTTGTTACTTCCAGCCCTGCCTAGACCTGCTGCACGCTGCTCGACAAATGTCTGCACATTGCCCCACATCTCCTCTGCGTCCCTAATATCGTTTTTGAGATCTTCGCACAATTTTGTTTGGTATGATAGCAATTTCTGCTCCTCCATGACTCGATGTAATTCGACTTGCCAAGTGGCTCTCCAAGTAGGATCGGCCAGTCGAACGTCTCTTGTGATCTGCTCTACCATCTCTTTCGCCTTTGCCAGGTCGGATCGAATGGCGATTATCTGATTCCTTGATGGTGTAACGAACCGCTTGTACGCATCCGTTCTGGCTGAATCAATCGTATCGCTGATCTCCTCGACCGCTTGAATTGTATCTTGACATTGGGATTCGAGCTTGCTTTTACTATTATCGAGCAGAGCACGATTTCCGCCCATTTTGCTTTTGACCACTTCCCGCATAGCAGAGTTTTGCGCGCGTAGCTTGGAAAATGACTCTTTCGTGTCGCCCAGAAAGTCTGCGTGGAGTTGGCGCATGATCGCTAGATCTCGACGGAGAGACTGTAGCTCGTCATATTGGGCTTGAAGTTCCGCCTCTTTTTCTGCGCCGAGCGGTCCAGGATGCGATTTGATTGAAGGCGACGGCGATCCGGCGCGTCCGTTGACAGTAATATCAGATCCAGCCCGCATGACACTTGGTCGTGACATCTGCGCTGATGGCGATACGCTCAAAAGCGAAGGCGCCGGAGTCATATACGAAGCGCGTTTCGATGCATCCATGGCTGATTTCATTTCCTTGATCTCTTGCATCAGAGTGGCAAAAGTGGTGTCAAAGTGCTGCTTGACCTGATCCAGAACTGTCCGCGGGTATCAGCTTGGCTCTGAATGGCTATTTACCGACTCACGCTCGATATTGAGGCTCAATACACAGCCATCTTTGAGGTCATCCATATCCTCGAGCTCGAATTGGACACCCGTCCTATTATCTCTGAGATAGACATCCGGAAAGTCCTCCATTCCGGGATCGTATTCGAAACGTTCCATAAATAACAATCTGAGCGAGGAAAAGGTGACGGGTAGGTCCAGGTTAGTCTTCTTGACTCGTCGGCCAATTTGGAGGAATACCGATACTGAATTGGCCGTAGCGGAAGCCGCTGAGGCCGGACGAGGGGTTGCATGTGCTGAGAGATCATCGGGTTCAGGAGTAGTGACAATGCGCACAGAGCCATCAGAAGAGCCTCCTGTTGGAAGTCCGCTGATGCCGCTGTCTCCGGATAACGGACTGGAAGGTCGGCGTTCGGGCCCTTTGGGCCGTTCAAGACCATTTGCTTGGAGGTGGAAGGGAGAAGCAGAAAGGGCAGTCTCTACACCTGGCGAAGGTGTGAGAGCGGCATTGGTCAAGCCCTCGGGAAACGCAGGCAACGGTGGAGGCCGATCCGCTCTTCTTGTTGGCCGTTGCGGACTGCCGATAGATGACGCTGATGATTTCTTGCCCGGTGAACCTGGCAACATCTTGTTGAACGTGTAAGACGAGAATCGTTTTGATGCCCTCCGCTCTAGGGCATCGGAACGCTGAAGCGCAGCCAGAGTAGCCCTTGTTTCTGGAGGCACCTCAGGGAGACTATCTTCAGGTCTAGGCTGTTGCGGCTCGTCGGCAATGTCGATGGCAGCGGGCAGATTCAGCACTGGTAATGAGGGAGGTAGAATCGCTGGAGGCTCCTCGTTTTCGGCTTCCGGAAGCGAAGCCATCGATTTTGGGGGAGTTCGTGCAGGTGGCGAGCGTACGGGTGAGCCGTTTGTGAGGTCGGAATCGGCAGAAAATCGAGAAACGTTGTTGGACCGTCCGAAACTGTCTCTACTGAAACGGTCTGGTCGTGGTGGAGTCGGTCTTGACGATTGTGAGGGGATTGATATGGTTGGTCTATCAGGCGGAGGGGATGGTACAGGATTGTCTACAAGCTGATGTCGCACGACTTGAGGTGCTTCAGGCGGGGGCACAGGTGAGGTCGATCGTCGGGGTGCATTCTGCTCCGGCGCTCGCATACGGGGAGGGCGGAAAGCATCTGGCGGGGGAGGACGAGCCGGTAATCCTGACCTTACTGCTCTCTCTGCTAGCGCAGAGGACGATGGGATTTTTGTGACTGGCATTTGCGCATTGGAAGCAGCGGGACTGACAGACCTAGCTGAAAGCCTCTGCTCAGCATTGTTGACTGCTTCCGGTTGAGGCTCGCGAGTGATAGATGCCTGACGTGGTTGTGGTTGTGGCTGTGGTTGCGACTGAAGTGGCAATGCAGCAGGAGGTATCGGTGGCGAAGGCGTATCTCTCTGCCGTTCCGCCACTAGCCTCTTGTAGGCAGCCTGCTTCTGCTTCAACCCCTGGAGGAGGTTATAGATGATTTGACGGATATCGGGCAGGTATATCTCCAAGGTCTCGTGCGATTGGTCGTAAGAGAGACATTGTTCTAAGCATCCGCGAAGGTCATTTGGGATGGAGTCAAGCTCGCTATGCGGGAGAGATTACTTTAGTGCAAATCCAATATACGTTACAGTAAGATTGAGGGCTTCGAGAAAAATACATACTTGGTTGGCAGGCCTGCTCGTTGAAACGCCTGAATACACACTTCGAATCCGTTTCCCAACCTGACGTAGATGTCGCTCACCTGCGACACATCAGGTATATCAGCATAATCAAGTCGTTGCAGGCTCAGACAACAACAGTTAAATAGTGACTCACGTCAACTTCGGAGATAACACCCTGTGACCACTGCTCCAAACCTTGCAGGAGCTGCTTGGTCGTCACCAGTAACCGGGTAATAGACGAGTCAAGGGCGCTGCTATACTGAAGAGGGGCGATGCATCAGTAGGAGCTCGAAATCAGTCATGATATCCCTCGGTCTAGCAGCTAGAGCTGTATCGACTGATAGCGCGGAGGTGGGGACTCACTCCGGATCTGGTGGAGGTGCTGGTCTGCCTTCGGGCTCCTGGCGCTTGGACAGAGGCAGAAGCGGATTGGACAGACGCTGCGCCTACGACGGAATCTCTGCCAAAGGGACTAGGATCTAGTCCGTTACTGGGTCTTTGGGGCGGTGTCGAGGCGTACGATGACGGTCCAGATATGGGCGTAGGGTAAGATATATTCGGGCGGGACATGGTGACTTGGCTAAAAAGGTAGTCGGCCGTTGCGCAGGCTGTGAAACGGAGGTATTTTTGCGGTCGTCCCTTCGATTGCCCCGTATCGTGCTCTCCCAAGCCTCTAATTGACTATGTTATGCTATGCGTGCCGTTCGCGTCGATGGGAGGAGTGCGCCAAGGAGAAGCAACGACGGTGATGATGACGATGAAAAGGACGCTCTGTCGAGGTACAAGAGGTACGCGTGCAAACAGCGTGACATCAAAAGTGGTGAGTACCGAGGCCCCGCATTCAGTGCACTCGCTGTGAAAAGTTGTCTTCAAGTATTTACATATCGTGCAATCCAGTCCTTACATCGCACTGCACACCACCGATAGCTGGACTCACAACATCATCTAGGTGCGGCATCCGGCGAGACGGACACTCAGTGGAGCACGTCAGCTGTCTTGGTTATTCACCAACATGTCAAGGTCGCCGTCATCAAGCCGACCTGGGTCGCCGGCGCCAGCTGGGAATAGTGGCTCAAATCAGATTATCGATCCTTATCGACCCATCGCGACGCAGGTCAAGGTGAGAAGGGCGTCATCCAAAGTCTTGTCATATTTGACAAGCAGAGACTTGGGTGGCAAGAGCTGATAGTATGATGCTTTGTAGAAACCCCTCATCCCTCTTGTTCCGACATCAATCCCAACTCCAAATCTCCCGTCCTTATTATCCCTTGATCCAGCCACGTACTCTTCGAGATTGAGCGGCAAGACCCTTCTTTTCAACGACACTCCCACTGGTGCTCCTGGTGGCAGCTCTAATGCTGCCTCTGGACCGTCGTCATCTTCTGCCCTGGTAAAGGGGAAGAAGAGGAATCGCGGTAACGACGACGAACGGCTCAAAGCCAGGAATGAGGCTGAGATTATCGAGAAAGAAAGGCGTGCAGCGGGTACGCTGGGGATGCGCAAGATGAAGAAGAAGTTAGGAGGGGTGGTACAAAGAGGAACGGAGACGTCGTATGTGTACTCTGTCATCGGTCCAGCTTACTGTCCAGAACGCTAATTCATTCCTGCTTATGTACAGATACACCTCTCTACTGCCATTACATCACCTGCACACGCTGTACTTATTCGCCCTTCTTGCCTTGCCTGCACTACCACCTCAACCTGCTCCATTACCCAAGACATTGCCTCCGACAAATCACGAGACCCTTCTCGCCAGAATATCAAAAGCGGATCTGACCGGCGCCGAGCTGAGCGTCGTATCATCACGCAACCCGTCGTTGAACGGGATCAGAGGTCTAGTCATTGAAGAAACTGCAGGGACGTTTCGCCTCGTGCGACAGGACGACAGCGTCAAGATCGTGCCAAAGGACGGGACGCTTTTCCGCTTATCCTTCCCTGCTTACTCGCCTCGACCACCGTCATCTCAAGCGGCACGATTAGCTTCGGATAAGGAGGACGCAGGAGAGAATAACCCGATAGATTTGACCGAGCATCTAGCTACGTGTCCGAGGATGGAGATCGACCTGCTAGGTACAGCATTCGGGTACAGATCTGGAGATAGGGCAGGACGTAAATTCAGGCCCGCCCAAGGCGGCGGTGGCGGGAGTGGTTGGGGCGAAGAGTGGGTCGAAGGCGAGTGGCGCAATACCCTAGCGACCTTAGGCTCCATCCTGGGGGAAGATCAGAATGGAGGTGTGCATAAGGGCAGTAAGAGTGGGAGGAAAGGTGGGAATGTCGGTAGTCAAGGAAGGAGGAAGAGGGGCAAGTCAAGGAGGAAAGACCCGCCTGCCGGTGGCAGCTTGGAAGTGTTCTGATGCACCATATCTCGGGTACAAGACCAGATCATCAGGATCAACCTCTCATCCACAGCAGTTGCAGGGTCTGAGGGACTGTCAATGCATGGCCTGTTCCATTTTGTCTCCTGAGATGTGGTTCCTTTTCGGTGGTGAAGAACTAATAATTGGGAATATGCCGTGTGCGACGAGTATAACTACTGATACGTGTGCAGCTGACACGAAGCACAATACGATGAGCTCAGCAAAAGGTCTTAAGGTATATTGCTGTGGATGATACGCTTATATTCACATCGCAGCGGAACACGTAACGACATTGTGCATTCACTATTATACCTCCTGTCAGCCTAGCGCAAGACCTGCAAGAACAGCTTGGCATCGTACATGGGGATCAAGGCTCGAATCACCGTGAGCATCTTGCTGTTGCTCTATTACCCTAATCGTCCTCAATCTCTTCAGACTGAGCATCGGAACTTGCTTGCGACTTTCTTGGCACCGATGTAATGGTATAGGTGCTGGAACGTATCTCTGTAGGCCCCGACCTACGGACGGACGAATGACCAGACGGTCTATCGGCGGTATACCAAGAGTGGTACGTCGTAAACACGGATGTACCCGCCGTCGATCGACTGAACTGTCCCGATTCCGCAACTTGACCTGGTTCACTGAATCGAATCGGCTGTGGGCCGGAAGGGCGACGCTGAGAACTAGAAGTGGTACTTCTGCAGAATGACAAGCGGCATCGTTCTTAGTCATTCTCTATCATGTGCTCGTATCCAGACCGAGGTCGGAGACGCTACTTACGATGAAGGCATGCTGAAAGATGGTTTTGTATAGAAAGCGCTTATTGCTAACAGGGTATTAACGATAACTTGTATTGACAGCAATAAGTGGATTGTCAGACGACGTGTAGAATATCAGAAAAGGCAATTTGCTCCCTCTCCACAGGCTCGCAGTGAGCTAAGGGCAACCGCAAATCGATGGAAGGTGGTCGACCGCGTTTCATGTCAACCGATTCAGGATTGACACAAAGGTTCGAATCGATAACGAAGCAAGCGATGTACAGGTCGTATCTCACTCCTCCCCTATGTGGCAATGACGGCGAGCGGCAGGGGAGGAGTGAGATACGACCTGTACATCGCTTGCTTCGTTATCACGGAGAATCATATATGATACACATCATCTCGGCAAGGGCGTCAGCATGACAAGAGCTGCTTCGATATAGTGTGCATACAAAGACGCAGGGGGCCTTCTGCCGAGATAGGGGCTGTGGAGCTGATCGAAACGCGTTACGAGGTATTTCAAAGGAGGATGCAGTACCAGGAATGACCGTGGAGCTTGAATCAGGAAACCTAACACAGCCTGACGGATTGAGAGGGATGCGACATATACGCCGAAGACAGCGGGCCGCGAATCGCACTGCTCGTCACGCAATCATGCATCAATCCTCTGACAAATGAGTGTTACGAGCTGTACCAGCAAGCCGAATGTGTTTGCTCACGAACCTCATACCGCTGCTGTTGTCTGTTAAGTTGCTGCTCAAAGACCGAATGGAATAGCTCCAATGCCGATCATCACCCCGCTTGGGAAGCACCTGACTGAAGAGTCCAGATGGAGCAACCAGTCCAGTTGTGGCGACCTTTTCCCCCGCCTTTTTCCCAAATGTCCACTTTGAAGGTCTGTCCATTACGATGCTCATCCACAGTGTAGTCTGGCGGTGTTGTACTGCAGGTCTCACCGGGATCAGCGGGATTCAGGAGCGTGCCCATGCCGCGAGGAAGCACAAAGGAAGGGTGGGAGCCATCTGAGGTGGGTAGGAGGGTAGACGATAGATACCTACGGGCGAACTTGCTCTACCTCTGCTAAATGGGTGAAGAATGTCCCATCTGCTTGGGACTTTTGTCCACAGACATTGTTTGGACCGTACACGAAGTACCGAGGGTAGCTGCATTGATCGGCTACAGTCAGTCAAACGTTTCACGCCATTCCTTGACATCAGGGTATTTACAGCACGACTTGTGCTGGAAGGGTAGGTGCTCACTGTGCTTCGCATGTGCGCGAATCCAGCACTTCTTGTGTGTTGCTATCGGTCGTGCGCGTATTTGAGACGGTGCGACTCGCATCGGAGAGCACAAGTGCTGATCTGCTTTGATGGGTGGTTGTGGCCTTATTTGTGGCGGCGGAACTGAGAGCGGTGGATGTGCTGTAAAGGGTTATCATTTGATAAGCGACGGTGATGAGCGCCTGCAGTATCGTCGTGCGCAGACTTACTAGGACTTCTTGCTGGTCATCTTGTGTAATGAACTTTGATGAGGTTACTATCAAGAATGAAGCTACCGATAGTAAATATGAAATTGGAAGAAGAGGGAGAAAGGTCGAGCCGTCGACTCGCCTTTTATATACAAGACCATATGTACGCCGGGCACATATCTCGCCCACTTTTATCGCCTTTCCAAGTACTCGAAGCCCTTTTACAAAGGTGCGACCGCGGACTTCGGTACAAAGGTTATGAGTAATCATTGGATGACGAGTAGGTTGCGATAAAAACGGGGGAAAAGGATCGCACCGAGACAAACGGTGTCGCGCACCTTTACTCCGAAAGGTCATTGTTCCATACAGTATGAAGACAATGCACAAGGAAGGCAAAGTTACGGTATACTTCTCTCTTACGACGACGTTGAGTGTGACTTCAATCCTCGACTGACATGCTGGATACAGTTATGCTCATCAGTAATGACGATAACAGCGCGTTCACGTTCTGGCTTGGCTGTTTGCTTGCTGTAGTGCAGGAGGCATGCAGATAACAAATTCATACATGCCTATCACAAATGCACCTCTGCGAAACACGGAAGTGCAATCGAAGACTTTCCTGACAATTGTCATCTAAAGTAATTGCCTACCCGTATGAGGCTGACAGTGAGCACATCTAAGCAGAGGAAGCTTGGCCCTCGTTGCTTTCTACCCCCGGTTCAGATTGATCCGCCTCCACCTTGGTCCAGATGGAACCATACCTGAATGCCTCCACTGTCCAATGCTTGGTTTCACCAGAGGGATCTGTCGTGGTGGTGCTGTATGTTGATGGGGGACCGGACGTACGTGTCATTGCACTGCAAATATGCGGTCCCAAGGAGGGATCAATTTTCAAAATCAGTGACCGACAAACAAACAAACAAACAAACAAACAAACAATCAAGTATTGGGAGTTACCGGCGCCTCGAGCACACCTCGCCATCGTGAGAATAGTAACTCAATCCTTTGGAGCTCAACTTCATTCTTGCCTTTCCATCATACACAAAGAAAATGGGGTATCTAAAGCCACAGCACGTCCATTCAGCCATGACCTACATTTGTGTAAAGGAGGGAGGAAGTGGATTGAACACAGAAACACAACTTACCCTGCTTCCATATTCCCATTGCGAAGTTGCAAAGCAGATGCGGTCAGAGGCTTCACAGATCCCCAGACGAGACAAGACATATTAGCCTAACGAAACCTGAGGGGTATCTATGGCCGCGAAGTATCGAAGTTCTATGAAGAGCACGACTTACGGTACCTCTGTCGGTGCTGCTGTTCTCAGCAGTAGAGGAGGAGGCGGTCCTGTAGCCATAAAGAGAGTTGACAGAGCGATAACAAGTGTCAGACAGTCGCAGTGTATATACCGATCCACCACTCACTTGTCTTGTTCAGAAGCCATGGTGACTGATAACAATGTGTATTTCTTGTTGTGTTCTTGGATGCCTGAGTAATCTGAAGTGAGGGAAAAGTGGCAATTGATATGTGGATTGATGGAAGAGAGAGAAAAAATGTAAAGCTGACTGGCCTTGTACTACGACTTATATATACTAAGTTCTTGGCTGATGAGAGCACCTGGCGAAGCGTCACAACGACTGGCAGTCTTCGGTTTTTTATGACAAAGGTGGCTTCACAATGACACCACGTCTGGTTCTTGGAAGCAAGCAAGTGCCAGGGAGGAGTAACAAAGGACGAGACGGCAGCTCTTTAGACGCGCAACTCGCTTCACGGGGAAGCAGACACCCTCCGTTAATAGAATGTCATGTATCTACCATGACGCAATAGAAATAGAAGGCAGGTCTGAGGGATGGCACCAAGTCTCCGAAGAGAAGCCCGCTTTGATCAAGAAGCGACCGGCGTCTTCCCCTCACTATATTCGATGAGTGGAGGACGTGATATAGACTATGCACGACGTCAACATAGGATACGAAGGCTTCGCATGCTCTGGTTTGTCAGTCGCGCGTACGTATACATATCTGATGACATATGCTATATACAACTGATGAGGGGATACAATGTGATGTCTCTCGTGCTATCTCAGTGGCTTCATTCATTTTATCGGGCGCCCGCGCCTTTCCTCTCCCACTGCGACAACCACTACTCGTATCGACGAGCAAAGCTACTAAGCAATCTCATATCGCCCAACAGCTCTTCTGATCAACTCCATCTGATCCACTAGTCGAGCCGTGGTCCTCTTCTTTCCTGCGCCAACCTTGCCCACGTCCTCGCCTTCGTCCTCAACCTCAGGACCTGATGGCTGTGGTAATCCGGCAATAGCTCCTGTGATCCTCATCAACCATGCAAAATCCGCTTGAGCCACAAGCGGAAGTTTGCTCTTCCGCCTTGATGCCATCTTCGCCTTAAAGTCCGCTAGGAATTGGTCCGAGACTGATTCGGCGCGCAGGACAACGTCGTTTGGCACGCCTGCCATCCGTGCGACATCTAGCAGAGAGTAGAGTCAGTACGGCAATATCTCATCGTACGACTATTCTTGAGCCGAATTGCGAAATGTCACTCACGAGTACCGTGCGATGACTCTGCCACACCTGGGATGAGCTTGTACAAGAAGACTACTTGGCGATGGACATCGTCGACATGCGTTTGCATGTGCATGTTTCGGATATTGGGATGATATGCAAAGTCGTCGGTCAAAGATCCGTAATGTGTCTGCGAATTACACATTGCAGCAGTTTTAGCGAGTTGATCATAACTATAAGATGTCGGGGCGACTTACGGCGAAGAAGCCAAGGGGCAGAGTATGGGTGGCGAGATGGTGCAACACTGCTCCTGCAATGGCCATACCGTCGTATGTAGATGTGCCTCGGCCGAGTTCTACAAATTTCATTTGCGTCAGCTTCGGCACGGGTGCATATACTGCTAGCTGCTCACCGTCAAGAATAACAAGCGACCTTGGCCCAGCTTCTCGAAGTATCCTGGCACATTCGTCCAACTCGACCTTGAACGTACTCGCACTTGCGAACATGTCTACGGTGCAATACATTCTCTTTAGCCTCGCCAGCCCACATGAATCTTCACAACGGATACGCAACACTCACTGTCATACGCGCCCATTCTCGTCTGAATGCGATCCACGGGACTCAACCTCGCTTTGGCGGCGGGAACGTAGCAGCCCATTTGAGCCAAGATGACACCAGCAGCAGTCATTCTCAACAAAGTGCTCTTGCCGGCCATGTTGGGACCGGTGAGAAGAATTTGCCTTGGCTGCGCATCACCGAGCTGCACATTGTTGGCAATAAAATCTGATCGGAGACACATGGAGGGATGGCGGAGTTCCTCAAAGTCGAGGAAAGCGCCCTTGTCCGGCCGGTCTGAGGGGTCTACTAGCTCAGGTCGACACTTTGGCTCATCCATGTCGCTAGAAGCTTTGGCGAGCGATACCAGACAATCCAACTCGGCCACAGTCCTGTAATATGAAACGTCAGCGATTTCGGCCAGACCAAACGTGCAGTCGGACACCCACTTGACAGCTCGAAGCCAAGTCGTGCGGTCTTTGTCGAAGATGCCGAGTAAAGTCTTGAAGAAGTCGCTCTTCATCATCTTTTGCGTCTCGCGCGCTTCTTGCACCTTCCGAATGTACGGCAACGTTTCCGGAGTGTAATACCTGCTGACCAGCTGGTCGAGGGAGGGGTCAACGAACGGTGCACAACGCCCTCAACTCGTTGGACTAGGATCAGGGCAATGATCGAGGCGTCACTTACCTTGGTGCCACTCGCCTTGTTCCAGGACACTGGGACCTTGAAGTTTGCATCGATTTGAATTTGGAAGATCTCCTTGTTGCCCTGAGCGCTGTGCCAGAAGGTTGCTTTTCCAAGCCTGTATCGAAAGTAAGAGTCTTTGTCGCACTGGGGAAGCGCTTCCCGGTCGCCGGACTCACTTATGCTTTTGCTTCGCCGCCTCCAAAAGACCATCCAAGTGGTTTTCAATCTCACGCACAGCGTCATCAGCTTCGTCGCATGCTGGATCCGCGCCTCGGGTCGGGAGAAGCTCGAATGTCTTGTTGTCATCTGTTGGTATACAAGATACATTTGTTAATCATCACATCCATTTGATCACCAATAACTAACCGGATTCTCTCCTCTCAAAGGAGGAGTTTAGCTCGGCAAGGATATCGGTGAGATCCGGCGCGCCTCTTAAGAGACTGCCGACACTTTCGGATGCGAAGCTCTTTGCCATACCTGACAAGCGTATGAAGCCGCTCTTCAATTCTTTGAAAGCCTAAAAGCGTAAATCGTCAGCGATGCAAAATGTCGAATAGAGCTTGTGCGTACCTGGACGACAGCGAGGAAGTTTCCCTGTGTGACAGAGCCAGCGTGTATACGGGAGACGAGACGCTGAATCGGTCATTTCGTCAGCCACAGTCTCAATACAGACTTTCAACCTTCTCACCTCGAGATCCGGTAGTCTTTTGACGATTTGGGTGAACTCGCCAGTGAATTGCGGGTGGTTCATGAGATCCTCAACGGCATCGAGCCTAACATGCGCAATCAGACACAAGTGACAGCAACGGATCAAACTGACTTGACTTACCTGTCATTGATGCCCTGCACTGTGCCTAGAGGCGCCTGGAGCCACACGCGGAACAAACGTTTCCCTGTACGGACATAAGCATATTCTCCAGTCTACAGTTAATAAAACACACCGAACGGCGTCTGACATCGTTGCAGCAATTCGAGCAGAGTTCCTTCGAGTCCGCCATCGTCGTTGACGAAGACCTGTAAACGGTCAGCTCAGCTGTAATTGAATCGCAACTCGAACTCACCTCCATGTGTTTGAGCGTCTGACCGTCAAGCACCAAGCTTTTCCCTTCTCGAATCGGATCGTAAATGTTGAAATTCTTCTGCGACACCAGGTCTTTGTCGAGATTGAGGCTCTTGAGGTAAAAGAGCATTCCGCCCAACGCTTCCATTCCCACGGCAGAGTCAAGCATTTCTGCAATGGCATCAGGCAAGAAAGGTTTGGCGCCATCAGAGGGGTTCTCCTCTGTTTCGAATACTTCAGCCAGCCGATGAAGCGTTTCTTCGGCTGAACAGAACTCTTTGCCCTCGTTGAATGATTCCCATCGGGTGGTCGAGGGGAGAATGTTGCGCAACAGCCGCAACGTGTCTGAACTCAAGTTCCCCTGTGTGCCGAACATGTCAGACACGACAGCTTTTTCACGACTAAAGCCAACTTACCTTGGCATGAATGAGCTCCTTCGGACGGATCTGTCCGAACATCGTCTCCAACTTGGTGCGTATCACGTCGTCCTCAAACACCGAGAGGTTGAACTCGCCAGTCGACGCATCCATCACGCAGACACCGTAGGCGGATAATCCAGTCGTCTCGGACACGTGCTCCTGCGTCGTCGTGTGAGTGATGAAGCCATATGTAGGCAAGTGAACATACCTTGATGGAGACGCAGTGATTCGCTTCATCCGAAGTGAGGTACACACTGTCGACAATTGTACCATTGGTGAAGACTTGTTTCAATTCACGTCGAACAATCTTCTCATCGGCTGTTTTGGCTTGACCTTTGGCTCCGGTTTTCTTGTTCCTCATGTCCGCGCTACCGCATCGCATTAGACCGCTTGCATGACAGATGAACGAGTCCGCTGACTTACCCTATAGCCGTTTCCGCCTGTGCGACTATACCGACCTTGTGGCCCGCGCCCAAGAACTTTGAGACCCACATGTCAAGACTCTGTTCCGGCACACCGACCTGTGACCGAGGCATCATTCAGCAATCTGTCTGCAAAATTTCGCAGAAATTGAGCTCACCATTTTCATCTTCACTCTATCGGTAAGTTTGAGATCGAAATCTTGGAAGCCGATCATCGCATCCCTCTCGTACAGCTCGTAAAATTTGCCTTTCTGGAAGAAGAGTACAGTGTCGTAGTAATCCTGTTTGATATCCCAGAATTGTTTTTCGAAGGGAGTCATAGAATCTTTATTCTTTCTTGGAATAGAGATCGTCCTGGCATCGTAGTCGGGGTCACTAGGACGCCGACCTGATTTGTCCTTGATATTCTCCTCCTGAGTAAACTCGTAACATTCCTCGGCATTCCGCTTATCCTCCTTGTCCTGTAGCTTTTTGCGTTCTGCCGCAGTAAGGAGGAACGAGTTTGAGTCGTTTGATTGTGCTGCGGAGGGCATACCATTGCCGCGTCCAGAGTTACCATTGTAGGTTGAGGTATTCAGAGGTGTGGGACCTGGTCTAGCAGTGGATCTCGCCGGAGTTTGCGTGCTCGAGCTGGCTGGTGATGAAGGATACAGTGACGATGCAGTCTTTTTGGGAGCCTTGTTTGCACCGATACCGCTTCTAGATTTGGTTTTCCTCTCAGATGGTGGCGGTGATGCTGATGCTGCTGAGGGGGAAGGGGAAAGGGAGACGGGAGAAGTGGCCTCGAACTCGTCGGCAGCAGCGACTAGTCATTGTCAAGGTTCAGTTCCAGCTTTTCTCATTTGGCGGATGCAACATAGCTCACTCATTGCCAGATCGTCCGCTTCATTGAAGACAAACTCGTCGGAATCGGAATCTTCCCTCATGCTTTTTCTCGGTTTGCGACCTGGTCGAAATCAGCAGTTCGCACTATGATTAGACTGGGTAGACTCACCTTTGCTCCCGCCCGACTTCGGCCTGACCACATCCTCTTCGGAGCTTGTTGCATCAGATTCGGACTCTACGTAAACGACTTTTCGTTTTGCTCTCCGGCTCTGTGGTAGTTATGTCAGCGGATAAAATGAGTATGAATGACTGCGAGCTCACGCTGACGACCGGTGAACCATCGCCGGGCGCAGGGGATTTCGCGGCCCCGTCGACGTCCATGTCTTCGTCTTCGACCTTTTTGCTGCTGGAAGCAGTTCTAGCCGCCGAGGACGGCCCAGACTCGGGTGGAGGAGTAAGGTCATCTTCGCTCTCGATATTGGAGGAGTGGAGATTCTTCTTCATGGGACTCTCCGGCCTGACTATCGGCTTTCCATTTCGTGTCGAGGGATTGACTGGTGAGCTGCCAGCGACGGAGGACGGGGTGCGAAGATTGGTGGTGACTGGCGAGGAGGTCGGTGCGGACTGCTGAGACTTAGTGGGTACTGGCCGAGGACCAGTCTTTGGGGGGCCGAAGAAGCCCGCCAAGGTGGACTGTTTCGTACTACGAGGTACCAATATCAATGCTCAGCTGTCGGCCGATGTGCATACTACGACAATGAGCTCACCTCTTGGTATCTTTTGGTGTATCGGGTTTGGCTTTTGCCATTTTGGTTGCTTGCGACTTGAGGTGTAAGGGGACGAGGTCGACAAATTGGAAACAATCCACCAAGGTCGACTGAAACACAGATGGCTTCCGCTTCTTGTCTGCGGAGGGTGTACAGCTGAACTGTTCTGCTGAGGCTGCCTTACGTTGACGTTGAAAGTGGAGGAAGAGCTTGACTGCACGGTAACTATGAACATATGACTCAAGGGAAGCTGAAGCTATGACCCCGGCCGAATGCTCGATACCTCCACCTCGCGTCACGTTGGCTCAGATCCCTCTTTCAAGCCACATCATCGAGTGGTCGTGATAACAGGTGCAAACCCTGAATATCTAATATAGCCCGATAATCCACATCACGGTTGACGTGTAGGTTACTCGACTGATTTTCTTTGTGAAATGCGGTGTTACGGCGATTAGTCACGTGATGTTTATGACCAGCCTCGCGTCTTACCCTTTTTTATTACGCTGTGCTCTTAGGTGAAATAATGTGCGACACGTAAAAGAAGAGCGCTACCAACATTACATCTTGGTCCAACACACGAGACGCGTCGTTTGGTCTCATGAGCATGTCATTGACCCCTGAGTGAGTCAACCGAGAGCCAGGTTGAGTGAACACCCTATATAACTTCCCCTCCATCCGAGAACATTACTTTTCCCCCTCTCTTCTTCTCTTTCTTCTTCACTGTCATCCTCGCACGCGCATCACTCATCACAACGTTCATTGATTGAACTTTGCTTCTGCCTCCATACTCATATCTCTCGCTTGATCACCTGCTCTTCTTACGCTTCCCCATCCCCACCACTGTAGTCACCCTTCATCACAATGGCTGCCGTAGAAACCCCTTCCAAGGCTGCTGCCTCTGCGCTTGCCAGCATTGACTTGAACACAACAAAGAAGGACTTGTCAGAGCCTACTTTCCTCAACAAGCTCCATGCCGTTGCCCACACTGCTCCTACCAAGCCCGTCGTCGTCGAGGCTGAGGCCAAGACACAGGACGTCGAGGAGTACCGTAAGCGATTCGTCGGTGATGTCACTTGCGAGGAGAGGGACGAGCCTATCCTACAAGAGACCAACGCTCGATTCGTTCTCTTCCCTATCAAGTACCGAGAGGTGAGTGCGCACTCATGTTCGCTTATGATCCAGTGCTGATACACTCTATCAGATCTGGCAAATGTACAAGCAAGCTCAAGCTTCATTCTGGACTTCCGAGGAGATCAACCTTGCCCCCGATCTCCACGATTGGGAGAACAAGCTCAACGACAACGAGCGATACTTTATCGAACACGTCCTCGCCTTCTTCGCTGCGTCTGACGGTATCGTCAACGAGAACCTCGTCGAGCGATTCTCTTCTGAGGTCCAATGCGCCGAGGCCAAGTGCTTCTACGGTTTCCAGATCATGATGTGAGTTCTACCTGATATTTTAGTGAGCATTGCTGACCCCTCTGACCCCTCTGCAGGGAGAACATCCACTCTGAGACCTACTCCCTCCTCATCGACACCTACATCAAGGACGCTGCTCGTCGTCAGTACCTCTTCGAGGCCATTGACACCATCCCTTGCATCCAGAAGAAGGCCAACTGGGCTCTCAAGTGGATCTCTGACGACAAATCCACCTTCGCCGAGCGACTGATCGCCTTTGCCGCCGTCGAGGGCATCTTCTTCTCTGGTTCATTCGCTTCCATCTTCTGGCTCAAGAAGCGTGGTCTCATGCCCGGCCTCACCTTCTCCAACGAGCTCATCTCTCGTGACGAGGGTCTCCACACCGACTTTGCATGCTTGCTCTTCACCCACCTCCGACGAAGGCCTCACCCAGAGACCGTCGAGAGGATCATCAAGGAGGCGGTCAAGATCGAGCAAGAGTTCCTTACTGGTGAGTCACCTCTGCATAAGTGTTTAAACTCAGATGGCTGACACCTGCTTCAGACGCTCTCCCCGTCTCCCTCATCGGCATGAACTCCAAGCTCATGTGCCAATATATCGAATTCGTCGCCGACCGACTTCTCGTTGCCCTTGGCAACGAAAAGGTCTGGAACTCTACCAACCCCTTCGACTTCATGGAGATGATCTCACTCCAAGGCAAGGCCAACTTCTTCGAGTCACGAGTCTCTGCCTACGCCAAGTCTGGTGTCAACCAATCTGTCGGCGCCACATCCGATCACCAAGCAGTGAAGAAGGCCTTCACCCTTGACGAAGACTTCTAGACGCGTTTGCATCGGCTGGGCATACGGATATGGACAGTGGATAGAAGCATAAAACGAAACCGCAATTACGGGGTCATGGTGTATTAGTCTTTTTTTGTTTATTTTTGTCACTTTTAGAGATTTTCTTGTTGTCACAACCACCTGCTTTTTTACATTACCCCTTGCTTTGCCTTATACACCACCCTGGACCATTGCTTGGCACTTTGTGCAGCATGGCGAGGCGACCCCCAATAATTTTATATAGTAGTCATTTGCATCACGACATGGATATGACAATATGACATGCAACGATGTTCCTCAGCTTGATCAATGTCATGACGTCGACAGATAACTTTGGTGAACCGATTGCCGAGATGGCACTTTGTTCCGCGATGTAGTAGCATTCATTGTTGTGAAGTGACAAGATCGCAGTAGTGGTCAACGACTAGACGTTAACAGATCGTCAACATGTCGGTACAGAAGCTGCTCGTTGTAGGAGGTAATGGGTTTCTAGGTGAGTGAGGTGGTGTCAGGTTGATCGATCGGTAGCTGAGCGATTGACTGTTGATTATTTGACGTCGGTCAGGCTCGGCAGTGTGCAAAGCTGCAGTTGGGAAAGGGTGGGAAGTGAGCAGTGTCAGGTGGGTTCTATGGTTTGGGTCATAGCGGCGGGGATGGATATGACGCGCCATCAAGATCTCTATATGTCTCAGTGCTTGGTGTCGGCACTACAGATGACTACCACGCTGACCGATGTACATGGTATGATGATAGTTCATCCGGAACACCATATCGGACACCGGCGGGACACACGCCGAAATGGGTGTCGAGCGTGACATGGCACGCCGCCTCGGCATTCGAGCCTTCATCGTACACCTCATTGATAAAAGACAAGTCTGCAGTCGTGCATACGCTAGGGATATTACTTGAAGATGCGGGGTACAAGCAGGCTGTGCGGGACGGGGATAGTTGGGGGTTGATCAAAGCTTTTGCTGCGACTGCCGGCATCGGAGGCTCGACTGGTAATCCGCTCAAGAGTGAGAAAGAAAGGAGGAGTGGCTATGAGGGGATGAATCGCGATTCAGGTGTGTCCCGTCCCTACTCCTTCCTTCTCGCCATTGACCGCGTGCTAATTCGCTAGTAGCAATAACGGTTCTCGACACATATCTCTCGACTATCCGATCATCCCCGTCCTCTTCCACTTCCACTTCCACTTCCACTTCCTCTTCCGCTTCTACCGCTTCCACTTCCTCCTCCGCCCCTGCGACCGACTCCGCGTCATCGAACGAGACCCCCCGCTCATTCGTGTACATCTCCGCTGCGGACGCGTTCCGGCCACTGGTTCCTTCTCGGTACCTCGAGACTAAACGCGAAGCAGAGTTCGAAATACTTCGCCGATGTCAGAGTTCGTCAACCGGTGTGAAGCCAACATTCATCCGGCCCGGTAAGTCTCTATTTCGATCTCTTTGCTGTTCTCGCGTCTCTTCGCCATCTCCCTGTTGACGCTACGCTGCGTTATCTCCTCGTGACTCTACACTATATCAAATGATCTCAGCGCTGATATTTACTTACACTAATAGGACTAATGTATCACCCGCACATCCGACCGTTCACCACTCTACCCGCCTTCCTCGTCGATCTTACATCCAAGATGGGCTTGCCGAACCCCTTTGCCTCCAAATCACCATTGCACGGTGCAATGTCTGCGCTGAGCACGTTCCCATTACACGTCGATCATGTTGCGCAAGCAGTCATCAAGTGTATCGACCAAGGCAGAGAGGGAGTCGTCGAAGTGAAGGAGATGCGAGAGTGGGCTGGGTTTGCAAAAGGAAGTAATGGCAAGGACAAGGTCGTCCTTGATCCTTAGGTGCGCCGCTACGTTAGTGTATAGTACAATCATGCTCGCCAAGATCGCATTCACACTTACAACTCATGCATTAATACAAAGAACACTCACCTATGACCCATCTATATCGGCTCTTGCTTTACAGTACTTATATTAGGCGAATGGCCCCGTAGAAGCCTGCGTTTCCTCCCTTCGGCTTTGGCTCTAGAACAACAGCCCACACTCTTATCCCTCCCTTCCTTGAACTTGCTCCATACAGTCCCACCCTGTTTCCGAACAATCTTGTAGATCTTACTTTCGAATCGATGTTTCGCTTTCTTGTACATTCCCCACAGCTCCTCTCTCCCGCCACTGTCCCAATCAGACTCGGACATACGGACTAAACCGTCCACGAAAGACCGTTCCAATGCCGATCGAGAGGCTTCGAGCTCTAGGATCCGCAACGTTGGTAACGATGAGGAGGCAGACGACGCGCGGAAATGTTTGTAGTACCTCGGGGTCTCAAGGAGGTATGCAAGCCCGTGTAGCGTTGGATGGCGCAGGAGCTGTCGAACGGAGGATAGGTTGATGCGGCCGCTGTGGACGATATCGTCGGGTCAGTATAGCACAGTGGCGCGCCGGACAGCTTGGTGGGATGAGGAGGCAATGAGCAACTCACAATCCGATACTATTGATGTGGGAAAACGAATGAAGCCATCAACATCCTAAAACTCTCGAGAATTGACTCTGCACTCACTTGGCATGCCGATCTCCGGCTCCGCCATGGGGTACATACGAATCGCTCAGATGCACGCCGATGATATTCTCCCTCCCCACTTTGCGCAGAAGCTTGAACAGCTTTTCCCGTTGCGCAATTTCGTTCAAGTCATACTCCGCTACGTGGACGTGGCAAAGGTCGATACAGAGTTTCACTCTGTTCGCTGGCAAGTGAGCCAGGAGCGCCGCAACTGTTTTGAGCGATGTGAGGCGATTTGGTGATGGCTGTACCTGTTTCATCGAAACATCAGCAATGATCACTGACGCTTATTGGCGAGAGCCAACATGTTGAGAGGAGACGCTGCTCACAGTATTCTCCAGCGCTAGCGTCACCTCTGGTACAGCTTCAACCATCTCCTCTAAATCCCAGACTAGTTGTCGTAAGACTCGCTGAACCTCCTTCTTGCTCTTGGCGAGTTTGTTCGAGCCGAGACTGCATAGCAGCACACGCTGTCAACGACCTTCGCTTTCCTAAACGGAATGGCGAGGAGGGACTCACTGTATGACCAGGGTTGCTATACCTATCTCCCTCGCTAGATGCATCTCGGCAACGATACTAGCTTTCGAGCGGGCTCGCAGGGTGCTGCTCAGGATGCGTCAGCTATATAAAGCTGTGGCTCCCGATTAGATGGAACCTCACTCACTCATCCGGACTGAGCAGATTTGTAGTGTGCACAGCATGTGCCATCATACATCGACCGAACTCCTCGCCTGTTGACAGATTAGCAGCAGCATGAACTCGTTCGCACAGGGAGTTCAACTAGAACGGGCTGGGATCAAAGACTCACCAAATGAAGCTATCGAACCAGCGCAGTCTTCAATTCTGCTCTTAGAATGACAATCTTCCCAGTCGTGCAGATTCGACGATCTCAGCTTGACCTTCCTCCTAGGCGGATTGATGAACATGCTCGCTCCCTGAATATCAGGATAACACTTCTTCAGCCATCTGAGCCTGTGTATAGCCTGCGCCAGTCCGCCATCAGTCGATAGGTGGGTGATCCAGTTGATTGAGGATGAATGGTCTATTTGATCAGTGTCGACCGGCTGTACGGTCGCTATGTCGCGGCTGGGCTCGGGCGGTGATACTCTAGTAGAATGCTGAGGTGTAGTGGATGAGAGCACAGGTTTGCGTTCTATCTTGATAGGCGTGGACGGAGACGTTGTGAAGAGCGGAGGCGGAGGTCGGTCAAAAAGCACATTCTTTGCTATGTATCGTACAGGTGTGGGTGTATCAGGCTCCCAGACCTCCGACTCGATGGTGACCTCATGAGGGTGCTGAGTTGCCGCTGCAGGCTTGTATGTAGAGTAGGAAGGGGTGCGCAGGCCCAAACGAGCGAATGGGCTGATTGGGACGTGTGGTGTGGCCGAGCGAAAAAAAGTTGCACTGACTTCAGGATGTTGTTGAGGAGTGGAAGGATGTCCAATGGTAGTTGTCGTCTGGTCTGACTTTCCCTTTGGGGTCTGAGGGGGTTCAATGAATTTTCGGGTAGTGGTGAGAGGATGAGGAGTCGTGGCAGAGTATGGTGAGATATCCGTTACGCCGCTTGCAACTGGCGAATGGACATCGGGATATGTAGAGGGGCGGACAGTGTGACATGGCAGTGTATGCAGTATAGTAGACGCTTGCGAGGCTTGCGAGTGTCCCAGTGACGGTATACTATCGAGATAGGGAGTGTCGGTTTTGCGAGTCAGAGATGGAGGAGGGGAAGGAGTGATATACCGAGAGGCTTCGCCAACGCTGAAAGTTGATCGACTTGGTTCATCACTCGTACCAGGCGATATCTGCTGATGAACCCCGTCGTCGGGAAGGAACGTTGACGATTGCGAATCAAGTGGAGTTGCTGGTGTCGGGGACGCGCAGTACTGATGCTGGATGTCATCCCATAGATCTAACCAGTCAAAATTGGCTTTCTCCTCGCGTTGGTGTTTGTTCGCGCCATCGACATCGGAGCGGTGCGTGCATTGTTCTTGCTTCGATTGATGCGTTGGGTAGGACGAATGCATGCTGGTACGAAGGAAGTCATTGGGGCTCGCGGCTGGTGTGCTCTAAGTGGATGGGCTGGACGGCGAATGGAAGAGAGGTCGAAAGGTCGTAAGTGAAAAGGCGGGAGATAAATGATGATTGATGTGAAAGTTGATCTTACTGGTTTTGCACAAAGTCTCATATAGTAAGTATGAGAGCAGATCAAAACGCGTAGTCCCCCAATGCCTCTACTACCGCGTCAGTACCACTGAGCCAGTGCCAGATTCTAAAAAAGGTCAGAAGCTCATTGGCCAGCACGACCTGCCGCCGAGTCTCGTCCTGCCCCATTCGGGGGGTATGCATCGTTCGCAAAGCTCTTGGCTGGGCATAAGGATACGTGAGGACTTCGGGAGGCTGGGAAGAGGTCAGATCGGGTGATTGCATTAGTATCTTCTCGAGATATCGTTGTCAGTATAGATTTTTTGTCGATTTTGACATTTGGGCAGAAGGCGTTGACGAGAGGTGTTGGTGAAGCAGCGCACTCCAAATCCGACTTCCGATTCAAATTCAGTTTCCATCTTGATATGGGATTTCGTTTTTTGCTAATCCAGGTGTGAGGGTTAGTACTGCCTGAGATTGTGTATTGATGACGGCCCTGGGTGTGATTGTTACAGTCGTTACTGCTATGACTCCAGTATAACAACAACTCTAAACTGTATGTGTTGAAGCGAATACAAGTGAAATTGATAGATGAAATGTGAAATGTGTTGATTACAATTCACGATTTGTGATTTTGTTCCCAGAAATAGCTGATTACAATATTTTCCCTTTTGTTCCGCAACTGCTTTCCTAATGTTTTCAATGTGTATTACAACTACGATTAATATACGGTATTGCGATTACGATAGGGATCACCGTCTTACTTGTTATCTGATAATCACTCTCTTCAATACAGTAATTCATGCAAGTCTGATTCAGCCAGCTATCAGCACTCGAGAGCTTCTTGAGACATGAGTCCGCATCTGTCAGGCTCTGCCACTGCGTAAGCGCGGTTGGTGGTCCGTGACGGTCAGCGGGCGGCTATGTCCAAACGATATATGACGAGCGACCTCTCATCGGAGTCATCAGGCAGCGTCGTCTACCGGACTCGCATGACGCGGTCCACGGGGTCAGCGGTAGAAGACGGGTGTCTCTATGACAGACTGCCGGGTTCACCTCATGTATGGATTATTTACGAACAATCAAAGGTATGTTCGAGTTGCAATTGCTCCCGGCTAGAGTATCGCCAGATTTGGTTAGATCACACGAGGGTCACCGACGAACCCCGCTTTTTACCGCTGATGGCGTCTAAGGGCCCCCAGCTGGAGTACCACTCGAGTGCACGGGTGTTCGGACCGAATACATCACCAACTGCATGTTTCTGATCTAGCAAACTTAATTAACACGAGAGGTCAACGCTCTCCTGGCGCATCATGACTTGAGGTGCTAGGGTATCCATCACGTTGTTCGGGTCGCTAGAAATGCATGAACGATGCCAAGACATCGTGACCGGCAATTACCGCTTGTCAATCTAAAAGTAGTCCGCATCAGTTATTGTTCTGGATGGTCTACGTGTTGAGCATGCGTCATATATCAGCTGGCCCTCTTTGCTTAAGCATAACCCGACACCCAGAGCTGACTAAATAGCTCATACCAATTTGGTATCAATCACCCTCTCCCCCCCGTCTCTCTTATGAAGTAGCATCCTTTTGCTCAATCACCAACATCCTCACCCATCATGTCGGCCAAATTGCAAGTCGACGATAAACCCGAGATCTCCCATATCGAAGCTGGGGATACGCACGAGGATCCCAAACGCACGGCACTTAGGCATACTCAAGATGACCTGAAGCATGGCGATCGCGCTCTCAAGTATATCGGCGACGAGCGAGTCGAAGTGACAGAAGAAGACGTGAGTCTAAGCTGAGCCTTGAGTCCATCGGTCTTTGAAGAACCATATGCGAGTTGTCGCTAATACCTGCGTCTGCGCTTGCGCCGAACAGAATGTCAGGCTCAGACGCCAGACGGACAAGTATATCCTCTCGATCTTGATGTGGGTGTACTTCCTGCAGATCCTCGACAAGACCGTAAGTCATCGTCCACTCTCACTTCACAAAAAGTCCGGACGCTGATGATCCCATCATCACACAACAGGTCCTGGGCTACGCCAACAACTTTGGCATGACGACCGACACGGGATTGGTCGGTAATCAATATTCGACTCTGGGCTCCATCAACGCCATCGTCCAGCTGGCCTGGCAGCCGTTTTCCTCCTACTTGCTCGTAAAAGTGCCGGCAAGATACTTGATGCCTGCCATGGTGTTTGGGTGGGGTGCAGCCCAAGGATGCATGGCTGCTGCGACAAAGTACGTCCGCGCACCTGCATGATAGACACCTCCCTGCGTATATGCTACGCTAACGCTATAATCCTTTTTCAGCTTCCCTGGGCTAATGGTGTGCCGAGCACTGTTGGGTCTGTTTGAAGCTGGATGCTTGCCGCTCTTCTCCCTGATGACGGCGCAGTGGTATCGTCGGTCCGAACAGCCTATCCGTGTTGCGGCATGGTACTCTACCAACGGAATTGCGACGATCGTAGCGGCGATTCTGTCTTACGGCTTGTAAGTGTAGTACTTTGCTTCTGCTACATCTCTTTAGTTTCACATCTGACAATGAGACTCACGCAGAGGACATGTCAAATCGTCACATATCGCGGCGTGGCAGCTCATCTTCATGGTGTGCGGAATCATCACTTGCATCTCAGCGCCGCTCATCTATTTCGTGATTGATTCGGACGTCTCTTCCGCCCGGTTTTTCTCGGAAGAGGACAAACCTAAAGCCATCGAGCGACTTCGCGCCAACCAGACTGGAACAGGATCAAACGAGTTCAAGATGGCCCAAGTGTGGGAACTATTCTATGACATCAAGACATATTTGTTCCTGTGCATGACGCTGCTCCTCAACGTCGGTGCGGCCGTCACTACCTATTAGTGAGTGTCGAGTCATCCCTTTCTGTGTATCAGTAGTTTGTGCTGATACCAAGCGTGTCCATCAGCGGGCCCACACTCATCGCCACATTCGGCTTCGGTGAGTGTCGGAACTCACTACGTGATTCCAAGCAGGATCATAGCTGACACAGGGCTGTTGCGTGTTCCAGACAAATACGTCACGTCTCTGCTCAACATGCCTTTTGGGGCACTGCAAGTGATCGCGATATTGCTTGGCTGCTTCTGCGCGACCAAATTCAAGATCAAGTCTGCGGTTTTGGCCGCATTCGTCGTGCCCGTGATTGTAGGCTTGGTGTTGCTTTACGTGGAAGAGACGGCTACTACGCTCAAGATCGGGCCTGCTTTAGTTGGGTACTACTTCCTGGCGTTTTTGTTCGGGGGCAATCCAGTAATAGTCTCTTGGATGGTGGCGAACACTGCTGGGCAGACGAAGAAGGCTTTGGCCATGTCAATCTTCAACGCCGGAAGCGCGGTAGGCAATATCGTCGGACCATATCTGTTTCAAGCAAAAGACAAACCGCACTATATCCCTGGCGTCAAAGCTACCTTGGGCATCTTTTGCACCCTCCTCGTCATTGTCGCATTACAAGTGGTCGTGGTGAAATTCCTCAATAGGCAGAGACAGAATCAGCGAGAAGCGCACGGCAAACCACGCTACATCACCGACACCTCCATGTCCACAAAGTATCAAGCGTATGGTGCCGAAGACGACAAGGTCTTGGGTCAGAATGGTACGTCCCACTCTGCGCGATCCATCTATCGTCGATTTCATACTGACAATACTTGACCCGGGTAGCCCTTCTCGACTTGACGGATTTCAAGAACGACGAGTTTGTTTACTTGTATTAGTGTATCAGTGTACATTATGCGGCAATATGAGACGGATTATCAGAAGTACCGGCGGAAATGGGCGACAATGGATTTGCAGGAATGTAGTAATTAGGCCAACTCTGTATCGAAGGACGCAAATGGATCCAGCGGAATCATCGTTATATGCCCCTCGTTGCATCCATATACAAAGCTCTATGCCTACTGAGGCGGCACGTATGGTGTGATAAGCATCTACATGAACGCAATGAAGGATATCAGCGATCAGCCAGCCAGCAATATCGTGTGAGGAATAATAACGCACCTTGCTAAACTCCTTGATCTTGTCCACACCTCGGACTTCCTCTGTGAGAAGAGGCAGTTGTACGATATGGAACTCGTCCTCGTACAGATCAAAGGCTTCCCGGAGGTACTTTTGCTGCATCTTGTGTCGGACCGAACATTGTTCGCACTTGTCACTTGATTTAGGGAAGAGGAGCTGGTTGACGATGATGTTGTGCGTGTCGATCTCGTATGATGTCAACTCTTGGATCAGTCGCTCCGTCTCGTATAATGACAAGAACTCGGATATGCACACGCAGACAAATGTCGTCTTTTCCTACACGACGTTACGTGAGTCATCAGCAACTTTGACAAAGGATGTATAGGAGGAACGGCTAGTGACCACTCACAGGATCCTTGAATTGCGAGTTGACCTCTGTGATAACCTCTTTCATCGCATCAAGTTTGGCAAACATGTCCTCCTGAGGTCCTCCGCCACCAAACATGGATTGCATCTAGGGTAGCAGAGCAGGTCAACGAAGGCTTCCAGTCCAGGATACAGTACGAGACACGCACTTGTTGCAGCATGGGTCCAAATCGGCCGCTAAGAGTACTGAGCTTTCCTAATGCCTTTTCGAGAACAGAGGGGAACGAGAGGAATCGGAGTGTATGACCAGTCGGTGCCGTATCAAAGACGATGACTGAGAACTCCATTGACTTGACGTGTCTGCTCATAGTCATAGTCAGTCAGACTCCCAAATGTTGAAAGCCAGAATCATATAATGACACTGCGAGCATGTGTAGCTACTGATGACATGGGAGACTCACTTCATGATCTCGGCAAAACCCATAGCCTCGTCTACACCAGGAATAGCAAAAGCCAGATCCTGCATCATCCCGCCCATCCCGCCGCTCTGGTCCGCTACATACACGCATGATCAGCACAAGAACCTCCCCATCCAAAGCCTAACCTCCCAGCAGTCGTCCACCATACTCCGCCAATCGGCGGATCGTACGCTCTCCCTGATCTCTTCCAGCTGCGCAAGCTCGCTTGAACGGCGTGTGGGAACGACTTACAAGACTCAATCATCTCCTGTAGACTGCCATTGGGGTCGATCTCCATCGCGAACAAGTTATCGAAACCGTTGACTTTGGTTGCGTCCTTGCCGAACTTTTGTGAAAACGCATCCGACAGGTTATGTGCTGGGTCCGTGGACTAAATATCAATCCAAAGTCAGACGACAATTTTGTCAGCTCTTGACAGCTATACTCCAGCATGTCTAATGCGAGCGAGCTGAAATAAGAGGATAGTGGCTCACGATGAGAAGCACCGACTCGCGGCATGCTGCTAACTGCACAGCGAGAGAGCATGAAGTGGTAGTTTTACCTACAGTCGTCATGCGTGAGCTTGTTGCGTCGACCTCAACACCGATAGAAACTGAAAGAGCTCACCCACACCTCCCTTTCCACCTGAACGACAAGACGAGGACGAAGTAGTCAGCACACACTCATCCACACACCATGCTCAGTTCTCGACAAACACCAAGTTCGATAGATGGTGTTTGTTGTTCAACTGCACAAAGGACTTACCGCAAAAGATCCACTTCAGCGATTTCTGATCCAGCACATTCTGCAAAGTCGGTGATAGCGGCTCAAAGTCGTCTGCTGACATTGTGTTCGGTGCTGTTCCAGTGCAATAGTATCAAGGCTAGCTAGAATGGACTGTAGTATAATCAATAAAGAGGAAGATGCCAGCAAAACATCAATCACAACGTGTTGCCCTCCACCTGCAACAGCTCATTCGCGCAGACGAGATTGCTTCCGTTCATAGGGATACAAGTACAAACAGCCATGGCGTTCTCATGAGCACGCTTGTATTACAGTGTGTGCTATCTGTGTAGCTGACATGCAAGGTGCTCAAGATAGTGCTGCCACAATTTCAATTGGAGATGCATAGAGGCCACCACAGAGATATGTAACCATGATCTGCTTTCATACTTACCACTTCATCAACGCTTTCCGACCTTCACAAGAATGAAGACGCGGGACGCCAGCGCCTACTCCTCGTCGGTGACCGCAGGCGTCCGCCTTGTTCGAGTGGTGCGACGACGAGAGGTCGCAGCAGCAGGATCAGCATCGGCGGGTGTAGCTTGAGCCGCAGAGTCGTCATTGGGCAACACAACCGTTTCCACTGTCAACTCCGAATTATATTTGGGCAAGGGGACAGGACGCTGTTTTGCGTTTGTTGGAGTCGTAGGCTTTCGAGCACTTTGCCCGTGCGAGTTGACGATGAGAGTGGAAGCTCGAGCGCGACCAATGCCAAAGAGCCATGACATTCTGTTCACACACAGGCGTGAGCCAAGGCGATTCTTATGCGGTGACACATGATGCGGTGTGGGATACGAAAAGCGACATGAGACAGGCAACGTACCTGACAACAAACAGCCCCAGCGTGATCCACACAGTACAGTGGAGGATATGCGACCACTGAGAGGGGGACTTGAGGTATGAGATGGGCAGAGGAAGGAGCGTGAGTGCGACGCTGCGTTGGTGTTGCATTAGCTATCAAGTATAACGCTGTTGACCGAAGCGCGGAAAGCGTGGTAAGGACATACTGTAACAGCTGTATGGAAAGAAGAGTCAGCAGACAATTGATGAACTTGGGTGGTAGACTCACATCAGCAATAGCGAGAGGGACGAGTAAACCTTTGAACATCTTTTCCTGTAAGAGCGGCTTGTCCTCGAGATGGGTTTTGAAGAGATACACAAGCGACAAGGAGATCATGGCGAGCAACATGAAGCCTGCAATATCATTCGAAATCAGCGTACGTCCCAAAAGATTGCGTGCGTTTGAAGATGTGATCTCGCGAAGTAGATTTCAGGAGGAAGAAGCGGCACTACTGACATGATCCCAATTGACCAATGACTGTTTGACCCCTGGTTGTCGCGCCGAGGAGATCCGTCGACATCTCAACACGAGGCGCGACGAGATGTTTCCCGTATCCTAGCGGATCAACGATCGCCGAGACCCCACCAGCTACAGTGAGTAGCTGTGAGAGTAACTCAGCGTTAGCATCAGGCTCTTCATAGTGTACAAATCTGAATGTTCTTGATAGCAATTGAGAACTCACAGGCTCAGCGAGCCAGAAAAAGTAGTAGTATCCACTAGGCAGTACAGACGGCATCTTATGAATGAGATGATGGGATAGTCCGAAGGATCACACCTCTCTGACTAAAAGCGGAGCGGATCGAGCAAGCGATATGAGCTTGAGAAAATAGAGTTGATGAAAGTGCGATGTCCCAATGAATGCTCTCGTGATACTAGAGCTGAACGATGATCACCGCGTGTATTGAACAGTAAGGTCTGAACGATTAAGTGATGAATGATGAACAGAAAGTGTTGAATGCTGAGTGATGAAAATGAACGCTAAATGATGTCAATGATATCAAATCTCAATGTTATTGTTGTGTCGGAACCGCTGCGTGATTTCAGATTTCAGGCACCATCTCCGTCGTCGATCATCAGTGGCGTTTCAGCATAACTTCCACCGTCTTCCTCGCTTTGACAACAGCAACAGCATGGCAAGATGCGTTCGGCAGCGAGAGTCATGGGGGGCCCCAATATCAGGTCGAGCCCGGAGCCGGGCCATGCTGGAGTAAACGCAATCACTAAAGCAACGCTGATAAGTGGCGACAATGGCGATACAATATCCCATCTTCAGTACGCTGTCGACTATGACATAGACGGCGGAGCATCAAGCCCCAAGCACCTCTGCGCTGTTCTGGCCACAGCACGGCGATGTTCAAATCTGCGCTTAGTAATCTGCCCTGTCATTTCCGTCATCATCTGGGTCAATGGGAATCATGAGCGTATTCAATCCATTGAGTCATGGTGAATGTGAATGACCAGATACAGTATCTACACTACCTTATTCAAGTGGCGGATACTGCAGTGCTCCATACAAGTATGCAAGTCGAGCTTATCGTATGATGTTTACCTCCTCGTCCCATCTTCTTCTCATCTTGCCATCACAGCACCATAAATCAGCAGAACGCTCACTATGCAAGAGTCGATCCCTTCTCGACGGCCACTTACCGACTACCCCACTTTCACGAGGATAGGCGAAGACCTTCGCCACGCCAGGGCACATGTGGACACCATGTCCGAACGCCAATTACGAGCGATACTTTGCAGAGCAGGACCGAGTCGCTCTCCATCCATGATCAACACTGCGACAACCACTAGAGCAACGAGTAGGAATACGTCGAACATACCTCGATTTGACGAAGACGCAGTACGAGTAGCGCCCCCGCTGCACAATATCGCGAGTGGCGGAGTGGCCATGGTCCGTACCAGAGCTTCGAGGGGATACAATAGGACTCAGTCATATCTCACACCAGCTGGGAGTCGGCAAAGTGGCGATCAAAAGGCGAGCCAGCGCGATGAATCCGGTACGACTACCGTTAAAAGCGACCCCAGCCGCCCTTCTTCGCCCTCAACCAATAACTTGGAAGCTCTATACCTCCCGAGCCCGAGCACCTACGCTCCTGCCGGTTCTCACCCTAACAAAAGCCAGATTCGCACTCGACCCAATACCCCACCACCTTTCTCGCTCAGCCAGGAAGACGCTCCAGCTCGATGCGTGCATTTCGCACCGAACGTCCGAGTTTTTGTCCCGGATAAAGGCTTCATGCCATGCGGGATCAGAGAGGCTGCTTTGGCTCATGCGCAGAAGGATTTATCGAAGAGTAGTAAAACGTGCAAGTCAATCTTGGTCCGTGCTCCCAATCCGAACGAGAGCGGAAGAGTAGCAGTCCCGAGAGAAAGATATGCCCAGTCCCATCTCCTAGGCAAAGTGACCTCTCCGCCCCGTTCGCGGCCACGTGCTCGGAGGCAGTACGCTGTACCCACTACCGAGCACTCGGAACGGGCCCAGGCGCACAATTTACCAAATTCCTACTCGGCCGATACGACCTTACTCTGGCCAACAAACGTACAATCATACACGCCCCGTCCCACCACCTCCATCAACCCGAGGCTCGTGCCACAAGCCCAAAGAACGGACACTGCCTCTCCACCCCTTGTGATACACCCGCATCACGTCGAAATGCCTGCTGTACGGGAGGTAGTGCAACAGCGCGTTCAAGCTAGGCTGCCAGCGTTGGGGGAGCGCAGATTGGTCCTTGAAGTTGAAACGAAGCGCGAGTGCATGAAGGAGCAGTACCTAAACAAGTCTAATCCCGACTATTGAATCGAGGTTGTATCCGTTCGTTTCGTCTATAATTATAGCTTCCGCCGCCTCGATTCACTTGTAGGATGCTGAATATGCACTGGGCAAAACTCAGTTGTATAGATATAATCAAACGCCATTCGTCCTGGCTGCTTGCGTTTTATCCTAACGCATAAAAACGAGGGTATCACATGCAGTCTCATGTTGCAAAATTCGGTGCAGATAGAGCGTACTGCTTTTGCGAGAGAGTAGGATGACCACTGACAGATTCATACAGCCCATTCTGAATTATGAATGCTACTGACTGATACACTGTTTACAACACTGCGCCACAACGCCTAAGAATACAAAATACTGTCCATCATCAACCCATCAAGCAATCAAAACACATCGACCCGTCTCTATTCACGCGATATCCGTAACCATCACCATCCCTTCACTACCCCTTACAGGAGACTACCTCTCCTGCTCCGTCTCCAACGGTACATCCAACGTCCCACTTGCACCCGGACTCGCTCTTCTTCTACTACCACTCCCTGCTCGTCCCTCGCCTCCTCCACTTTGCACCCCGCTGGACATTCGCCGGCCACGAGCTGCGGCAGTAACAGAAGCCGCTGTGGTTCCCGCTGGAATATTGAAGTAGTCGCTCGCGCGGATATCGTACATTGGCGAAGAATCGATCCGCATCGTTGATTGACGAACATTTGCAGATGGGAATGGTCCCGCCATCACCATCGATAACGAGCGACCGCTTGTGGACGAGGATAACTTCTTGCTCACTGGGGGATGAGTCGTACCCATAGATGCGGGATAAGGGTAAGCTCCAGCTGAAGCAAATGGGTAGGTTTCGGACTGCGAAGGTGACACCGGTTCAGGCTCGCTAAACAACAGTGGTTGAGCTTGTCGGGGTGATCGCATTTGTCCGGGTGAGGCTGGATCAGAAAGATCCACAAGAGGAATATCCGTGTCGTGCTCTGCCCCATCGACGGCTCGACTTGCTGAAGACGCTCGAGCCGTCGAGGCGCGAGAAGACCGTCGATCTGCACCGCGACTCTGCCATCCCACCTCATGTTCCTCTGCCACTTCTGGTAGGTAACCCAAACGAATCGAGTCATTCCCTTCCGTCGTAGACATCCAAGAATCGCCTTCGAAGTCCGAGTAACCCTCCATCATACTCTTCTGCCTCGAAGTCTCCTCATGCTTCTTGTGCCTAGACGAGGTGGTGCTTATATCCGATTGGTGTCCAGCGGCACTCGGTCGTCTACGCGCAGTTTTGTATTCGACTACGCCAGAAGCACCGAACTTACGTCGAAGCCAGAACCACCACGCGCAGAACAGCCCCGCCGCAACGACGAAGAAGGCTACGACGCTGACGGCAGCTATGACGGCGGTGGAGACGACTTTCTTGCTTTCTGCTGCTGAAGCGGCAGACGCACCGGATCCAGATTGACCTGTCGAAGTACCAACTGAGCTAGCTTGTTGCGACGATGATACCGCGGCAAGCGATTCATGCATGGACCGTACCGCATAGAAGTCCTGCGACGCGACAGATGCGTTGGTGAGAGCGACCAAGCCAACTGTTGGCTGCCAAGTGACTTGTTTATTAACGTCGGGATACTGAAAGATGGTGTAGACATTCTTCATGAATGAGCTGCCGAGGATGCTACAAAGTTGTCAGTGTGTCTGCCACAAGCGTGCCCGGACATGACTTACAAGTCGCCTGTATCACCAAGACCCGACGAATACTGGATCATTCCGATGCAAGTGGATTGAGAGCTGTCGTCTGGGTCTGGATACGTCATATCGAGAGGATGAACAGGTATATCCACACCAGCAATGGTGAAAGTAAGGGCGAGTTGAGTTGTGCAAGGCATTCGGTCTATTCCAATTGTCAATGTAAGATCAACTCGTACTGCATCAAGTGACACTCACAATAACCATCCGAGCTCATACTGATGCCGTAAGCCGAGTAGATAGCGTCCGCGTACGCTCGGTAGCCCACCAGGATCTGTACACCGCCAGAGTCCAGTACCGCTAACGGGCTTGACTTTGAAGGGTAAACCTCGCTTGCACCTAATGTGACGTTTGTCGTTGTCGCACCGGTCCCATCTTTGGCATCTTCCCAAGTGGTGACTGAAACGCTTTGTATCTGAACACGCCAGTGAAGGTATCCCGTTGTCCCCAGTGAGGGCTGGGCAATGATAGGCGTGTACGGTGGCGAGCAAGGTGATGGACAGTACGTAGATGATATAGCACCAACACCGAAGGTGGAAGTGGTACGAACATCCTCAAGTCGTGCGAGAGACAAAGTGAACAATCGCTGAGAAGGTGCGGAGGAGCCTGAACCGAAGAGATTGTCCAGGAAAGTCGCACCATCAGGGCTAGAACCCGTCGTACCTCCAATGGTATCGAGAATTGTTGATGCGGCGGGCACTGATAATCAGTCAGCGGAGAGATGAGAAAGATGATAACATTTCACCTACATGCTAAACCCAGGACCCCAGTGAAATTGCCTCCAGACAGGTCCTCATCGGTCACGGTATCGGCAGCAACTACACATCATGCAGAATTAGAGCTGCACCATCCATGCAATGACGCCCACTTACTGAATGCTTGATATCCGATCCCGAAATCTCCAACAACCACTTCCTCCCAGTAGATGTCGCCGTCAATAGCACCAGACTCGTAAGTCAGATTAGACGAGACATCCGAATCAATTGATTGCGAGGTGTTGAAAAGGTATGGTGCTGACGAACAAGTTGAAGAGGTGCATGTATCCGCCGCTACCCACTGTTATGACGTCGCAACAGGAGTTTAGCTGTACTCATCTGCTTGTCCTCAGCTTGCTTGACTTACCATGTCTGAAGAGCCCAGATCCACCTGCATATTCACAGTCTGAGGATCCCCACCGTCCCAATCTGAAGATGATGTTGCCCTCCGTCTTCGTTTCCTCTTCGAAGAATCAGAAGAATCCGAATCTGAAGAAGAGTGCCCGAAATCCATCTGCACGCTGTAAACCGCTTCTGTCTCGCTTGCGCTGGCTAATGTGAGATTTAGGATGACGCCGGGCACGTAGACTGATTGACTGGCTGTTGCCGTCGCTGTTTTGGAAGCCGAATACGTATATAATGAGGTGAATGTGGTAGTGGCTGAGTATGTCGAAGTCTTGCGGGTGGTTGAAGTGTTGGTTTCTGCAGTCGAGAGATAGGTCGAGTTGTAATCATATGCCGTCGAGGTGTTGTAGCTCGCTGATGACGCGGATGTACTTGGTCCTACAAACAAGGGAGCAGAGGGAGATGTCGAGGAGGAAGCAGCTGTACCTGAAGAAGTTGCCGAATTGCTGTATGCGGTCGACGAGCCAATAGACGAGCTATCTTGTCTCCCGTAGATCTCCGCGCGGTGAGCCGGTTTGATCGTCCGGGACCGTTTCCAGGTTGTCCCGAGTTGGTCATCCTCGTAACTTGCATGGAGCCGCGATGAAGAGGCACTCATTTGATGGCAATTGGCGCCGAGTGAGCAGCCGTGGAAGGTGCCAGAGGTGTTGAAATGATCCGGAGCGGTATACGGACGCGAGCTGGGACCCGCTACTAGCTGATCGATGTGAGTGAAGAAACGCATGTTTTATCGCACGTAGTTGACAATGCAGTCGATGTTGTTCCAAGAATGTACGATCAAAATGATGGCAAGTTCGAAAGAAGAGCAAAGGGCTATGCTATGGACGGCGAAGGTTCGTAAGGACAAGCACTTGGTCAGAAATAAAATCGACAACGTATGCGGTAATAGGTCAAGCGCGGATGACCCTATTTGCGGAAATGCGTGATGTATATTGCGTGATGCCTTGCCCAAGACACTGGGACGCTGGAATAGCTAGGACACTGAGACTCACCCTTCTTCTACCCACAGCAAGATACAAGTGATATTCTGGGATGTTGTGTACAGCAAAATGAGACCGAAACGGACTGTCGGTCTTCCGCCGGGTACCTCCGCACAGCTGCGTCGCTCTCGGCTTCCACCAGGGAATAAGACTTTTCGAGTGATTTTATGTTGTGTTGTGCTATGCTACGCGTTGTCGAGCGCTGGCTCGAACACAGTTGATGGATCGGTACAACATATTATGTATTAGCGAATGCACAAACGAGTTGTGTGCAAGGTTGCAAGGTTGATCAAAGATGAATGGAATACAAGAACAAGAATGACTAACGTTAAGGGTCCGAGGCGGCAAAAAATTGCCCGGTCAGCTGACTGCGACGTTTGAGTAAACCGAATAAAGACATCACTTTGTCAACTCCGGCCCGAACAACAGCGCAACTGTTTACATCGTCAGTCTACCAGTAGCTTCCTTCGAGATGGAAAGCAGCCCCTGTATGCATCTCAGTATCTGACGGATGGAGGTATATGAAGGTCAAAACCCAGCAATTCAGTCTCTTCCAACTTTGGCCTACCGGCCATTTAGCCTTGTCGTCGAGTTCGCTGTGCGACGCCTCTCCCGAGCCAAGTGTTTGGGACAACGTACGGCTGTCATCATCATGCGTCCTACTTCTCTCTACTGTATCACTATGCTGCTCGGTCTCCGTCCCTACTGGAGTCTTCAGCTGCAGCTCGGTGCCGGAGCGAATTCCGGTGAACTGCGGGGATCGCGGAGCCCTTTATGTCTCACAAAGTGCTCAATTACCACTTGTATACATCAGGACTACAGGGCGCTACTGTGGCACACGGAGAACCTGAAAGCGATGAGATGTATTTTGATGCTCCTCAAGGATGTTTACGCCATGCTGCAAGCCACGCTCCGCAAAGTACGTCCGCCGTTAGCACAGTGCCGCTCGGCACATCTCAATACCCGAGACGCAAGATGTAATCTTATAAGCAAACGGAGCACTGGAAGATCCGCTATTTGTTGTGTTGTGGTGTTCTTATCAGTCACTTATATCTCGATTAAGTGAAACTCTACATTGATGCTAATCCGCAGACATAAGAGGGTTCATGCGTGTACGTGCGATGAGAACACCTTTGCGTCTGACAAAGGTGTCGACCTGCCTCGTGACGTAGAACAAAGGAGTGTGGGAGATGCTAAAACTCTATCAAGCTGATTCAGAGCATTAATCTTCGACATGCCCACTTATATGACAGCCGTCCTGCTGCCCCTTGCTTACTTCCTCATTCACTTGCTATATAAACTGACCCTGCTCGACGCGATCTGCAACAGTAAGTAGCTAGGCAAGGAATACTGAAGAGATTCATCCCATTTACACCCTACTAACCGCCCAATTTTTCATAGTGCCCATGAATATTGCCCCGCACCAGATTCACCACCCTTTCGTGAACCCTCAAGAGTATGTACACCTGCTAATCTGCATCTGCACGCAAGATTACTGATGCTTGCACTCATTGTATGACTAGAATTCCTATGCCCACTATCACGCTCCCTGGAGGAGGTCGACTCGCGATCTATCCAGCTGTCAAGACGCGATACCCCGGCCCGAACGTCGGTTATGGTGCAGGTGTCAGTACTTCTTCCGCCTAACTCATATCATTCTCATCGTGATTGTTGTCGAGAACATCCACGACAAGTCATTCGTGCTGATATCGTCGTATCATGTAGATGATGGGGATGCAACACCCGCTCGGCACGCCGCTCGCTTGGGGCGTGGGCACCGGGATCGATAATACTGCCGCGGCATGGAGAAGATACTATGGTCTTGGCGGGTAAGTCTATGGGCTGCGGCACCTCACGGTACTCGATCAGAAGTGCACATGAATCACTGATATACCAATGTCATATGGTCATCAACACCTCCTGTCACTGCAGTCTCCTGACTGGATATCCGCTGCATTATCGTCTTCCCGGTCGACCCGGTTTCAGCGGGTACTTTGGTGTGAGTTCAGAAGCTTCGCTCTTCTTCAGTATTCGATTGGATGAATTTGCCGAACCCAGGACGGAGTTCGCTGATGTGGATGATCACCCTCAAATGCGCGTATCAGGGTTGGGGCATCCGCGACTGAGCTACTAGACCGATCCGTTTATGCTCCTCTCGGGGGTGGATGGATCACGGCATGTAATCTGGGGGTAATGGATATCACGTAATGATTGGAGTATCACCAAGTGACATCATTCCAGTCTTCTTCCGATTGTCATCCCGTTGGCACGGCGACAATCGCAACGTTTAACGTACAACGTACAACGCGCTAGTGCTATGCATGCAGCTCTTCGCTTAAGGATGTCACTTGGACAAAGCTGCAGTATAGCATCGGAGGGTATTATTGGATACAGCCAAGAGCATAAGGGTCCAATCGACTAATATTGCGCAGTATTAGTACACTAACTACTAGTGGTTTATACCCGTATATTGTATCTCGGGCTACTCGGCATTAGATCTCTAGTTGCTCGTTATCTCGATTACAACGGGGCAAGGCAATCTAGGTTTGGTTACTGATACAGTAGCATAACGCGGCTACTAGCGGTCTTTGTGTGGGACAAAAGATGCATCTTGCAACCTCACTTCTCTCTACAACCGTAGCAGGCGCATCTGCGATATCTGGTCATTCATATACACGGACAGCTTTCTAAATACTGACAATATGGGGGACAACCCGTTGAGCTCGTCACAATCCCACTCTCCCTCGAGGAGCAAATCACCCGTCGTCAACACCAGTGACCAGGAGCTGGTGAACGACCAGTTAAAAAGTGAGAAGCCTTCGCGCCAGCAAAAGCGCAAACCACTAGCGCATACACCTGGCACCACGTCAACGGATCAGTCTCATCAGTCATTCCTCTCCCGCATCTCTCACGGTGCACATCATAAAGTACTTGCTCGCGTTCCGCTCTTACACCTGCCGAGCAAGGAGGAAGATGGCCCATGGCTCGAGGAGGAGCAGCGCGGGGAAGAGTGGATCAGTCTGTTCTACGGTCAGTACCCTTCTCCTGCCCAACACTCTTAGATCTAGCTATCAATACTGACATATACTTGTTTATAGACCTGGCTGTCGTGGCAGTTCTCTCAATATTCTCGAGCGCCCACGAGCTGAACGCCCCTGTCGCCATCCCACTCTTCTTCTCCTATTTCGTCATCTTGAATTGGATATGGGTCGCTCAGACACACTACGATATTCGCTTCCAGGCCGACGACATCTATCATCGGTTCTTCAAGGCTGTTCAGATCATGTCTTTCGTCTACATAGGCGCTGCAAGCGGAAACTGGAATCCGGGATTGATCAGGATTGACGACGCACATCTGGCAGAAATGACCAGCCGCGAAGCTGCTGAGTCGCGTGAGTTTCCGTGACTCTTGGACACTTGGGTACTAGTACCGGTCTTGCTGACAGACTGCGTTGACAGGCGCTGCTAATGAAAGCTTCCAGACGGTAGCAATTGCATACCTTGTCTCTCGTTCGTCTCTAGCTATACAGTACCTTGTCTGTGAGTATCAGCTCGCCTGACGACTCTGATTAGTGTCCCGTAGGCATCTTCAATGCTCGCCGCGTCAAGCGCAAAGTCACAGGACCGCGCATGTCCGTTTTCAGCCTCGCCATATCATTTGTCGTCACCCTCATCGCCATCGTCATCCCCGCCCACAGTCGTGCTAGTGTGTTTGCTAAAGTAGGTTTCCGAGTCACCGCGTCTCTGTCCTCCTGTTCCCTTCGGCTGATTTGTCACACAGATCATCCTGTTCTACACGGCTGTAGCCCTTGAACTAGTCGGAGTGTGGCTTCAGATACGGCACAAAAAATATGGTTATATTGATACCAAGGCCATCGGCGCAAGATACGGAGCATTCACTCTTATCGTTCTGTGAGTCCCAGCAATGCCATTCTGAGGTGAAGCGCTGACAAGATTTTATCCAGGGGCGAAGGGTTTATATCCGTCACTAGAGCCTTCAACTCGGCCTTAGCTGGTCTCAGCCTTTCATCAGGCTCGACGTACTTCCAAGTCTTCCTAGGTGAGCTGCTCTGCATTACTTATGAGTGGCCGAATCTCACGCATATCTTTAGCCATAACCATAATGTTCCTTCTATGGTGTTTCCTATTCGCTCGGTTCAATCCCAGTGATCCAATGCGTCCTCGTAGAGCGCTAGTTTGGCAGTGTAGTGAGTTGCGCAGCGCTGACAGTGCATTTGAAACTAATCTTTGGCGTCAGTTCATTTCCCGATGCACTTCAACCTCTTATTACTTCTCGCTGCGATGGTGGTAAGTCTTATATACCTAGGAGCAATATCTGACGAACAGAATACCGTCGTTTGCCTAGCGTACGCTCACGGACTGTCGACTGTGTCTACCGATTTCTCGGATTCCATAACGGCTATTGTGAATCACACAACGGCGTCAGCGGCAGAATCGGCAAACATCGAGCGATTTCTGGACAGGTGAGAGATTCTGGTGTTTCTCATGCGTGGTCTAGCTGACCAGAAGGTTGGGCGCTCTCTATCAGGCTGTATCTGGAGCCAGAGTGCGTGTTTCTTGTTCGGCCAGCATGTCACCGTTATGGTCTCAAGCTGACAGTGTCATCAGCTATGCCACGGAAATATCTCTACTCCAAAGGCTCAGCCGCGAGGAGAACCCATCAGACGATCCGACCATTTTGGCTTATCAGTACTTGGCTCAAATAACCATCCAGGTCACAGACGTAAGTATTCGCTTGCTTGTGACGAGCGATTTGAGCTGACCACCGCCATGTAGAGTTATGGACTTGAAATCGACGATGAGATGATTGAGGGATTGGAGGAGTTGTACGGTGTAAGTTTCGTCTCCGTCATGAAGCGTCACACTGAATATCGACGTTTATAACCTATTCTCAGCTCAACACCACGTGGTCTGGTAACGAGACTTTGCAGGAAGAACGACAGCAAGAGGCTATCGAGCTCGTGAAACGGATCATCACTATTCCTGCCGAGCTCTCTCTCTCTGGGATATTATGGCTGTTCCCTACGGCGGGCATCGCGTTGATTCTGGCCGCGCTCCGGTCGATGACATGGTATCGCTATCACGGGCCAGCGCATTGGATCGTCCACGGAATGCAACTCACTTTCGGAATCGCTTTGGCCTTGCTGGGCTTATTGGACATAGGCAGCCGGTCCATCGACGTGTTTGCGGGCTCGATCGGAGACGAGCTACACGGCGTCAACCCAATGTATTGGCTCGTACACACCAGGATCCCACTGCTTATCGTGGCTATCGTCTACTTTTTGGTATACTCCGGATCTTTCATGTACGTGTCCACCCCGCCATCATACTCTATCTATACACAGTGTTACGCTAACCCTCTCCGCCATCATCCTCTTCTCACAGAATATTGCATATCGTACACAAGCGGAACGGGAACGTTTGGCCAGACGAGGAAAAGGTGTCAGAAGAACCTAGCGAAGAACACACTGGTTCGCCACACACATAGAATGCTTGGCGAATGTTTAACGACGCGAAGCAGACAACTACAGTAATTGGCTTGGAGCTTGCATTGAAACCATGGGTGGTACGCAGATTGTATGCAATGCTTAAGAAGCACAAAGAGACAAGAAATGTTCTACATGACCCTTTCTGATCTGTGGTCTTCGTTTCAGGCATTCGCGCAGTGCTTCTCCAAACGAACACTTGAAGCTCGTCGCAACCCTCAGACTGGTTTCGGGGCTCCTTTAAAAGTCGTCAAGTTTCTCCTTGACGTTGTCTTGTGTCATCAATGGGGTTCGTAAGAAAGGACCGTGCAGCGATGCAGCGAGCTGCTCTAGCTTCGTTCTTCACCACATATATATACTTGAAGCAAGCAATGATTCCACCATGAGGATTACAATCGTCCCTCTCCACCATACTCACTTCACTATCAACTACATCAGTGATCACTCACCAAGTCTTACACCGTACACCTCACTCTGTCACGGTGAGTACATTCTGTCTCCTCCTGAACATACTGTATCTATAGGACGTGGTCTGTGATTGCGTATACACATTTATACCAGTCCCCCATTTCCCTTGGCTCTGATCACATTCTCGCCATCGGCGGCCTGCCCACGCTCATCTGTTTGGTTATGATACCGCTGACGCAGATACTTGGAGGTCTTACCATGTCGGACGCTGCCCACAAGCCTGAGCATGGAGGCAACGAATCTACGATTGATGACGGACAAGACATCAGCGTCTCCGCGTCGAATCTCGAAACCTTAGAAGCAGCTCGAAGAGGCAGATGGTCCACTAGCAGGCAGCTCAGCCTGCCATTCACCGACGTTTGGCTTCATCGATACCTTCAAAAGACTGGTCTGGAAGGACTTGAAAGGTGAATATGCTGTGTCCCCTTCCATGTGAACATATCTATTGTGTCTCTGACGAAGACGCTAATAGTGGCCCACAGCCTAAGTGCCAAAGAGGGGCTTGACTTTACCTCCATCGAAATGACCGGCTGGTGCTTTGCTGCCTCGGGAGTTACAGTTGAAGATTGTGATGAAGGGTAAGTAACTCTGCATGTGATTGCTTGTGCTCTCTCACAAGCCGATCGGAGCAAGAGCAAGGGCTTTCTTGAATTTTGCAATACTGAATGTTCTCGATTGCAGACTCGATGTACACTTCAATGCTTTATGCGGCCAAGATGGGCTCTTGGAAGCGGCCCGTGAAAAGTGAGTGGTCCTTTCACTGGGTCACTGATCAATGTATTAGTCAACTAATATTCGGTCCATTTTCCCACTTGCCATCTTTGCCTATGCCGTCCGACCACTCAGGCTGGCCTCTACCATCAGACTGGGCTGACGACTCCTGGCTGAAGGGGAAATCTCAGTGCCAGGAGAGATAGCCGCACCTATCCGCCAGCATTGTGCCAGCTCTTCAAGCGAGCCTGTCGACGTCGAGCCTCTCGTTGACTACATTTTTGGGAAATATGCATCGCTTGCTGCTGAAGAGAGTGAGTGCTATATCTTTGGCTATTGCCCACCGTTCTGCACGGGATCCAGACTGATATCTTGTCGAAATTCAAAGACCCATTCGGAGAAACCTGCTCTGCCAATCTGACTGACAGGAGTGTCAGTCTCAGTAAGCAGTTGAGGTTTTTCAGGAACAGTCCTGCGTCTGGATCTAGCAGCCAGCAGAATGGAGAGTAGGGACAAATGGTACAACGGGGAGCAATCCTGCAAATCCGTTCTCCCTCCTAGGTCTGCCTACCTTTACAATGACGTGCCGTACAGTGGTTACCCCACTAGGGATGCAGCAAGAGTAATTTGCTTTAGTCATACACGAGAGAGCAGTAGATCATCGATTCTTGAAGTGTGGCGGGGACAGTGCACGATGTAGTTTGGTCCGTTATGAAGACCGTCATGACTTCAGCGACCGTATCGATTGAGCGGGCTGCCATATGTCAGGGAGAAGGCAGCACATGTTGAAGATATCCATTGAAAGGGTAGTCTTTAGTATCAGTATTGGAGGAGGCTCTATCACGACTGGGACGATCTGTACTTGATGTGACAAGCGATCCAAGCGATAACAATACACATAGGATCCGCGCTCTATGTCTTTGTGGGTGGTAGCGATGATCACGACATTGAGTATGAGTCAGACAAGCTGTAGCGATATTCGAAGAGAGTCATTTGGCATTGCCATCCTACTTATGACATCGCCGTGAACAGCGACGGAGCGAGTGACCTTTTATTCTCAGGTCAGATATGACAGTGTCAATACGTTACGTAAAAATCAGTGTCATAGCATTTTAGCGTCAGGATGCAGGCGCGTCAATGCCATCTTTGCTATCGTTGTTCCTTGTTTTCGTTCATCTTCTTCATTTCCCATCGTCAGCATACGTCCACTTACATTCGGCTTCAGCGACATGCACACGGCGGAAGAGCACTGAGAGGTGTGCTACACGCTGCTAAGTACTCGAGCTACGTTCAGAGAGCCATTCGGAAGGAGGATCATCAAGGCGGAGACAACTCGCCTCAGGATAGATTGGATAGGCTATAACATATCAAACATCTTCCCTTGTGCGTACCAAAATGTCACATCCAATCCTCCCATGTGCAGTCTCACACTCTGCCTCAAGTGATGGTGAATGCAACACTGACATTCATCCCAGATATCTATCCTCACCAACAACACTTCGCAGTAGCTTCGCCCCTTCGTCCCTCCCTCGGGCTCCGGGCCCGCTGCACCTTACCACTCCAAAATGCCTTTCCTACAATCCATCTCAAACTTCTTCTCCGTTAGTGCTGGAGGACAAGGAGCATCTTCTTCCAACGCTAGACATGCCAACAGACGGTCCGTCATGAACTCCACGATGGACGCGTTCAGCCTCCCTTCAACCCAAACCGCTGGAAGGTATGGCGACGGTTACAATGATGGCGTGGTCAGTATCATCTGCATTCCTCGTGTCAACGTACATCAGATTGCTGATGACTCATCCACAACAGCCCCAGGTAGACAGCGCGGCGTCGTCCCCTGGTCCAAGTCGACGAGGCAGTGCAATGTACAACGCTTACCCTCCTCCGAAAGATGCCTAGTGAGTGCTGGGCACATTTCAAGTGCAAGCAATCTATGCTGACAGCTGTCCGTCACTCCAGCGATGCTTCACCCGCCTATTACCCACCACCATCAAATACGTTCCACCGACTGCGCAAAGCCCTCGCCGAACCTTTTCCTGAGATCCTTGAAACACTCAACGGTCCCGCCAACCCTCACCTTCTCGCCGCATTTGAAGCCGAGCTTGGAGGACCGCTTCCTCGCGCAGTCCGCGATTCTCTTCTTGTCGCGGATGGTCAAGACTTGGAAGCAACTTACAACATCTCTGGGTCTGGCGGGTTATTCTTTGGCTTGCATTTGCTCCCCCTCGAAGAGGTGATGCGGGAATGGTCATTCTGGCGCCAGGCCGAACATGATCCCTCAGCGGGTGGCAATGCTGCCGTCCTGGCTACAATGGTCAGTGTGCCGCCAAAATGGATCAAGAATCTATACGCTTGTCGAGGTTGGGTACCGCTCCTTAGTGATCGGACCGGGAACTACGTCGGAGTTGATTTGGAACCTGGACACGAGGGCGCCTGGGGTCAAGTCATTGTCTTTGGACGCGACTTTGATCGAAAGTGTGTGCTTTGGAGAGGTGATGGCGAAGGGGGATGGGGCAAATGGCTTTCTTCCTTCGTTGACGAGCTTGAAAGTGGAGAGGGCTGGGAGGCCGACAAGTCAGTCTCGTCTGACGACGACGATGATATCGGTTATAGCAGCTACAACGGAGGCGGAATGTCAGGCGAAAACGGTCGAGGGCTGCGGCTGGCAGGGGAATACAGGGGCTGGAACGTACTTGAAGCATGGTGGGACCGCAGCGTGAGGAGATGGGAAGGCCTTGGTCTTGGAATGGACGTTGAAGAAGTGGAGAAGGGTCTGCAAGAAGCGCGTCTCTTGGTTGGATACGAAGGAAAGGGCAAGCAGAAAGCTGTTGATGGTCTGAGCGTCAGTACAAGGAATGGAAGCGGATCACCAGGTAGGTTGTGCCATAACGAAGCAATCGCATATTGAGCTCACTTCTTCCTAGCTCTCGGTTCTCCTCACATCCCCGTGGCGCCTGGTACGCCAGTTCCGCGAGACTCGGATGTACTACTCCCACCGGCCTCTCCTGAGCAACCTCCTATCCCCAAGATCCGTCACCCTGTTCCATCGCCTATACGCATCATCACACCAGTTGCTACAACCGCCGATCATCCGTTGGCACCGAAAGCGACGACTTCCACTTCAGGTTACCTATCTCCCCCATCACGATCGCCTCCGCGTCACAACAACACTCGCAAGCGGGAACCAGCGCCTACTCCTACGCCTATAGATTTGCCCACGCGTGCGGATATACAAGCAATGTCTGCTATCGCTCAAGCGGAGCGATCGGGTCTCCGTGGAGGATGGGTCATGAACCTCGACACTAGTGCTGGAAACGCTGCTCGACGAGCACATAGAGATAGCACGGACTCTGAGATGGTGGACATTGACTTGGAAGGTGGGAAAGGGGAGAGGTTCGGATCACCCAAGATGAATCAGATGGATTCTGAACAACAGCGGGAGGAAGAGCGATTGGCCATTGCAGGACTGGAGCATCGTCGAAGCCCTGTTCTCGGTCATTCCAGGACTCCGTCGCCTCTATCCAGGGAAGCGAGTTTTGAGGGTGTTCAACTCAGTAACTATCCCGAGCAAACACCTCGAGCGCTTCCTCGACAACCGCTATCCCCCATTCCAAATGTACCACCATCAGTGATCGAAGCCACCAATGCGATCCGCCGGCCGCCTCCCGTCGCAAACCATTCCGACGTCAGTATCCGTACCTTCTCCGCAGAAAACGAGAAAGATCGAGAAGTTGTTCGTGGTGGTCGTGTCACTACCCCTCGCATGGAGCGAGAGTCAAGCGTCGTCTCTACGGATAGTCAAGATGGTCTTCTAGGTACACGGAGCGCATCTCCCGTTCCTGCCTTTACTGTAAACGAAAGAGTGGCGAGCCCGACTACATCGCATGGTAGCTTTGGTCTCACAGGAAGGAATAAGGGTTTGGAGGAGGAAATGGAGGAAGTCAGCTTGGATGCGACACATTGATGTGTATTGACATCGATATATGCGCTTTAGATGCAACAGTGCGTTATGAGACTGGTGTGCTAAAGGGTGAAGAGAAATGTACATATGTGCATACTTTTGAGGCTTCGTACAAGAAGGAAGTGAGAAAGACTAGATCGCGAACGAGTAGTTTATAGACAGTAGTTCCAAACGGTCTGCGTTTCTGCCAATAACATTGAAGGGAGGAACGAACAGCTCCAAAGTCCAGCGCAACCAACTTAGGAAAGTAGCATCATCTTCAAGTTCGTAAGTATCAAGCAAACGACCATGTCTGTATCTACCCCAATTCGAAGGACAAGAGGATCTTTGGAAATCCTGGAGAGCGCGATGCAGACTCCTCGCTATCCGAGGATCTAGGTCAGTAACATCTGGGTTGTTCTCGGCTATGGGTACTTGATGCGGAGTTGGACTTGGGAGGACGGAGTATGGTGGAGGTGCTTGGTCTGGAAGTTAGGTAGGTAAGGAAAGCATCAGTAGACCGTGAGCTGATAATTCACGCGACAGATCACTCTGTCGCATAGCTAGTGAGTGGTTGAGGGCTTTATGGTCTTAAACGTCAGGGCTACACGGCGTTGTGAGTGATCGGGTGTACGGGGTGAGTGGATTGATCGATATGACGGTGAGGGGTGGTAGATGGTGCAAAGACTACTTCATCAATTCTCGTGATCTCGACATATGACCTTGTAACGTCTTGGGTTTCTTCACAAAGGCGCTCAATGGGTCTTGCGGGCCGACTCAGAATCGTCATCCCTCAAAGGTTTGGTCTCCCATATATCATCACACGCGTAAGAGGTCGTCATCCGTCTGTCCTTTCATTTATCCAAGGGGCCATCTCTCTGCTCACCGCTCTAATCACGTTAATACAATGCGAGATCAGTGAAGCTCGTATCACCCTCTACCCATTCCCAAACCATCCATCGCCCATATCCTCACGATACCACTGACCCTCATCGCAATCATACCTCATACCACAAGACATATTTTATGAGCGAGAAGATCACCCCTACCGTTCATACTCATGTTGATACCCCCTCTTCCTGGCTGATCACACTAATCATTACCGCAATGCACATGTGGGACGTCCAGGGACATCACGCTGTACGACGCAGGGTTCCAGGAACGCGACCATGTCGCTTGGACGATACATAGACAGACTATATATATACTGGTAGTAGCGACAGCGACTGCGTATATGATATGCTTATATGCATTATCTGATATGCGGTGTTGCTACGGGCTGATCGCTGCGCCACAGTGCTGAATCGCCGTGGCACCAGGTCGAGTATTAAATGGGGGTAACAAGTAGGTTGACTGACATCGGGATCATATTGATGATGGAGCGGAGAGGAGAGGGTGAGAGAGAGGGATCTGTGTACAACACCCATTGTACGCCGCGTGCATGTGATATACGTTGACCAGATTGAACACCGCTCACATTGTCAACAATAACAACAATAACAATAACAACGACGACGATAACAACAATGTCGACAAAATGTTAGCACCACGGTAGAGAGATCAACACTGTAGCCAACACTGCTAAACGGTACCACCTTGCACCTTCTTCCGACGCCTACGAGGCCACGTTGCCCGCGCATACGGTATCGAGTATTTACGTACTCGCATCGCATCTGCTGGCCGACTAGCATCTCCGCGTGACTCATTCGCTCACGCATCGTCTTCTCCTTCTTATTCTTTGTACCACACCAGAAGCAGTCTGCGCAGTACTCCCGCCGCGGGCGACCGGCTGCACCAGTTGTAGCATATTGCAGCCGCTCTTGTGCACGCCACGACCGCTGACGCCATGACGTCCTACAACCCTTTACCGGCGCATGTCCAAGCAGCCCACGACCAATTCTCACATGACGGCGGTGTGCCGACGCCTACATACATGGGTATGGTCGATACCGGCGCTCAATGGGACTATATCATAGGCAAAGACGGGAAACGCAGGTCAGTACTTTCTCCACTCAGTCATGATGTCGACGTGACATGAAGTGTTGGATGATTATCCCACGTCCATGTGACGTCGAGGTTCAGACAACTCTGAATTGAATTGAGAATGCTGATGAGTCCTTTTCCGTCTCGCGTACATGTAGTCGTACACCGTCGAGATCACCGCATAGAGCAGCAACCGCCGACTCCGTCCTCCACCGCTCTCACACTATCGACGGATCACCGACGCCAGGATCCTCACTCTCCAATCCTCCCCTGACCCCGCCGCCAAATCTCTACGTCTCCTCTCAACCACAAGAACCGACTATCACAGAAGAGGCAGCCGCGATAGTGTCCCGCAGTGTGCGGGCGCAGCAGCAACAGCAGTATTCCAACGGGAGTGGGTATCCGGCCGGTCCAAGTACGCGGTCATCAAAGAACAGGGCCAGGATGGTTGGCGACTGGCAGTTGCAGAAGACACTGGGCGCGGGAAGTATGGGCAAGGTCAAGCTTTCGACCAATGTGGTATCAAAAGAAAAGGTGAGTCAACTAATGTTTGTCATCACTTGAAATCTCGCGCTGATCATGTCTGGCAGTGCGCGGTCAAAATAATCCCTCGGTACACTGAAGCAACGCGAAAAGAAGAGCCACGCAACGCTGAAGAAGCAGAAAAGCAACGGCAAAAGGACGAATCGAAAGAGGTTCGAACCATACGCGAAGCCCACATCTCTTTGCTCTTGCACCACCCGTACATCTGTGGTATGCGCGAGTTTATCAGCCACCAGAATCACCATTACATGGTTTTCGAATTTATCGACGGCGGCCAGATGCTCGACTATATCATCTCTCACGGTAGACTGAGAGAACGGGCGGCAAGGAAGTTTGCAAGGCAGATCGGCTCGGCGCTCGAATACTGTCATCGCAACTCCATAGTACACCGAGACTTGAAGATTGAGAACATACTCATATCGAAGAATGGCAATATCAAAATCATTGATTTCGGTCTCTCCAACTTGTACGCACCCGGTCGACATCTTTCGACTTTCTGCGGGTCATTATATTTCGCCGCACCAGAATTACTCAACGCCAAGCAGTATACCGGCCCAGAGGTCGACGTGTGGTCATTCGGTATCGTCATCTACGTTCTTGTCTGCGGCAAAGTACCTTTTGACGACCAAAGCATGCCAGCGCTACATGCGAAGATCAAGAGGGGTATAGTGGAATATCCGTCCTGGCTCAGCTCCGAGTGCAAGCACTTGTTATGCCGAATGCTCAACACCAACCCGGCGGAGAGAGCGACATTAACAGAGGTGCTCAACTCTCCCTTCATGACCAAGGGCTACGATGGTCCGCCAGACTCGTTTCTGATACATCGTGAACCTTTACGTGCAGACGAGCTTGATTGGGAGGTCGTCCAGATGATGGAAGGGTTCTGCTTTGGCTCACCTGAAGAGATATATGACGATCTGCGAACTCTATTATCATCAGACGCATATCTGTCATGCGTGATGCAATACGAAACACGGCGAGAAAAGCGACGAGGGCCGGGCACGTCCGGCTCAAGCATGGCTTTGAGCGATGCGAGTGATTCGCCTAAAAAGAAGCGGTTCAGCGGCTTTGACTTCAAGAAGAAATTATTCAAGGAGGAGAAAAAGGTCGAGGAACCTGTGCATCGCGAACGAGAGCCTGTAGATCCGACGAGAGGATTCGATCCGCTCATCTCGATCTATTTCCTTGCGCGAGAAAAGATGGAGCGAGAAAGAGTATATGGAAAAGGACACTTTGCGTCATCCCAACTGTCGGTGGACTCGCCAGGTGTAGCTACCAGCTATGCTATGGACCTGCCTCATCTTCAAGCACCGCCTTCGACACATGCGATGGGCTACGATACCCCTCGCGACTCGGAATATACGCCTCAGCCGCGACTGCGGACCGAGGAAGTGCCCGATCCGGTCATGCAACATCCTTCAGCAGATCGGGGACAGTCGCAGATTGCGGACGTTCCCGTGGCTCATTCGGCTCACCGACGACAACCATCTCTTAATCAACCTCCTGTCCCAAGCACACTTCAACCCAGTCCTCTCGAAAAAGACACGGAAGGTCTTACCAAGAAATTCTCTTTGCTCGGCAAAGGACCCAGGCCACCGTCCACTGCACCAAATCGGTCAACAGCATCTCCTCGAGCCGAATCCATTTCCGCCTCACCGTCCATGCCTTCTACAGCAGACCATCGACGAGCTACTACCTCGGCAGACAAGTCCAAGCATGAGCGAAGAGTTTCAGTGGGAAGTATATCCAATTCCTTCAGCAGAGCTAGCGGACTTGCTAGACGATCATCACAGCGAGAGCGAAAACCTGTCAGTCCAGCAGACGGCGGATGGCTCAACTCGCCCAGAGAAGCGGATGAAAGTATCACACCTCAAGTGCCCATCATGCCATCGCAGCAGTTGCCACCGACACCGGACCCAGAGGAGATCGAACCGCACGGCAACGGTGTCATCAAACCTATATATCTCAAGGGATTGTTCTCCGTCTCCACAACATCTGGGAAAGCACCAGAGGTCTTGTTCAGGGACATCGGTACGGTCCTCGACCGAATAGGTATCAAATATCGACCTGTCAAAGGTGGATTTGAATGTGTTCACGTGCCGAGTATCGACTTGTCCAGCGTATTGAATGGTGACGAAGCGACTACCAGCCTGGCAAGCGTTGCTCCTCCTGCCCCGCCACCTAAACGCAAACCCTCACTGAGGCGCAAATCGAGCAAGCAAGCTATCAACGGCAACGGCTCAACGATCAGCAGAGGGACGAGTCCAGCGCCGGCCAGAGCGCTTCAGGGCAACTCGAGCGGGACAGATAGTGTAGGCGACGTAGGCGTCGGGGGCACGCCTCAGACGCCAAGTAGAGTCAGAGCTGTAGAGGATGACGAGCCTGATGCGTGGGCTGTCGCACAAGCTGGAGGCGCGGGAAGCAGCTTGATCGTCCGATTTGAGATATACGTGGTCAAGGTGAGCTTCAAGTCTCTCACATCCGTTACGCGTTAACAGGATTAACGCTGATGACATTGCACTATTAGGTACCGCTTGTACCACTTCATGGAATACAGTTCAGAAGAGTAGGCGGCGACGGATGGCAGTATCAGATGTTGGCAAAGACGATCTTGCGTGAGATGCGATTGTAGGTGGACGAAGGGGAGGGAGTCAAAGAGTTGCAAAAAGAGAGAACAGGGAATAGGTGAAGACATGTTGTCATGCGTTGTTTGCGTTTGTGATCTCACTGTCATTGTGAAATTTGGTGAATGATTCTAGTTACGATGGTCTGCATTTGAAGCAGAAAGAATGCATATGTTGTCATTGCAGCATGAGCGACGTGTGCTATATTCAGATGCATACGAACAACTGCGGTGTTGAGGTACTGGTACAATCGTACCTTTGCCCTGTCATGTCTCGGAACAAAGACCGAGCTATTGGAACAGGTCTGGAATATAGGTCTCTCCCTCATGCTCAAGACATCATCAGAAACAGTGCTTACGGTACTATTAGTCATATTGGTGAAGATGATTCACACGATTCCTGATCAACGTGCTGGGATATCAAGTACGGTCGCACGGCTCAATGCACGCGATCGCCGCTCACCGGGGAGTGGACGTATACCGATACTACGAGCAAGAAGAATTGCGGGCAAGGTACCACCAACACAGAAAAAGGGGCGCGATCGCACCCTAAGGAGGTTTTCTTTCTCGGCAAATCACCCACTTGTACCTGAGGCACTAGCAATTGAACCCGCTCCCTCGGAAAAGTGTTAATCAAGTACGTACGAAGGGCCAGCTGCGACTACGAGTACTCGCTTACTTGGTGGTGTGGTAGCCATGGCGCACGGCACACGAGTAAAGAGTTTTAGATTCACTAGAGGGCGGGTGGCAATTGCGGGACACGGCATTTGGCCTACTGTATGTAGTTCTTTTCGACTCCTACTCCATCATGACTATCACGCATATTTCTTACAACGCGCAATAAATTGTATCACCTTCGTTCACACGGCAGAGTCGACGTCGACGATTCATTTGAACCAAAACATATCATATCACTATCACTTGGCATCACTACGGAGTTAGATTCGCCGATCACAGTTATTCCGATCCACAAATCACATCACATCACATTCGTCACCGTCACCGTTGGTTAGTCACCACCACCACCACCACCACAACCACCACCACCATCCAATGTCATATATCGAAGAAAAGCTCCAGCGAAAGTCAAAGCAGAAGCAAACGCAAAGCACAGGCACAAGCCTGATCGTGCCCCGACCCAAGATCGCACATCAACACTCTGCTGCATCCAACACTTCCTCCTCGTCGTTCGGCTCGTTGTTCACTCATCGCAACGCCCACTCTCAGACCAGTCACGTCGACTCTTGTTCCACTCCGCCTGCTACTACACCTTTAGCAGTACAAGGCGCTACCGACGGTAATCGTATCTTGTCCCGCTACGACATGTCGTCCTTTATTCCAGACTCGCCCTCTTCCGCGCAAGGACATCGCAGATCGTCCTCGACCCCTACCGCGCGACCTATATCCGGCGTTAGTATCGACGATACCGAGAGTCTAGATACCGCACACACATATATCGGCACGTCCCCTAGGCGAGTGACCAAGTCTAATTCACTCAAACGCAAGCCTGTCCCACAATATGTCATGCACAACCAAGGTCTCCCATCTTCTCATCCCTTCGCTACTATCACTCCTCCTCATTCTCGATCTCACTCACCAGCGAGCATTCCTAAACCGGACAACCTATCTTTACGACCATCTTCGTTACTGAGCGTTGGAACCGATCACACTTCGCCTATCAGTAGTCGAAGTGGCTCGCCGTCTGCCGGCGTGGATAGAGGGATGGGCAGGACGCCGCCTCCGCCTCTGAGAAAGCCATTTGGAGGCCCTGCAGTACCACTGAGGAGTGCTGGCAGGGGCGCACCAGTGGAAAAGGCTGCTGGCTTCGGGGACAATAGTGCCTTGGGAGATGGTATCGATTTGGAAAGAGATGGGCAGAGACGCTCAACGTTCAACGGGACACTACAAGAGTTCCTGGACAAGTCGGACGCCTCGACAGATGAGATTCGGCTAGACGATACCTCGGAAGAAGATCAAATTGCAACACCGCAACCTCAGTCTCGCGTAGTATCCCTCGACCGACCTCTGCCGCCTATCCCAGCCGAAGCTGAACAACGCACTGTCCGCTCTGACTCCCGTCCCGGCACTCCATCGCGTCGTCGCTCTGTCTCCGCCGAGTCTCTGGGTGCCCCTCTCACTCCCCATGCTCCTGCCTCGGGCGCTCCTGAGGTCATGTCACCCACCACCGTCGTCTCCGACTACTCCAATGCAGCAACATCCTTATCAAGTCAAAACGAAAAGGCCTCAAAAGCGTATCTACGCCCGCCCAGATCCCTCTTTACCCGTCGGTCAACCGAGAAGGCCAACAAGACCAAATCAGCATCTACACCTACAGCAGATACCAAGAGCAAAAGGTTTAGTCAGCCTTTAGCAGCCCAATTTGCTGGATATGAAGCTGAAGAAGAGCTAGAGTTCAGCGTGGATCGCGTGCCGTCCAAGCAGCGATTATGGGAGGCGAGCACATGCTTGCTCAGGGATGAGACCGGGAACTTGGTCTCCTTCGGAGATCTTTTGCCTCGATACGCAGGACAGAAAGCGTCGCCTACCAACACTGCTGTATCGAGTCCTATGATATTCAGTGGGAGCGCGGGCAAAAAGGGCAAAGGCAAAGACAAGGTTATGAACCAGCCGATAGCGCTAGGCCCTCAACACCCATTGGCGATGCCAACAACGCCACCCATGTCCCCGCCTCTTGTTGAACCGGCGACTATAGACATGGGTCGGACACCTTCCGCTCCACTTGGTCCTCCGCCTAAAACAGTCATCTTCTTTATCCGGCATTTCTGGTGTGGACAATGTCAGGATTACACGTTTGCCTCGCTATCTCTGCTCGATCCTGAAGTACTGGAGAAAGCAGGTATAAGAGTCATCATCATCTCCAACGGCAGTTGGAAGATCATCAAGTCGTATAAGAAGTTATTCAACTGTCCTTTCCCCATCTACGTTGATGGACCCAGGAGGCTTTACCAACTCATGGGGTGAGTGTGCTCATCCATCAATCACTATTCTCGGGTCCCAGCTGATCACTTTAACCCAACAGCATGACCAAGATGACAAATGATTTTGGACCAATGTTCAAAGGTCGAGCTTCATATCATCAGCGACCAGTGCCCACGCAACTCTTACACGGTCTAAGCGTGAGTATATTTCACTCAACAGCAACTTGTTCGTACTGATGATGGCCACCACATAGAACGCTTTCTTCCGGATGCCCCTTGCCAATCCGGGTACGCTCACGCAACTCGGAGGCGAGTTCATCCTGTCTCCAGGGTGGAAGTGCGACTTTGCCCATCGTATGACAACTACTTCTGGTCAGTTCCAACCTAGCTCATCATGTGTTCATCTTGCACAGGAGTGCTGACTGTTGCTTCTAGACCACATGGAAGCTCCGGACGTACTACGTCTAGCAGGATGCGAATACCCAACCAAGAGCGAAGTAGCGGACATCGAGCTTGCCGAGTCGCAGAAGGAAGAGCTGGCAAGGCTGGAGGAGGAGATGCAGGCATGGCGGGATGGGCGTCATCAGGAGATCGAAAGGTGCGTGATGGCTCTCTGATATCTGAAGGTGTGCGTGGCTGACTCATACTACGGTTATAGGATACGACAGAAGAAAGCTGCGAGGCGAGGGGAGACATACATTCCCGAACGCCGACCATCAGCCCTTGATCCGGCTACTACCATGATGTTGGAAGGGGCTGGGGGCGATGAGGCAGAGTTGGACAAGCGGTTCGAAAAGGTTATGCGATTAGAGGAACAGAGAGAAAAAGTCAAGACGGCCACTGAGCAGTTGATGTTTTCGCGAGAAAAGGGGGATCTAGAAGTGGAAGTCGCCCCGGAGGAGATTGAAGGAACCGCTTGATCGTGTTCTGCATGATGATGCCAGACGATATCTAGACGTTAGAGAATGACCGTTTGACCCATAATAATGCTGCTATACGATGATGACATCTCTTGTATGTAATACCACTTTTGAAGAGATGGAAGTGAGACGCCTTTGATAGAGTATCGGCTGAATTGCGGACGATTTCAAGATTGAGTCCACGGAAATGTCCGATCTCACCGAGATTAATCCTGACTTTTCCAACGTAGAGCTACGGCATCACGCTGCCAGCGGGTTTGTCCTTTCGGCTTAGTCAATCACCTTCCACACACCCAAACAAGCTCCGGTGCGATCAATTTTGGTAGCATGGCCGCGTAATGTTAACCGGTTCCAGATATGTACGCGATCAGCAATCGAGCAGCGCAAGAGGCCATGAGTCAAGCGGTTCGCGAATGTCGGTACGTATCGGCGAGGAGAGAGACTGCGACGAAGTAGTTTGTACGCGTACCGTGACCTACCCGTACGGTAACGAGACAAAAGGACAATGGCGACTGCTCGTGTTCTGGTCTGGATCGCGATAACCGAGGAAACCGCCACCTGTCCGGCCCGGCGGCGCGGATGCCGCTTTTTCCCAAATCAATCACGATTTCGTTTCCTGACTAGTTAAACGTCAGGTGCAAGTCAATCCCCGTATGCATTCTTCATAAGGTTTCGCTGAGGAGATGCCGCGGTCAAGAGCGGCTAGGCATCGTCGCCAAGGTATGCAATCGATCTTTTTTTGGCACAAAGCGGGGTATTATCCCTTTTTGTGTCGATGACAAGACCCTGTGACCCATGTGTAAAGCAAATTCCCAATTCTGGTTTCAACAGCACCTGTCGTCGAGTACTGCGTCCCAGCCGGCAAGCCGTTTAGCTCGGAGTAGGACGCCCCGCGCCTCTACTCTTGTCCCACTCCATGCACTTGATCAGTGTCACTTCCCCGCTTCTATCTCAGGTCCTCCCTGACCAAAGAAGGACAACAAGACAATAAAGGTTACGTTGTGCCCCTCCGGATACGCGCCGAGGCGGTCCGTCGGCCCGTGGGGGTGGGGCTCAGCCGCAAGAGAGGAATTACAAAGATGATCGTGTATGGTAACGGGAACCGACACAACAAGGTAATCGGAAAGACATATATAGACGTTCGTTCCCATCGAGAAGGCTGGCTCCCTTTTTTCCCCCAGATCACATCCACATTCGTTCGCCGCCCATCACCGAACGAATCGATTCTTATCATCGATCACAACATCCATCAAGAGGCATAACGACATGCCGCACTACAAGTAAGTTTCAATCTCATCTCTATTGGTGGCAAGTGGTGACGAGCGTCGCGTCGCTCTCACTGTGCCATCATTCGCCACCTCCAGGCGAAACATTGCTGATTGTCCTTGCTTTGCTCTAGCGACGCGAACCTGCGCCTCGAGGCCGCGGAAACCTCGATCGCGCCTACCGCTGATCAGGCTCACCGCCCTTGGAATGCTCATTCTCGAGCATACTTCCTCGCCGGTATCGGTTTCCTGGGTATTTTCTTATTCGGTTACGACACTGGTCTTGGTGGTGGTGTCCTTGTACTCCCCACTTTCGCCTCGTCTTTCGGCATCACCGGTTCCAGTGCCCATGTTGCCCAACTTCAAGGCAACGTTGTCGCCATCCTTCAAGGAGGTGCCTTCTTCGGTGCATTGGGCTCTCCCTTTGCTTCCAACACCATTGGTCGTAAATGGGTATGTCTGCTTGAAGGTGTACGCTTGACAGTGACTGATCTATGTTGTGATAGTCCCTCATGATCGGCTGTGTCATCTTCATCATCGGCGGTATCATCCAAACCGTTGCTACGACCTCGCTCGCCCAGTTCTACGTCGGTCGTTTCATCGCCGGTGTGGGAGTCGGTTTCCTCTCCTCGATTTGCCCGACCTACGCCGCCGAGATCGCGCCCAAGGAAATCCGAGGTCGCGTTACCGGTCTGTTCCAGATCATTGTCGTCATTGGTGTTGCCTTCTCCTACTGGATCAATTACGGTATCACCTTTATGCCCGCCAGCCGTGGTGCCATCCAGTGGCGTGTCCCCATCGGTTTCCAGCTCGTTCCCGTTGGTATTATGGTTATGCTCATTCCTCTCCTCAAGGAGTCTCCTCGATGGCTCGCCACTAAGCACAGGGAGGACCAGGCGCTCGCCAACCTTGCTTGGATCAGGAAGCTACCTGCCCATGACCCCTCGGTTCAGTTCGAGTTCGCCGAAATTGTTGCTGCCATTCGTGAGGAAGAGGCCGCTACCGCCGGTGCTTCTTGGAGAGAGATCTTTGCCAAAGGCAACCCTATTCGATTCCTCATCGCTTTCCTCATCTTCACCTTCCAGCAATGGTCCGGACAGAACTCCATCTCTTACTACGCCCCTACCATTTTCAAGTCGATCGGTATCCGCGGCACAAAGTCGAGTTTGCTTGCCTCTGGTGTTTACGGTCTGGTCAAGATCGTCGCCACCTCACTCTTCATCGCTTTCGGTGTCGAACGCTTTGGCAGGAAGAAGCCCTTGCTTCTCGGTATCGCTCTCATGAGCTTGTTCCTCTGGATTGTCGGTGCTGTTTTCAACACCCACATCCCCAACGCCAACTCCACCACAACCTCTGGTGCTTCCATCGCCATGGCCGTCCTCATCTACCTTTTCGTCATCCCTTACTGTTTCTCTGTCGGTCCCCTCCCATGGGTCATCTGCTCTGAAATCTTCAACAACCGAACTCGTGGATACGGTCTCATGACTGCTGCCGCGTCTCAGTGGGTGTGGAACTTTGGTGCCACCAAAGCCACCCCTTTGATGATCATTGCCATGCCCAAGGGCGGTATCTTCTTCTTCTTCGCAGCGATCAACATCATCTCATTTTCTTTGGCTCTCTTGCTTCCGGAGACTTCTGGCCAATCATTGGAGAGCATGGATATCCTCTTCGGCTCCGTCACCAAGGAGGAGCGCGAAGCGGAGATTGCCCGCCGAGCCGACGCCATCGAGAAGGCATTCGAGGACGAGGAGAAGGGTGTTGCCGTCCACAAGGAAGCTGTTTAAGGGGGTTACTTTGGATTATAGCATACGATAGTAAAGCTGGATGCAGGTATACCTGCACCAATGGGTCTCAGGGGCTGGTGGCCTATGGCAGATATGTATAAATGTGCACTATTTGGTATTAAGAAGTCATTGTCCAGTAAGGAGATGCCGCTGAGGCGCGCAGACAGGATTTCGACCGCTTAGTTTGCGGACCTGATTCACTGAGCTGTAATAGCTGTTTTGGTTTTTAGCGACCTGGACCATAGTTGTTTGTCGTCAGACTTCTGTATCTATGCATCATACTTAATACTGCTAGTCTGCAAGGACAAGGTTCTCACATGCGGACGTACCGTACGCTATCGCCAGCACGTTCATTATGCTGCTCTCTGCACTCTTGACTACGTTGTTACCCCTCACTCAAGCTCTTACGACGGCAGAACTAAGATCGCGCTCGGTATACCAAGTTTTGACGGACCGCTTTGCGAGATCCGACGATGTGTTGGCCGAATGTACACCTGGGCAAAGGTACTATTGCGGTGGGACATGGAAGGGGATAGAGAGGCAACTGGGGTATATCCAAGGAATGGGCTTTGACACAGGTTCGTCTTATGAGACCAGGAAGTACGATGTACGCTCACTAACCGTTCAATCGCGTAGTATGGATCTCTCCTGTGGTCGCGAATATCGAGGGCCTATCTGGTCAAGAGGCATATCATGGTGAGATCGCAGAGATCAGAATAGGTGGTCAAATGCTGACGCCGTTGCAGGCTACTGGGCATCGAATATTCACGGTATCTAGACCTTCGGTCGCGCGGCTATTCGCACACTGACAGCCAGATGCACAGAGCTCAATTTACACTTTGGCAGACCAGAAGATCTCTTGTCCCTCAGCAATGCGCTTCACGCTCGTGGCATGTATCTCATGGTGGACGTAGTGAGTCTTCATGTCCTTGTAGACTGACGCTGTCACTGACGGAGGGACAGGTCGTCAATCACCTGAGCTCGGTATCGAAAGACACCTTTGTGCCAGGCGAGCACTATGGGCAGTTCTTATCGCCAGCCGACTTTCATGATTACTGCGTGCCGGACTGGGACGATCAATGGGACGTCGAGAACTGTGAGCTATCGCTGACTCGGTGTCAGTGTCAACGCTGAATATGTTATGTCTCAGGCTGGCTCTCCGACAACATGCCTGATCTCAACACCGAGTCGCCTCATGTGATATCAGTTCTGAACAAATGGGTGGAAGATCTAGTCAAAGTCTTTCAGATAGACGCTCTGCGGGTCGACACGGTGAAGCATATCAGGAAAGATTTCTGGCCTGGCTTCGTACAATCGGCGGGCGTGGTGGCCATGGGAGAGGTCTTACATGGCGGTGAGTCGTCATACTCTATAATCGAGGAGCTGGCAAGCTGACGAGCTTTCAGATCCTGCGTATTTGGCCGAGTATCAGAGGGAGAGCATGAGCAGCTTGTTGGACTTTGCGACGTTCTTCCATCTCCGGCAAGTCGCTCCCAATATCACGCAGATATCATGTTGACAATGCCCTCAGACGAGCATTTGAGAACCCCCTGGGAAACATAGGAGATCTGGTGGAGATGGCTACGCGGATACAGCGCTTGTTTGCAGATTCAACGGCACTTGGATCATTTCTCGAGTGAGTCGAACCGCAAGGATAGCCGTGGATGCCTGACTTACTGTGTCTAGCAATCACGACTTTCCTCGCTTTGCTGGCATGACGCAAGATCCAGTTGTAAGTGTAGAGTGGTGCTGGCATGATCGGCATTCGCTGATCTGCTGCTTCCGCGCAGTTGATCAAGAACGCCATGGTATACCCATTTGTGAGCGACGGCATACCCATATTGTACATGGGTCAAGAGCACGTAAGTACAGCGTATTGCGATAAGATGCAGCTCGCTCACCAGCTCGATACAATCAGGACCTGCGAGGAGGAGAAGATCCTTTCAATCGAGAAGCAATCTGGCTTCACGGCTACGAGACCACCTCAGTAAGTCATGGTGAATGGCTGTATGTGCAACGCGAGGGCTAACGCATTGCTTCAATAGCCACGCTATAGAGATATCGTCACTCTCAACACTGCTCGACGAAGCGCGGGAGCGTCACACCCTGCATTCTACACGACTCTGATGCGTGCTCATCAACTCAATAACCACACGCTAGTACTAAACAAATCGCCTTTATTGTCTATCCTCAACAATTACGGTTCGGGTTCGCCGGTCGTTGGGATATACTTGTCGCCTCAGCAAACGGGATACAAGCCGCTACTTCCCGTCATTGACGTGTTGTCCGAACAAGTCTTCTCGACCGATCCACGAGGTGGTCTAACGATACCCCTCATATCGGGCGAACCGAGGGTTATACTACCTTTATCAGTACACAGAGGAATAGCCAGTAAAGAACTCTGGGCCGCTGTCCCGCCTAAACTAGATCTCGAAAGCCTAAATCGATTGCCGAGTCCCAGGAGTCCGGGTGGTGGTAGTCCAGGCAGTCCAGGCAGTCATAGAAAGAGACCGAGCTTGACAGGCATGATGTCCTGGCTAGGCGGTATGAGGGGTAACAACAAGCTAGGGGAGCTTTAGACGCGTATCGCAAACCGCGTACAGCATACGCAAATCCTTTGTATCATTCTTCATTGTTGTAGCTATAGTTCGAGTCGGATAGAGCGGGCAACGCATGGACAATTTCATCTACATGTCAAAGTCGATAACTGCGTTATGGATGATGCTCCACTTCACGGTGGTCTGTCATGTATATATCACGCCTGAGTCTCACGACATAGATGCCTTGGTACGAGATAAGTTGTCGGGAGGAACAGCGGTCGGATAATTTGAGGATTGGTTTGGTGAATTGACATGGCGAGACAAGGAAATGCTGCCACCGGTGTGTTGTAATAGTGCTTGACCTGTCCATTGAATCCATTGTGAGAAGTATTAGGAATGTGTTAGAACGGAGAGATAAAAAAACGCGTAGTCTAGCAGTCATCCTTTGTTGCTTGCCTCACCGTTTCCTACCCCATTTCTTGCCTTATATACAAGCCATCACCCAGCTTCCATCTTCTTCCCCCACAACCTCTCCATCACCTACCTTCACCATACACCACATTGACTTACAAGTCACTATCGTTGATTGCTTCAACTAACTAACATTCTTGGTCAAACTCATCATGAGCAGCATAGAAGACATGCCCAAAGAGGAACAGGAGAGAGTGGTGTCAGACTATGGTGCCAAGCTGTCTGCAGCTCTGACTGCCATTTCAGTGCTCTTTGACTGCAAATTGCAAGGTGGAGATTCATGGCCTTCTGAGCAAGATGATCCTATCATACAAGCAGCAAAAGAACTCACAGATGAGGTTGTTTCCTGTGAAAAAGATATCAGAGATGCTACGGCTACAACAGCAAAAAACCATGACATCCGAGTCTGGCTGCAACAGTGGGACGATCAGTCCACAGAAGCTCTAGCCATACTTGATGATGCAGAGTCGCGTCTAACTGCTTGACACAGTGCCATAGGCCAGGACCTTGGCAGAAACGTTGGATGTAGATGGTGGTTTCTAGTCTGCACTCAGTGAGCCAGTGTCCAATGGCAGTGATTGTCAGTATTTGGTCTTGCAGAAGAACAAGGTTGGGTTGCGTTGCGTTTGGGAAGGTGCCTATTTTGCATAGCAATAGGAAGGAATGGAGACAAATTTGAGGCATCATGTCATTGTTACCTATCAGGAATGCTGGATGGGTAGTGTGAAACACTTGGCTAACAGCCTAAGCGTCACCCAGCACTGTCCACTGTCTATAAAAGGTTACAATGGTTGAGTTCTTGGAACAAACTCAATCTTAGCTACATATGAACTTGTTTGGCAAATGGTGGCAGAGTCATGACATCAAACCACCATTCATGCATTCCACAGGATCATACCTAGTACAGCAGCACCTAAGAAAAAGACAAGTTGGGTGGATGCTGGCGCATAGTCTGTCTTGGGAATGTCCTGGGTGACCAATGGCTTTCTCTGAGAAAGAAAGACTACACCCAGAGCAGCCAAAGCCATTCCAAGGATGATCCTTGAATCCCCAAACAATACATCCTCCAGTCCCCAGATGAGGGACTCTCCTGTCTCCACCACCCCAACAAGCACAGGGGTGAGTCCGCTCTGGACTCCTGTGACTGAGACTTCTGCATAGGGGCTGATAGTAGCAGACCAGCCAAAGTGCCAGTCTGCCACCAACATACCCAGTAGGAGCAAGAACCCAATGATAAGCAGGTTGATAGACGGGGAGAGATAGTCTGGCTCAGAGTACCTTCTTTCTGGGTAATCTCTGATCCAGTCTAAGATAAGGGGAAGAAGAACAATACACACAGCTAGCAGCATATGCAGCAGCCTATCTGGGTTGGCCGGGCCTGTAAACTGGAAACGGATAGGTTCCCATGCCTTCTCCTGCGCTACAACTGGAATGGGTGGCACAGATATTGGTGGTGAGGATTTGCTGATGGTTTGCTCCTCAACTACAACCTCAATAGGAGGACTAGGAGGTGAACCAATACTGATATCATTGCCACGACCTTGAGAGTTGATATTGTTGATGTGGATCTGAGCTTTTGGTGGTGGTGTGTTGACTACCCATTTGGGTGCCGCAGAGGTGAATTTGGGGCTTGAAGCTGATACAATTGGCATACTATGCAAGAATTGTGGTGCAGCCACTAATGGGGTGTTGCCGATGACCTTTCCGCTTCTCCAACCTGACCAGGGTGCACTTTCAAACAGTGTTTTCCCGCTGCCTGTTGTTAGCCATTGCTCTTTGCTCATCACTGTAGCTAGAGGGACTAGGAGCAGGAGTCCCAAAAGAAGGGCAGGTGACAGACCAAACAAGCCTCCTCTTTGGGTCCTTGTCTCTCCCCCCGACTCTTTTGAACCACCAGCCCCTGCACCCCTCTTGCTAGTCTTACTATCCTTGGGGTCTCTGTCACCTTTTGATCTAGATTCACCTGGTTGGCTATTCTTCTCCCTCTCTGCTCTTCTCCTCTTCCTCTCCTCTTCTTTCTGCCGCATGGCCTCATCATCCTCACCACCTAGTTGGCTCTTCTTCTCCCTCTCTGCTCTTCTCCTCTTCCTCTCCTCTGCCTTCTTGCGCTTGGCTTCATCATCTTCTGGGCCTGCTTGAGTATTCTTCTCCCTCTCTGCTCTTCTCCTCTTCCTCTCCTCTTCTTTCTTCTGCTTGACCTCATTGTTCTCAGCACCTGGTTCAGTCTTCTCCCTCTCCGCTTTCCTCTTCTTCCTCTCCTCTGCCTTTTTGCGCTTGGCTTTGTCATTGTCAGCACCTGGTTCCTGGTTCCTATCCCATTCTGCATTTCTCTTCTTCCTTGCCTCTTCTTTCTTACGCTTGGCCTCATCATCATGAGCACCTGGTTCCAGGTCTCTCTTCCATTCTGCTTTTATCTTCTTCCCTGCCTCTTCTTTCTTGCGCTTAGCCTCATCATTGTCAGTAGCCTCAGCAGCCTGTTTCTTCTTTTTCTCATCTTCTTCTTTTTGTTTCTTCCTCGCCTCATCCCTCTTACGCTTGGCCTCGTCTTCCCCCACATTTCCTTCATTCTTCTTCCTTCCATCCTTCTGTCTCTTTTGCTCCTCATCCCCCTTGCGTTTAGCATCAGCATTTCCCGCAACCTGACCCTTCTTCTCCCCTTTTGCTTTCTGTCGCTTCCTCTCCTCATCTTTCTTGCGGTCAGCCTCCTCCCCCTGTTGCTTCTTCTCCCTTTCTCCTCTTTGCTTCTTCCTCTCCTCATCCCTCTTACGCTTGGCTCCATCATCCTCAGCCGCCGGTCCAGTCTTGCTCTCCCTTTCTGCTTTTCTCCTCTTCCTCTCCTCTTCCTTCTTCTGCTTGGCTTTATCATCCTCCGCACCTGGTTCCTGGTTCCTTTCCTGTTCTGCTTTGTGTCTTTTCCTCTCCTCTTTCTTGTGCTTAGCATCATCATCCTCAGCACCTGGTTGAATATGCTTCTCCTTTTGTGCTCTCCTCCTCCGCTCCTCATCCTTCTTATGTTTAGCTGCATCATCTCCTTTCTCAGCCTTCTGGCCATCCTTCTTATTCTTTGCATCTTTCTTGCTCTTTTGTGCATTTTCACTGTCTTTGCTTCCATCTTTCTGGTCCTTACCTTTTTTCTCTGATCTGGGAGCCACAGTGTCAGTTTGCCTTGGTCAATATGTTCCACAATGCCCACTGACTTTTTGCGAGCAGCTTCATCTCTCCTCTTGTCCACAGCATCCTGTCTCTTCACGTCATCTTTGTTGTCATTTCCCTCTACTCCCCTTCTATCCTTGTGATCCTTGCGTTTGCCATATCCACCTCCCCATCCTACGTTGAGGCCCAACAGTATGAGCAGCAGTAGCAACAATGCCACACCAAATCCAGACAGATCTACATGACTGAGAGCTGTCCCCTTAGCCAGGTCATTCTCCCATACAGTTCTGTTACTTCTTTCTGTTGCGTTGATAGTGGTTGGACCTCTAGGAAGCATACATTCTTCAGGGTGGAGATCACAGTAATGTTGCCTGAGATCTGCTGGAGGAGGGTACCATGTTGTTGGTGGTGGTGGTGGTGCAATCACTACTTGCTGATTACCATTGCCCGGGTGAGACTGTGCAGGTGCTGTTACAAGAGGTTCAGAGTAGGGAATCCATGTTTCCTCATACTCCTCATCATCATAAGATGGGTCTTCCCAGTAATCTTGTATGTTGACATCTTCATAAGGGAATTGTTCTTCTGTGAAGACAGGCTGAGCTTCTGGTACATTTTGATATTGTTGATATTGTTGTGAGGACTCAAAGATGATGCTAGGGTCTTCTGGGTAGTACTCCATGACTCTATGTCTTTGTGCATGAAAAAGAATAGATGAAAGCCAGCTGTATAAGTTATAGTATCCCAAGACATCTGGCATAGAAAGCTAATTGTATGATCCTTTGTAGCCTCCTTGGGGCTTGTCATCAAAGGAGGGCAGAGTAGGTTTACTGTTTCCATATCTGGGGGCTATAGACATGCTTGCTGATCATCTGAGCATATATGAACTATGACATGTGCTTCTTGGCTACATTCTCCTTCTTCTCGTCACCTCCTCCAGCTCTGGAACATACTAGGTATATGACTCCTACCACAGCTATGCACAGGAGTATTGTTGCTTCTTGCCAATTCTCCATTGCTACAGAGTCCGCAGTGGGCACTGAAGCTTGAACCATCACTGGATGACAGAGCAAATGTCAGCAGTGGACTCTCGCAGTGTTCACTTGGACTTGCGTGAAGGAGGTACAGCTACGCCTCTCGGTCGACCGGCAGCTACAAGTGGTCTTGGTTGCCTAGGTCTCTTCCTCTTCTTTTGAATACCTGGAGTCAACAGACTATTAGTATTCAGTTCAAACGCACACTGTCAACTGACTTTGTATATTGACAGAACCACCCCTCTTCCCATTTCTTTGGTCATGGCCAGATTCTCCATTTGATCTCCCATCCTGGTTGAGATTCTGCATACTTTGCTGAGTCAAAGCAGCCATCTGAGCTGCTTGCATTTGCTGAGCTTGCATTTGCTGCATCATCATCTGGTTCATCATCATGCTTGCCATCTGATCATTAATATTTGTTTTGGACTCTGATGCTTGAGACACCACGTGCACTGGTGGGCTGCAGTGGTTTAGAGCACATAATCAGTTTCCTCTATTTGAATACGATGAAGCACTTACTGTTCTCCATAATGTGTTCTAGGCGGTGGTCGCTGATGGTCATAGTAGAAAGGGGCATCAAGAGGCTTGTATTCCACATACTGTTGGGGATTCTGAAAAGTGGGAGCTCCAGGTGCAATCTGATAATGGACATGAGGGTTGAGGAATGGAGCTTGGGCTTTTGGTGGATACAACGGCTGTTGTTGATGTTGTCCACCGGATTGATGATCATGTTGAGGCTGAGCATAGAGTTGGGGTGGTGGCTCTTGGGCTTCTTTCCAAACTGAAGACTCTTGGCTTATCACAGGTGGTAGCAGGGTTACAGGCTCCTGAGGTAGCTGCTTAGGCAGATGCTTAGCTTCAGTGCTGTGGCCACATTGATGATGCACAGGTGTATGATGTAGTGGATCTACAAGAGGAGTACAGTTTTCAGCTTCATTGGCAGACAGCTGTGTTGATTGTTCTTCTGCTGCCTTGTCCCGCACTGCATGTACTTCTTCTTCTGCCTCAGGGAAGCTTGAAGTGGTCAACAATTGATCACATAACGGTGCTCACCTTGGGAAAGAACCAGGCATATTAGCTTGTTCTACTGGGACAGTCATATTTGATGCAGCATTGAAGCCATATGGAGGTAGAGTGAAAAACTCATGTAGGCTGAGGCTTCACATTAATGCATTTAAACATTAATGACCTGAAAGCAATGTGAAACAGACTGGGGCTGAAGTAAAGGAAGGGAAGACAAAGGATTGAAATGCAATGACACTTCAAAACAAACATATACTCTACGACAAGTTGCAGAGCTGTTACAGGCAACAAGAGATGGGTGGAGCACTACCATCCCCCCACTATATGCTCAGACATGTAAGTGTAGGCATGCCCCACAATGGTCCTCCAGGCAAAGTGGCATAAGGCACTTCAGCTTTGCCTACACTATAGCAAAATCTCCTATAATCTGGTTTCTGATACCTGTAGTATTTTGGCTGACCATAAGAGTGTGAGAGAGGCGTCACTGAGGCCCATCCAAAGAGAGGTTGTGGGCCTAGCCCTAAGTTGTGTAGTGGTTGTGCAGAAGTGAATGGATGAGGTCTCTGAGGTGCATACAATGGTGTAGTCATCATGTAGGGATGCTGAGGATATACAGTATCGAGAGGAATTGCTGGATGAGCAGATGTGGGACCATAGTGCGGTGGAGGATACTGAACTGGCTGAGTGCAGCAAGACCAATGGTTGGCGTGTTGGTGACTTGAATGGCAGGAATGAGCAGAGGCTGCGGATGTGCTAGATGACATTGCTTTGCTGGAAGTGTGTCCCTTCCCCATCTTGAGAACTTATCTGGGACAGCTACAAGTGAAAGAGCCAGCAATGTACACATCTGAACAGTGTGTGTAGATGTAGATGTAGATGTAGATGTAGATGTAGATGTAGATGTAGATGTAGATGTAGATGTAGATGCAGATAGACTTGATCCTCTTTTGATCAGATCCTTTCATTCTGGTCCTGCGGTTGCATCACACAATGGACTGTTGCCAGTTGTCACGATGCTTTGCTATGTCTTCGGCCTGGGCCTGATCACACAACTAAGTTGAACGAGATATAACGAGAGTCGACGGGAGTCGACGAGATAGACGAGATAATGGTACTCAGCGAGATAATCCTAAAGGGAAACTTGCGTGTAGCGATAGAACTGGACCAAAGAGATAACTAGATCGTCGTGATTCGACGAGACTGTACGAGGTTTATGGTATGACTTTCAATCGAGAATCATTAGGGAAAAGGACTACAATACTATGATACGCGCGTTCTAGTTATACCAGTATCATTCTCCAATTCCGTAGTGATCCCTTGTGCTTCGTTGATAGAATGTCGACAAAGTTGGACGAACGTTGAATGATCCTGAGGAAGGTGGTCGAGAGTAGTCGAGATGTGGTCAAGACTAAGAGGAAGGGATGCGGACAAGTGCGTGACTGATGTATAGTCGAGATGTGGATGGTCAACGAGAGTAGCGGAGAGTCGAATAAAGTCCGTAGAATGAGATTATGTAATGTTTGGTAGTCGTGGCGATATAGGCGACATGACACCAGTCTACTAAGACTGCGGTTGGCGTCTTTGCTTAGCAGAGTGGCAAATCACATGCAGTGATATATATGACAAGAATGATGGCTTAGTGACATCAGTTACCAATATGTTCCAGCCATATAATTGTACGGCCCATACCAACTCCCACCCCAGCCTGTACCATAGCTCCGTCCATAGCCATATCTTCCCCAGCCATTGTACATTGACCCATACAGACCAGAGTAGTAGTATGGGTAAGAGGACATGAGGGGTCCTGCCGCACTGTAGACCAGCATCCTGTGCTTCTACACTCATCTGTCAGCATGCTGTTGCTTGCACTCACAACAACATCAGAGAACAAACAAGCCGGACTTACGTTGGTTGTAGTATTAAATGCTGAGCAGCTCTGCTCTCAAGTAATTGCCAATACTGTCAAAGTATGTTGGATGGTAAAACTTTTGTCTAATTGAAAGGGCAATCTTGTTGATTTGCCGCAGACATCATGAGCTTATATAGCTTCTCTGAGGAGCAGTGCTGTGACGGGTGTGGCAGGACTTCTAGAGCTCATACCTGTGAGAGAGCTATCATCCTTTGATGTTGGTAGACAGGAGTTGTACTGGGCACAGCACACCATGAGTATTACATTATGATCCTTTGTTGCAGGCCACCCTAGACATAAAGGAGGACGTACGGGCTTTCTGCTCTCACATTGTGTGTCAATGGCACAAAACTCTTTTTGCGGTCAAACAAAGCCCTCAAACAGCATTGGGTGTCACAGCAGGAAGAGTCACTTGTTCCAACACTATACCTCATCATGCCTGCCAGTCCAACCAGCATCAAACAGTAGAGGATGTCTGACAATGTGCAAGTGTGGATAGGAGCCAGTTCACCGTTGTTGACCTATACACCAAGCAGGAACGGTGTTGCTGGAGATGCTTGGGTTCAAAGTACGGATGGTACAAGTCAAGCTGAGGGTACAACAACATATGCTGTAGAGCTGGACTCTGTGTCATGTAGGTTGGACTGCAATTTGTGAACATAGGTCACTATTGAAAGTCAAATGCACTACTGACTGAGAAACACCAATTTGTAGTCTCCAAATTGACCTTTCACTGGTCTGCCCCAACCTCTTTCTCAGTGCGAGTGGGACTAGATGGGGATCTGCAATCTGGCTCATCAACTTTCGGAACAGCATCACTATCCACAACATTTGCTTCACATAGTGCCAAGTTGGAATGTGCTTGTTCTTCCTGTGCCACTTCTACATCAAGTGGCAACAGCGTAAGGTTTGCCTCAGGACAATTTGAGTTTGGTGGAATCATGCTAGAAACACAAGTAATGTCTTCTGGGTATGTCCCCACATCACATCCATCAAAGCAAGAGCTTGAGTATGCTGACACAGAGGCATTCTGCAGCACAGGAGTGAACACAACTTTAGATGACTCTTCTTCCTCGATCACATACTCTGGCTTTCAGACTACTTCATCATCCTCTTCTTCCATAGCGGCAATACAGAGCGGATCCTTTTATCAAGATACATTGAGTTACACTTCCAGCCAAGGCGCCACTGCTTCATTTGCATTCCAAGGTAAATCTTAGATCAATGATTGATGCTTGTAGCTGATCGATGTTAATAGGTTCTGCACTGTATATCTTTGGAATGACTGGTCCAGAATTTGGCTCATTCCAACTGACCCTTGATTCTGCTGTGATAGGGACATACAATGCCTCAACAACTGTGGAGGCGTACAATACATTACTGTTCTTCACTACCACATTGGATAGCAGTACGGAACATCAGGTGGTGTTGGAGAACATGGATGAGGGCATGTTGCTTGCCCTAGATTATGTGGTAGCTGTTCAGCCAGATGCTGAAAGCAGCACAGCTACCGCTGTGCAAAGTGGCACAACAGTAGTTGTCCAAGGAACCACAATCACTTCTACTGCTGCGGGCACAGGAGCAACTGCCAATTTTGGTGGGAGTACAAATACAAGCAGCAATAACGGTGATTCTTCCGGTGCAGTCATTGGTGGCATTTTTGGCGGTCTGGCAGCATTGGCAAGTCCATCGTAACACCGTTATCCTGGCTAGCGCTGACAGCGACACTCGGTTGCCTTATCAGGCTCTGCTCTTTTTCGCTTGGAGGTATTACCTGTGGAAGAAAGCGGGCGGCGGAGGATCACTGCTCACTGCGCTTTGCGGAAGCAGGAGAAAACAGGCGGAAGCGAAAGCCAAAGCGAACAAGTTTCATATTTGGCCCATGGTCCATTCGCAACCCAAGTATGCCACGACGTGATATGTTCGTCAAGGTCACGCAACATGCATTTCGTCTTCTAGGCGCCTTGGATGCAGGATCCGCGACGTCTTCTCATCTACTCATCATCGTCCTCGTCGTCGCTTTCCTTCTTCCCCTTCTTGCCCTTGCCCTTCGCTTTCGGTGCCTTCTCCTTGGGCGGATTAATCTCATCTCGCTCTTTGCGCCATCTCTGTTCGATCTCGTCCTTTCTCAACTCCCACTCGTCATCCGGTATCTTCTGTATTTCGTATAACATTGCGATCTCGCGCGTCCAGAGTGACAAATTGCCCACTTCTAGTGGTTTGTCGGGCGCGGGCGTCTCGAGAACTATTGGGATGCCGTTCATGAGCGGATCGCGCATGAGCGTTCGGAAAGCAGTCAAGCCGATCTTTCCTCTACATCAGTCAGAAGGGTTAGCTTTCAATTTCGTACAACGCTCATTGAGGCACGCCGTGAAGCACTCACAGCCCAATATTCTCATGCAAGTCTTTGTGTCCACCCAGATCCGCCTTAGAATCGTTGAGATGTATTCCTGCCAAGTATCCGTTTCCAACCTCTTCGTCAAATTTCCGCATTGTCTCCTTGTATGCCTCAGGCGTACGAAGGTCATACCCAGCAGCGAAAAGGTGGCACGTATCGAGACATATCCGGACACGAGATTTGTCTTTGACCAACGCGATTATGGCGGCGAGGTCGGAGAATGCTGTGCCAATAATGTTCGATCCTGCGTTGGCCTGTTATACCAGTTAGCCGAAATGGCGGACTGCAGCGTTCGGAGGAAGTTTGACATACCATGTTCTCGATGACACATATGACTTCCGGCACGTCCTCGTGCACCTTGTTGATCCCCTTTGCGATAAGCGCGAAGCTCTCTTCTCTTGTGCATGCGCCCACTGTCGATCCGGGACTTGGTGCAAGTCAGCGCGTTTCCTGTAGCCGTGATGAACACCTCAGACTCACTGCCAGTTATACAATTTGACGCCGAGCTGATGACATCGGTGGATCTCGTCTTTGAAGCATTCGTACGATGTCTCCCACTTTACTCTGCAGTGACACAGCGGCTCAGCGAGGAATTAGGCATTGTGCACTTTGTATGCTTGGAGTGCTCACGGATCAGGGTTGCTGAATGAGCCAGATATCAGCGGTATGTCACGAAGACGTAGCAAGCACTCACCCAAGGTTGATGAGGTAGCTGCCGTGAACCAGTATGCTTTCGGCGCCGTATCCCAGTCCTACAACTCCATGATCAGCTGGTGTCCCGCATCGGTTGCTGTTATATGCATGTCAGAAAAAAAGGCTCACCCTGCTCCTCTTTGTGCTTCGCGAGCTGCCTGAACCGATCGATCGCGTCCTGTTCGTACGGTGCGCTCTTCCATTGTCGTTGACTCTTAGTGAACATGGCCAGACCGTTCGCACCTGCCATACCGGCTCTCAACAGGGCTCCAGCTGGCCCACCAGCGATCGATACATGCGCTCCTAGAAGTACCGGTCGAAGTTCACTAGTAGATGGTGGGATACCGCCGTGTCCCGCTCCTGCCAGAGGAGGATGTTGGAATGGGGGATGACCGTGCCGGGGAGGATGAAGTTCAGGAGCCAGCTCTACCGGAGGCCAGGCTTTGGCTTTTGCGACTCGAGGCTTCTTGGCTGGCGGAGCAGCATCGTCACCATCGATACTACCGGTTTCGACTTCAGCTTTCAGCTCCTCCTTCGCTATCGCTTTCGCCTTGGCTTTCGGTGTTGCTTTGGCAGCTTTGGTCGCTTTGCTCTCTCCATTCCCATTGCTAGTCTTGGCCTTTCCTCGAGCTTTAGGAGGCGGAGCGTCCGATAGCGAAGATGAAGATGCGGAAGACGATCGTTCTCGCTTAGCTGCGATGGAGCCGGTAGATCTACGAGGTGGCATAGCGCTGATGCAAGCTGATATTCGAGGACAGTGGGTAGCTGTTGGAAGTGGGAACGTCTGAGTACGAGCAAGAGAAAGAAGATATCTCGCAAGCATGCAGCAATTGAACTGAGATGTGAAGCTGCCTTTTATAGATGATGAACGATGTCCTCTTGATTTCCCGGTTAATGACCGACGCGTGAAACTCATTTGTAGCATGAGTGGCACCGTGGCGGTCAAGCGTCACTGTTACTACCACTGTCTACTGTTCACAGCGTATCAAGAGGGACGCATAACAAGTTGACTTTTAGCAAGCAAGAGCTTCTCAGAGTGCTGCTCGATAGGAGCGACACGAGCGCAATCTAGGACAGGACTCTCGTTTTCCGCTTGTACCCATCTCACACCGCGAGACGACGGTACCAACACTTTCTATCCCACACTTCATTCTCGCCATCTTTGATATGAAGAAGTAGCGTATTACCCTAGAGCGTCGTTATCGCTCTCAACAACCCGAATCAATTCACGACGATCCCCACCAGCTCTTGCGATTTGTTCCGAGCCACCACTGGAAGGTTATCAAGCAAGAGTAACTCAGGTATTCAGCCTGAAAGCGTTATATAAGCCTTGCCGGGTCAGTGATGTCTCCTCAATGCCTTTCGCACTTGTCCGCTTCACCCCTAACGGTTCTATAACCACGCTTCACGACAGTCCTGCTTGTCCTGAGATAGCTCTGTTCACCACACACCCGACATTCTGTAACCATAGATGACCTTATGCATACACTCCCTAGTAGACGAACGCAAGGATCTTTCCACCAACCTATTACACGAATTATCAGCGAGTGTTCGGCAATCATGCTATCAAGGCCACTCACGTGCTTGTTACGGGCCTCGACGTGGTCCATGATACCGGCAGAGGTGGTGAGGATGATCTTGCCGAACGAACGGGCGGGGAGGAGCAAGTTGACCCAGTTCTCGACTGTGAGTGGTACATATCAGCAACAAGTCAAGGTGGAAGCAACGCAAATAAGTGCGAGTAAGGAGAGAAAAGTACGCACTGCCGTCAACGGGGACGTTGAATCGAGGAGAGATGACACCGGTCTTGTTCAATCGGCCGTTGAGCTGGATGACGATCTTGCCGCCACGGTGGTCGTCAACGATCTCGAACTCGCCGATGTAGCCTGCGATAGAAAGTAGATTTGTCAGTCATGACAAACAAACAAGACAATCGAAGACTTGAGATAGATGTTCTCCCCAATCAGCCGAGTGTGCTTGACACCCTGGCCATGCGGCCTCGAGCGAGCACAGCCGGATATATGAAAGAGGAGTAGGAATATGATCGACTCTGCCGGAGACTTAAAGCCTCGCCTCGGTGGTATAAGACGTGTGGAGGCAGTTATACTCCGGGTGGATGGAAGGGTATTTCATGACTTGATTTGGGATGATGGAGGTCCTAGACCAGCTCGGAAAGAGAAAAGGCAACTCACCGTGCTTCTGCATGACGGAGAGCACCTTGACGACGACCTTGCTAGAAGGGCGGATGAGCACCTGGCGCTTTCCTCGTCGCTCGGCGTTGACGATGTTGTTCTGTAAAGTGACGAATCAGCATTTGTTCACTAAACCCCTTTCTCATTTTTCTCTTCACTGTCCCCTCTCTCTGCACCGCGACCGCAACTGCCATCCCGTCCACTGTTCCTCATTACACACGCCTTGACACAAGAAAACAACGTACGAGGGCGTCGTTAAGAACGGAGACTCGGACCATCTTTGCTGATTTTTTGTTTTGGGTGGTTCTGTTAGAGAAAGAGGATGAGCGGGTGTGTCGTACGGGACGAAAGAAGACTTTGCTAACTCTACGCGGGTGTGCCTGAAGCAGCCGTGAGGAGTATGTGGTATATAGCAAAGGTGGTTTTTTGACAAGGTAGCAAGAACAGAGCAACAGGTAACGACGACGATAATTTGTCCAGCATGCAACAATGCAACAAACTGTCAAAAGACCAATTTACTGTTCGGAGTTTCCCGCTGTTCAGTAATTTCCGCAATGTGGCACGCGATCAACCCATTTCAGCCATGTGATCACCACGTGACTGTTTGGTTCGAGCAATTAGTTATTCTGAAATCAACGCTTTTGACTTTTGTGCATGCGTGAACCAGCTCATAGCGAGCACTCATACTCACACCGCGATGCCGCCACCGCCCGCGACGGCAGGTCTACCAAGAACCAAGGGAAACATCGCCGCGACGCACGATGTGAGCTTGTCAATCCGCGCTCGCGCTCAAGCGAAACCGCAGAAAGACAAAGAGAAAGGGGCTGTTGTTCCTGCTATTGGCGATAGAGCAGGTATGAATAAGGATGTAGTCAAGGCTGTCTTGGCTAGTCCGCTGACTGTTGAGTGGTAAGTTCGTCTCTTCTTGTCTCTTCTTGTCTCTTCTTGTCAATTGCTGAGTTGTTGAATTAGGCCCAATATCCCTCGGCATCTCCAGACTACAGTCATGCATGCTGTTCGAGAACTGGTCCCGCATCAAGTATCGGACTATCACGTATCACGAGCTAGATGTCGCACCAAGGAGAAACGCTCTGCTAGGCGAGAGGCGAGGCGCACATTGACTCCAGCTGAGGGAGAAGGTGTGCAGGCAAACGACGGAGCAGCTGAGGGATCTGACGCGGATCGCGCTGGAGTGAAGCGAAAGGCGCCCAAGTCGAATCCTGGTCCACCAAGCAAGAAAGCACGTCCCCACCAACCTGAAAGTGACACCGTACAGCCATCATCTAGCTCATCGGTACCAGCTGCTCGCCCTACTCGGCCCGAAGTATTATCTCATTTGGTACTCGGTGTCAACGAGGTGGTCAAAAGCCTCGAAAGACAGATAGACGAGCTCAAACTGCGGCTGCAGATCATGGCAGATGCGCTTAACGGACCGTCGCCTCTCCCTATAGCTACAAACAAAGTACCGCAAACCGCAAACCATCTGCTGCCCACTGCTCCTCGCTCGCCATCGTCGTCCCCCGAACCCGAATCGACCTCGCCTTCAACAACAGCAAATCCTTCATCATCTTCACCAATCACTTTCATTATCGTCCCTCTTTTATCTGTCAATCCACAATCGCTCGTTTCCCCTATCCCACCCTATTGCGCAACATACAACGCGCTGGTATACCAATACTCGCAATTGGCCAAAACGGTCAGAACGCGGATTGCAGCTTCGAATCTGCCTGATATACTTGGAGAAGAGAGAGAGGAAGTGCGCGTTGTGCCTCTTGGCAATGTGGAAAAGGAGATGGCCCAATTTGTCGGTTTGCGAAGATTAGCTTGTCTCGGTGTGCGGGTGAGTCGGCTACGAGAAAATAACGTAGAAAAAATCCCGCTAAACAAGGATTTGGTATTGTAGCGTTCTCACCCTAAGATCGAGACGCTGCACAAGCTACTGCCAAAAAGCGTCCTGCATCCACCACGACACAGAGTCACTCTGCCTTACCCCACCTCATCCCTCAAAGTGCACACAACTTTCAAGTTTCAACCCAAATCGTCGTCAAAGAAGAGCGACCCTATTGAAAATGGAACAAGAGAGAAATCGAACATTGAATTACCAATAGCACATGTCCACTATGCGCCTCTGCACGTCAAGGGCATACAAACGACAGTCCCTGTTGATAACGCAGCGAGAAAGGCGAAGAGGTTGGAGGAAGTTAGGCGGAAGAGAATAGAGGCCAAGGAGCGACGACGAGTGGTCAGAGAGGGAATCAAGAAAGTCGGCGCGTCGAGAAGAGGTAAAGAAAAAGCAAAGTCTGGAGCGAAGTAGAGATAGTTGTAAGATAGTCTTAAGCATTGCATGGACACACTGCACAAAATATAGGAACAAGGTATACATTCATGATTCAAATTTAGTCCAGTATCTATAGCTACAACGTGTATGTAAACGTGAGAGCTCAATCATATTCGGCATCCAGCTGTTTCCGGGAAGCGTGGGTGCTTAGCAGCACGGGAGGGGGATGATGCAGATGTCGCAGCTAGCAAACAGAGTTAGTCCGCGTAGCGTAACATATATTGTAATCAGCTCACTGGCAAGGAAGGATGGCTGGACAAAAAGCGTCAGATGTCAGCTATATTATATCATCGTGCAGCTACATCACTCACGAAGACCGCAGAAGTGTCCTATTGTCAAGCTGGTCAGCCAATGTGCCTTGTGATGCGTCAAAGCGCAAGACACTCACCAGGGCATCCACCGCGCAATCTCATTGGCTCTTCGGTCTGCTTGGACTCGCCAGTGGGGGTCTTGGCGCCTATACAATGATAGTAAGCTCTATCCGTTGTCAAGAATGGCTTGAGAAAGTACAGATACGGCCCACTCACTCATGCTAGGCTTTGCGCCTGGCTGTTGGGCGACATAAGACTGCTGCTCGATAGTGGGTTGGGGAGGGTAGGCGGCGTTGGTAGGAGCGGCGAATGACATGTTGGCTGTGTAGGTTTTTGGGTTGGTGTGGTGCAGTCTAGAATGGCTTGAATATGGAAATGATATGAGAATGCTCTGTTGTAGTGTTGATGTAAGGATGATATCACGGATGGAAATAGAAATAAGTATAACAAGACCAAACGGTGCAGAGCATGACGTCAGGTTACAGTTCGCAGCTGCGTCACTGCATGCCTAAAGCCAAAAAGAGATCTGGGGGGAGACAAGGCTCGCAGCAGTGTATTCTTTCGTTCACGCGCGCCTTTCTGATATCCTCGTTCGAGCAAAAGTCATCAAAGCGCAAGTTGAACTTGTCGAAAGCAAAAGTCAGAGTCGTGAAAGCAGCATATAACACAGACAATTCATCGTGCAAACATACTCTCGCCTGTATTCACCTAGACATAGCTCATCACCACTTGCAGCAATCTCGCCTCGCCCGCTACAGCCATTACCGCCAACTCACAAGCGTCATTCTAATCTGACCAAGCAAATAACTACTCCCCTTCTTTCCAATTCCAGCGCATTTCCTTCGACCGTATTGACGACCACCACCAAGCATATCATCCAGCTCATCTCGTTTTTACATCTGAGCTATGGCCCAAGGAACCGTCCCTTCTCGCCGCAACACCTCGCACAGCGGTTCAGCGCGACTGTCCTTGAGCGTGGGAAAAGCCTCAGCTGCTGCGCCTAATCCCGGCACCAACAGGCACCCATTACGCCAAGAGTGAGTCGGGCACACCATATCCAACTCAAGCGGGTAGCTTAGGCCTGATATGATTGTGTATCTTTAGCTGGTCTATATCCTATGTCCATCGTCCGCCTGGCGCAAAAGGTATCGATTATGAAAAGGAGATTCGCCGAGTAGCTACTTTTGGCTCGGTGCGTGCTTCACAGAACTATCATAATGCACGAGAAGCTGACCAACACCACGCTAACAGATCGAGTCATTCCTGCACCTCTATTCTCATTTGACACCGCCAAATGAGCTGCCGCCAGTCACAGATGTATTAGTCTTCGTGAGCCGAATCGGCAGGCCGGGCGTCTGGGAGGAAATGCGAGAGTGAGTAATATCCTTCGTGCATTCCAGCGTATCGCACTGAAGCTGACTCTTGACTGATAGCGGTGGCAAATTCACCCTTCGGCTGGTCCACGGTATCACGCCGTTGCTGTACGAGTCGTTGCTCCTCTCCTTGATTGGTGATCAGTTCGACGAAGCGGACAATGTCGTCGGATGCGTGTTGAGTGTGAGGCAGACTGAGGACATACTTAGTGTCTGGGTGGAAGAGGAGGGAGACAGCGTGCGAAGCGGTGCGCTCAAGTATGTGTGCCCCTAACTTTACATGAAATTTGGAACAAGCGAATAGGAGTAAGAGCTGACCTCTAATTCTGTTTTTTAGGGAGAAGATCTTATCGCTCCTCGGCTTGCCGTCTAGCAGCACATGCGAGTACCGAGCGAATCGAGCACTGTTAGACGCAGCGTCCAAGCCGCCATTTAACGCCGTCAACTCTCACACCCACGCCACACCGTCAGAAACGAGCAACAGCACTTCCGACCATCACCCACGACACAACAATCATCATCATAATCACAACAACCACAACAATCACGATCGTCCGTATGGCCGAGAACGAGGTATAGGAGGCGACCGAGATCGAGAGCATGGTCATGGGCACGGACATAACCATGGAGAAAGGAGTGAGAGGAGCGAGCGCAACGACCGACCTGATTCAAGATGGGGTGGAGCAGCTGGCGCTGGCGCAGGAACAGGTGGTGGTCATTACAGAGATCGCGAAGGTGGTCGAAGAGGAAATGCCGCTCCGGGTACAGGTGCAGGTGTAATTGCAGGTGCAGTGCCTGGAGCTGGACCGGCACCAGTGACGGGTACAGGAAGTATCTGGTGATCGCTATTGCGACACCAAAGTAGCGAATTGACAGTACCGATGCATGAGCCGCATTGATCGTCCTAAACGTGTGCCGACGCGCTCTCGCTTCATTATTCTTACTACAAGAGAAAGATGTTGTGCATAGATGATTACTTGTTCAGTAATCTGTGTGGCCGACAAGGCCGTAGCCATTCCGCCGTGTGCGACTGTGCTCCATTCCACTGACGACCTTACCGCCACCACGCGCGTTCCACGTCACGACTTGTCCACTTCGGTAAAGTGTCAAGCGCAGCCAGTTTCAGTTCATCCAACTTTATTCGAAATATCCTTTGTCTACTCGCATCCGATGACTTGGTCTCGGCGTGCAAGCTTGTTCTAAGCTGGCGACAGTGACATTGACGGCACACGCTCAGCAATTCCGCAAACAACTGAACAGGAAGCGGAGCCACTAAAAACGATTTACAGCTGTATAACGAACTCATGATCAGCGTAGTCTACTACTACTACAACCACGACCACAATGGCTCTTAACCCTGTTATTTCTGGCGTTCTGGCCCTATCCGCCTGGCCCCTATACATCTTCTTGCATGTGACATTCACAATCTCCTCACTCGCTTTACGGATATATCAAACCCTATTCTCATCTTCGTCCTCGTCCTCATCCTTGACGCCGACATATCCACCTATATCCCCTGCGCGATCAAGGAGGAATACCCTCACCCACCCTCATACACAAGCGCTGTCGAACCCACCAAAACATGTTGCGCTAGTCCTGGTTCCAGAGCAGAGGCGCAGACAGGCTTTGGCGCTAGATTCGCAGCAGAAAAGGGCGTTTGTCAGGAGCGTCAGTAGAACTGTCGGCTTGGCGGGCGTGGCTGGCGTCGAGGAGATCTCCGTTTGGGATGGGCAGGGTGAGTACCTCTCTCAATGAATGAAGCACACTTCTCCAACACCCGGTGTAGTATCGGTCAAAGTAGACGTGCACAGACAAGCACACATGGCTAACTTGCTTGATATTCAACATAGGCCTCGCGCAGAGCTGCTTGCCAGCGCTGATGCGCGCTTTGCCCACCTCGGCTCTACCCCCTTCTCCACCGGCTTCATCACCTTCTTCACCCACCCAAGACCCTACTCCGCTCTCACTCTCACCGCCAAGTACCCCTTCGCCCACTCGTCGACTACTCAAGGATTATGGAGATAGTTCAGGTAGTGAGACAGAGTACGCTTCTCCTTCCAATACCAGATCCACGAATGTAACGAACAAACTGCGCATGCGGAGACATAAGCTTGCTTCGAGGGATATGACGCTTGGCGGCTCAAGTGCCAGCGCAGCTGCGGTGGGAAGGCTTGGGGGGATCACCAGCGTCTCGGTGCATGTGCCTCGTAAGTGCCCCTCTCCATACGCTTTACTTACCTGATACGAGGCTGACATCGTAAATCATTCGTTTCTGCGCAGGGTCAACAGGCGAAACGCAAACTATGGTCGTACACTTCCTCCCGCCGTCTGCGTCCGCCCCGCTCATGGGCACCATAGCAAATAACTTTGCCAAGAAGCAAATACCAGTAGAAGAGATCAGCATCGCCGCTGTAGACAAGCAAGTCAAGGGTGAGCGCTTGATCTGAGATGATCATGGCGTAAAGCAAGACTAACTATCATCTGTTATCTGCTATTATAGAGCACCTGCACTTCACACATGATCCAGAATTAGTCCTCATCCACCATCTAACACCACTGCCGTGGTACGCTGCCCTCCTGCCCCGCCGAGCGCCAGAATTGTGGGGGTACCCATTCTGGCCTTTGCGTATCACCGAGATCTAGTAAGTACCTTCCAGACGTCTACACACCATAATATCCGAATTTGCTATCTTAAGGTTGAATGCTCGATGCTGATCCACACCATGATAGCCAACACCCCATACCTATCCCGTTCATCCATCACCTCGCTCCCCTCTTGCACACTCTGCGCAACTCATCTTTGCCCTTTGCGCGGAAATTGGGATATTCCGTTTCGGTACCTCCTTCGCCACATTTCCACGAACCAGGAATGCTACAAATCGAAGAGTGGGACGGTGCCATGCGAGCCTGGACAGCAGTCGAGCAGCGACTGGGCAGGTGATGTGATATCATGTTCTGTAAATGGTCGTTATGTATGCATATACAGTGTCTTCTACAGTGTCGCCCGCCCATCGCCTTCATCTCCCTCAATTCTGCCTTACTGCGTTTGGGCACCGTACCCTCTCAAGCCCTCTGCAAAACTCCATTCCGTCTCTGCAGATTTGGAATCACTGATAGTAACTCCTTCCTCTGTGACAGTGGCGATTTGGTACTGCACGGATATCGGACATAAGTATGCTTCCCGGGTTTCCTTTTCATGAAAGTAAAGAAGAGATGCTCAAGTCAATGACTCACCTTGTTGATACTCCTTGCATCACGGTAGAACAAGACTTTCATACAGTCGTCCAAAAGCTTTTCAGCCTCTTCGGCAGTGAGCAAAGGTCCCTCGCCATTTATACCAGCTTTAGCTTCGAAAGCTTCTCTCAATAAGGGCTGAGCGAGATGGGCGCCGAAACCTGTTGCGAGGGTTGGAGCGGTATAGGTCGTACCCAGAAGATCCACGTAGGCCAGGAAGCTAATTAATGGCGCAAGTGAGGAATCAGAATAAGTCCAAGCATTGACAAGCGTCTCGTGAGGAACCAAGATGAGACACATGAAGAGCATGACTCACCTCTCTTTCTTGTTCTTGTCCCATCCGCCAACGAGCACCGCGTTCCACACTGGGTCGACCTTGCTTCGTCGTCCGTAGAAGAGATTGGAAAGGAGCTCGTAGATATTCCGTGGGGAGAGGGAAGGGTGAGAGTCGGTCAATGCGAGAGCGTCCTCCTCGCGTCTGCAAAGACATTGATGTCAGCCACATTGGGTTTCAAAATTATATGGAGTGCGATCGGTTTCTATCGGTATTGCAACTCGGCCTGGTATGGAACATGGTAGGAATGCAGTAGTACGCACAAGATAGCATCGAGCTGACGCTTCAGCCATTGGTAATCTGACATGTCCCCTGCGACTCCCAACACCGTGTGCTTGCCCAAAGGATGAAGACGTTGGATATCCTTGAATCGGGCCAAGGAGCCGTATGACGCTACGATTCAAGTTGTTCAGCGGATTATGCATTTAGAACTCGATCAGCACTCACCCAAGTTGTCTGTAGCGATCATGACGCCTTTGTCGAACTTGAGACCAAGCACTGAAGTTCCAGTAACGAGCGGTTGTCTAAGCGTCTGATCGTCAGTCATGGTCAAAGTAAGGTATATTGGAGACGTACTGGGTATGCGAGGTCGCTCCTGCCGCATAAGCATTCTGAGATCTCTGCGTTTGAGCTATGGGGAAAGTCGCATAGTCGTTAAAGGTTGAATGAGCAGGTGCGGGCTGCTTCCACATTGCTGGGTGCTGGATACAAGAGTAGTCAATACGAGCTGGTCAAGTTTGGCGTCCAACTCACGTTTGACATAGTGACGAGCTAATTTCTTCACTGTACTGGGCTGATTATCGAGTGGCAGCACTACCCGCAGAGTTTGTGATGAGAGAGGAAGACGAGTAAAGTATGTAGACGATCGCGGCTGATAACACTGATACTATGATGTACAAGATGTACGAGATGCGAGGTGGACTAGACGAGACGACGCGGGGGCGTCAGCGGTATGAGGAATGACGTGGATATCATTCTGGATGAAACACGTGGCTAGATTGATAACGGTAATCAACGCGCGACTGTCTGGCCGCCGCGAGCGCTCTCCTTTCATTGCTGATCCAGCTGCTGCTTCTGACATGGTGAATAATTCACTCAACACTGCATACTACAAGCATCTAGGACGAACGTACACAGTGTCACTACAATGAGCAACCCGCAATTCTTCGAGACCATCACAAAGGTGCGTTGCTGTGCATCGTAGTGTCATTTGCATCCCTGGCATGGCATTTAGCGGACCTACCATCTGTTATAGCTTGGTCGACTGGTAGTCGGACTATAAGTCCAAGGTCATACGACGAAGAAACCTGTCATGGAGATCTCATGGAAATCACACTGATCTGCCTTCATGTTCTCGCAGTCCTTCACCGAGGTCACTATCACCGAGAAGGGTGTGGATACCGCTGAATTCTGTGAGGCAGCCGAGAACCTGGTCAAGATCTTTGGTGAGTGATCGTCGTACAGCATCGTGCCTACGCTACCTTCTCGTTCATTCCTGAAAACAAGCTGATGTTGCGATATCACAGGCCTCTTTGGTAACCCGGCATTCGTTGTTGTGCAAAATGACCTGACTGGCAACATCGCCGTGAGCCTTCCTTTGTCTGTAGATCATATACACAATAGTTGAGATGCTAATGAACCATGCGTACAATGCGCTACAGAAAGTCCGCGCATACCTCGCTTCCAACCCTTCATCCGCCAACACTCTCGAATCGCTCCTAGCAACAGAAAAGGCTAACGTCGCCAAGCCTAAAGACCGAGTAGCCACTGATGGTTTACAATGGTTGCTCCGTGGATTGAAGTTCACCGCTATAGGTCTAAGAAGCAACGTCGATAACCCCAAGGAAGAGCTCAGTGAGAGTTTCACCAAAGGGTACGAGGGGAGCTTGAAGAAGTACCATGGAATGATGGTCAGGCCCGTCTTCTACGTGAGTGCTTTACGACTACAGCTAACTGCTCCATTCATAGCGATTGCTGCGTATAGCTGCATGAGTTCAAGCACTGACAATCGTAATTCTGCATCGATGTAGCTTGCAATGAAGGCGTGCCCCTACCGAGCAACATTCTACCCCAAACTCGGCGAACCCCAGTCCGAAGTTCTGCCCAAGCTCGAGGCATGGCTCAAAGCTCTCGAGGACATTGTGAAGCGCGAGGAGGGAGTTTACAAGGCTGGTGGCTATGGCGAGATCTAGATGATATTGCTGTACAGCGCAGAATGCTCGGCTTATTACTTGTATAGGACCCCTCATGCATTTGACACATTCCTGCAGTTATCAGTGATAGCCACCAAATTGCCACATTGAGCAATGTTATTGTTATTGTTGTTTTTCTGTCGCGAGTTGACAGTGAAAGACGCGTCAATCTTTTTGGTAACGCTCATTGTAAACAAATACCTAGAGTCTAATACGACTAATATACCTCTGACCTTCTTACTCGTCTTCTAGATACCCAGCACTCGTCCATTCCGACAGGGTCAGAGGCTCAGTCATAGTGCTGCCGCCAGTCGTTGGCATTGACTTTCTCAACTTTTGCTGCAAGTCGTCATCACGCCGCAATGTCAGACGAGTTCAACCTGCAAGAAGAGCTTCTCTCGCTCTCTGATCCGTCGCTCTACCACATCCCTGCCGAAATCGATGTCCCTTCCTTGCGCACATCTACGATCGACGAGAACCTCTCATCCGCTATCGAGTCAGTGGTGAATGATCCAGAATCATTGATACATTCACAACCGCAGACTTTTGACGTCTTTCGATCCATCCTCAAGTTTGCCGACTCCGCCAATATCAGCGGATCAGAGCTCAACAAGCTGTTAGACGTGATCGTTTCTGGCTTAGGGCATCATTGTAATGCCGTCATGAGCTTGGTTGGGGCACAAGGTTTCGGTAGCGGAGAAGCGGATATGGATGCGCCTCTAGTCCACAAGCAGCCGTTGGAGATGTGGGCATTCTTGTTACAGTGGTTCGTGATCGTTGCGGAGAAGGGAGCTGGCAAGTCTTCCGACGAACCTCGAGCCGTAGCTACAGGACGTGGAGGGAAGAAGAAGCCCGCCAAGGGTGCATCAGCGTCGACTTCCACATCATTCGTTTGGATCGACCATCTCCCACTTGTGCTTTCAGCGATGCACAAATTATTACGAATCCCTACTTCCAGAATATGGCGGACTACATCGGAGCGCGAAGCGTTCATATCATGTTTCGTCAAGCCAGCGTACCAACTTGCGGAGACCGAGGCGTACCTCAAATCCAACGAAACTCGATTAGGCATATACAAAGTGATTTGTCTTGCCGTCAAGTTCCATCAACATGCTTTCGGCGCACAGACGTCCATCATACAGAACCTCACATATTTCGAACATCTCTCTGAGCCTATGGCAGAACTGCTGGCAATCTTGGAGAAGGAGTTTGACTTCTCGCAGCTTGGCGAAGAGGTGTTGCGAGATGTCGCGGGAAAAACCTTTGCGCACAACGATGTCAAAGGTCCGAGGAGTTTCTCCAAGTTCTTGGTCAAGCTTGCAGAGCTCAGCCCGAGAGTGGTCCAGAAGCAGATGCCGCTTCTTCTCGCCCATCTAGACAGCGAAGTAAGTAACATCTGATTTCCTTAATGTTGATTGGGCTGACTGGTATCTAGGCCCACCCCATGCGCATGGCCATTGTCGAGATCATCGGTATTCTCATAAGAGACATCTCTTTGTCAGACGAAGGGGACGAGGAACAAAAGACAAAGCAGATCAAGCGATTCTTCGAATTACTGATGGAGCGTTTCCTCGATCTCAACTCTTGGGTCAGAAGCAAAGTTCTCACTACTCTCATCAAGCTTTGCGAGTGAGTCGATGCTCTATAACATACATACAAAAGCTTATAAGATCGTCACACAGCCTTCCCGCCAAATTCCCAAAACAGCGATATCAGATCACAGAGCTTACCATCCGAACGCTCCAAGACAAGACGTCTTCGGCAAGGCGATATGCCATTCAGCTGCTTTGCAAACTGCTCGAAACACATCCGTTCGGTGCATTACACGGCGGTACGCTCAACCTCCTGGAATGGCAGGAGCGATACCAAAAGATCGCAGAGGAGCTGGCCAAAGTGGATGCGCAAGAACTGGAGAAAGCCAAGCGGGATGTTGGTATGGGAGACGACGATGAAGAGGAAGAAGTAGAGGCAGAGAACGGGGACGAGGAGGCTCTCGAAGACGCGGAAGAGGCAAATGGCGAAGACGATCCAGAAGGCACTCCCAAACCCAAAGGTGTCAAGAAAGAACGCAAGCCTCGCCAGTCTCAGCTTGACATTGCGGCGATCCAAGCTGAGCAGTCGACTCTTGACCCAAACTTGATCACCAAGCTTCGTCTGACCAAGAAGTACTACGCCGATGCATTGCGCTTTATCAACCAAATCGAAGCCGCGATCCCTACTCTTTGCCAGCTCTTGGTGTCTACGACCAAAACCGAAGTTCTGGAAGCGATGCGATTCTTCCGAGTAGCCTTCGAGTACGACATCGCTTCTGCCGATCAAGGTATCAAGACTATGCTTCATCTCATCTGGACAAAGGACAACAACGCCACCACTGAAGAAGGCATGGAAGGAAAAGGCATCAGAGCCAACTTGATCGAATGTTACAGAAGCTTGTACTTCGATGTTGTACCTGATCTCACGCCGAAACAGCAAGTCAACCGTATCGCGAAGAACATGATCGAGTAAGTAATAGCCCTTGTCAAGCTGCGGATGATCTCGCTCACTACGAGCTCACAGGCGAACATACGGTGCCACACTTGCCGAGTTGACGAGTCTTGAAGAGTTGATGCGCACTATGATGACCGACAACGGTGTGCACAGCGATGTAGTCAACAAGCTTTGGCAGGTGTACAGTGAGTCGCGCGACCTTCTCGCTCACATAGCACGGAAACTTATACAAACACTTTTAGGCACGGATCAGGAGATCCCCAAACTCCAGCGACAGGGATCCATCATCATCCTAGGTATGCTTGCGTTGGCCAAGCGAGAGGTTGTAACGGAGAGAGTCGAGGCATTGTTGAAGATTGGTTTGGGACCGCTTGGCATGGTGTGTAGACTAATTAGGGGACCACTAGCATATGACTGACCGCTTGATACGCGCAGAACGACCTCGTGCTTGCTAGATATACTTGTATCGCTCTGCAAAGACTCGGCGGTAGCGCCAAAAAGGTCAAGGGTGAGTTCACTCAACAACTGCCTACGTTGGAATATAAGTTCAACCTGACCACCTCTTTTCAGGCTCGCTGACCGACAAGACTATGCGATTACCAATGGACAACCCAATCTTTGTCAAGTTGCAGGAGATCATCGAAAAGTCGCCTCGTTCCCCTCACTGGTTCTCGATGGCTGAACAAGCTATCAACACCATCTACCTCCTAGGTGAACAACCCGACGCTCTATGTGGCGACATCATCAAGAATCTTACTGGCAAAGTGTTCGATAAACCTTCCAGCTCCACTGCTCCTCCAACAGGTGACGACGATGCCGACACTGAGCTGGCGGCCGAAACAGAGGCCGATATGCAAGACGGTGAAGCTGGCGGAGGAGAGAAACCTGCATTGTCAAGAAAATCGTCATCTGCGTCGTTAAAAGAGAAAGACCAGACTGGTTCATTCCGACTTGCTCAACTGGTGTTCACCGTTGGCCACACGGCTATCAAGCATATCGTCTACCTTGAGCTGGTGGAGAGGGAGTTCAAGCGTCGCAAGGACGAAACAGCGAAGCGTCAGTGCTGATCTTAGCTTTTGAGTGCGATCAAGCTGACAAATCTTGCAGAAAAAGCTGCTGCAAAAGCAGCGGACAAGGACTCGAATGATCTTGATGCAGTGGCGGGTAATGCCGAAGATGATATCGGCGAGCTCATTCTCGGCATTCGCGAAAAGGAGTTATTGTATGGCGAACAGAGCTTGTTGGCAGTATACGGTCCTATGATAGCGCATATCTGTGCGAGTCCCAAGCGATATCGTGTAAGCAGCATCCCTGTTGCAACTACGTGTGCGGTGAAGCTGACTTGTGCCTTTCCAGAACGCATCTCTACGACAAGCGGCCACGCTCAGCTTGACAAAGCTCATGTGTGTTTCTGCACAATTCTGCGAATCGCATTTGTTGCTGCTATTCAAGATTCTCGAGACAAGCAAAGACCCCGTGGTGCGAAGCAACATCGTTATTGCCCTCGGAGACATTGCGGTCTGTTTCGGCAGCATGATCGATGATGTGAGAATGCTTGGCTATCGCTGCATCTGGTCGTGCGGCTGACGTGTAGTTGTGCAGAACTCGGAGAGACTGTACCAAGGTCTAGCAGATCCCGACATGGTCGTGAAGAAGAACACCTTGATGGTTCTTACCCATCTGATCTTGAACGGAATGATCAAAGTCAAAGGACAATTAGGAGAAATGGCGAAATGCCTCGAAGATCCCGACGCAAGAATATCCGACTTGGCCAAGTTGTTCTTCACTGAGCTATCAACGAAAGACAATGCCTTGTACAATAACTTGCAAGACGTCATCTCGCACTTGTCTATTGGTAATCACGCGGTCGATGAGGAGACGTTCGAGAGGACCATGAGATTCATTTTCACTTTTATCGAAAAGGTACGCAAAATGTTGTGCTAAACCAAAATATCTCGTCCTGACTTTGAATCGTTACAGGACAAGCAAGCAGAAGCCATCGTCGAGAAGCTTTGCCAGCGATTCCGACTTGCTACGGAAGAAAGACAGTGGCGCGATATCTCTTTCTGTCTCTCCTTATTACCTTTCAAGTCTGAGCGGTCTATGAAGAAGCTCATCGAGGGGTGAGTCAACGCTCTGATGTGCCGTGCGGCCTCCTAGGTACGAGTCAAACTGACGATTGCTTTGCGTAGTCTACCGTTCTACCAAGACAAGCTGCACGAGGAGACTGTCTTTAGGCGGTTTACGGAGATTCTGGCAAAGGTGCGTGGTGTTCTTCTGAAATCAGTTGGTTCCAGATAGTGTGCATCAACTGATCAAACGGGTTGTTTTGTTCGCCAGGCTCGCGCAAACAAGGCTGCCAATAAGCCTGAAACGGAGCTCAAGGAATTTGAGGCCGTACGTCTTGATCTTCTCAATCATATTGCAACACCGGCTCTATTTTTGTTCAAAGCATCACGCTGATATACGCTTGATGGATCACAGATTCTGACAGAACACCAAGCCAAGGGGCTAGAAGATCAAGCGCTCGAAGCGGACGTGCTGAGGAAGACCAAGGCCGCCAAGAGACGAGCAGCCAAGCAACCTGCCGGTGGCGCTGGTGCTGGTGCTGCGGCCCGTCGCAGAGGTGCCGAGAGGGAGAAGGACGAAGAGGCCGAATTAGAAGCTGAAGCTGAGCTCGAAGCTGCTGAAGAAGCGGAAGATGCAACTCCTCCCAGACCGAAGAGTTCTGCTCGAGGAAGCACGAGAGGGAAGCGGGCTCCTCCTCCTGCCAAAAAGGCGGCACCTAAACGAGGTGAGTACTAAAATCGCTCACCTCATATGTGCAAGAACAAGCTGATGGAATGATAGGTGGGAGACGGATGGTTGTTGTGGAAAGCGACGATGATGACGATCAGGACGAAGACGACGATGATGAGTAAATGATATAAAGAGAGACGGTGCGCAGGAATGGACATTACATGTTCTCTTCGGGATCCTTGTTGACATGCATTCGCTCCTGTGGTGTATATCAATTCACGGCCTTCTGACGGCATATGTAACGAATACATTCATGCATCGTACTGAATTTGAGCTGCACTCAAGGTAGATGTTATGCGTTCTGTATCTTCATACAAGCCTCTGAGAGATTCCCCGATTATCACTGCGCCACATGATCCTCAGCCAAAGCCAGAGCCTCGACTTCCTGTACGCCAACATGATGTATTAGCAAGACACATACTTTCGGCACCAAATAAGCTCACCTTTGGACCATTATACCTCGATTTGGCATATCCGAACCAGATAGCAACGAGAAGTACACCGAAGAAACCGGCAAAGACAATGACATAGTTCATATTGCCAGCTTCCACAGGCATGCTGGCCGGGAAACAGTAGATGACCATTGATTGTACCACAAAGAACAGGGCGATGAGGTTGCACACCACTCCCCATTTACCGAGATTGTGTAGTCTGTTCGGGTAGAGTTTGTTGAGCTTCTGTCGACCGCCAAACAGCATGCACGCGCATGGGATGGCTAAGCACCAAAATGATTAGCAGTGCGATGCTAGAACGTACAGTATCTGCTTCTCCCACTCACCGTATGAGATGAAGAAGAAGATGGTTGATCCTCCTAGAAGCGAGTTGAACGCGCTCGAAGGACCAAACTGCACCAAGCCGACAATGAGAGCGACGACAACGGAGAGAACGGTGCCCCAAACAGGTTCGCCGAGCCTGACGACCGTAAAGTAATGTCCATAGGGAAGCATGCCGTCTCGACCGAAAGCGAGCAGGGCTCGAGAGGCGGAAATGGTGTTGCCACGAGTGGCGTTGCTGAAAACGATCAGGATGATCAGGACGAAGACTGTGGCAGCGGCCTTGGAACCAGTGGCGTCCATCACGATCTGAGTGAATGGCAGGCTATAACCAACACCGTCAGACCTGTCCATCTACGGAAGTGAGAAGATCACTTACCCGTACGATGTGCCGAGCACGCTGTCGAGATCACTGATGCAGAACAGGATGCAAACCATGATGACCCAAGATGAGACACCGCTGAACAAGATGGTCCAGTTGGCAGCACGTGGCCCCTGCCTCTTCGCGTCGGGCATCTCTTCAGAGACGTGATAAACGATATCAAACCCGATAAAGGCATAGGAGGACTGAAGGAGACCAATAAGCCAAGCAATGACGATCGAGTCCCAGCCCGTCGTGTTGTTTGTGCTGGCAAAGACGAATTTCTGGAGGAACAATCAGCATGAGATCAATGGGGCAAACAAAGGCAGCTCACGGCGGAAGCCTTGGGGCTGGCGGTCGCAAGCAGGGTGATGATGATTGCTAACGAGCCAGCGATAGACAGGACCATTAAGCCATTCTCGATCATACGATTGGCCCTAGTCATCATTTCGTGTCAACAGCAATACATTCATTTAGTGGTAAAAAACTGACTTAGTGCCAACGCAGATGTTGGACAGCGGGCCAAAGATGGTCATTGCAACGAAGATGCCGTACTGCTTGGCGGTCGTTAAGACGAAGTCCGGGTTGTTGACAAGAATGATGGAAACGAGCATATTGGCTGTCAGATGGCATCAGTTACAAATCACAGCACTCGGGGCGAAATCGATCAAGCTCACTGCATAAGTAGGCGGCGGTCGCAATACCAAGCCAAAGTCCAATGACGTTCAGCATACCGGTCGCCCAACTGATGGGAGCCCTCCAGCGAGGTGGACTGAGCATCGCTGCCCAATGATATTGTCCGCCAGCAGTAGGGTACACGGCGAACATCTCTCCGTGGCTGAGCACAGTGGCCATGGTGCATCCTGTGCCGTAAATGAAACCGTAGACGACTACCGCCAGACTTGGTCAGCGTCTGTGATGGAAGGACGGCACAACGGTAAACAATGCCGAAAACTCACAGGTGGTGGGACCGCCAGATGTCAAGCCGGCCGAAAGAGCCACCACGAGAGCGATCCAGCTGTTGATGCACGAGAAGGCCAAGCTGAAGACATTGATGAAACTGAATGAACCTTGCTCGAGTGGCCTGTTGATAACAGGTTCAGGTCCCCCTTGCTTGACGTCGAGAACTTCATGGTCGGGTGTCGACTTTGTTGAGCCTTCGTTGATCATGTCGACTTTGTTACCGTTCATTATGGGCGACGGGTCGTGTAACTCGTTATCGACGAAGCTAGAATTAAGAAGTGTTGACCAAGCTGATCTGTTGACACTTATATTGACCGTCGCACTTCTAGCGTCCGGCAACGCCCTAGCAGATGGAGCTGATGATTGGCTCTGGGGTTGCAGCCAGGTGACATTTTGCCGAGATTCAAAAAGAACTCGGCTAGATTGTTTTTAGGCTTGTCTATCGGTTAGCCCAAGTCACCGGAATCCGCTCGGAAGTGCAATTTGACAGACCAGGGAAGCTAGATCTGCATGTCACCGTGATTCCCAACAAGCGTCGTGATTCGACGGTGGCCAACACGGAGCACCATGGGCGCTACCGTTTGACCATGTGACCCTCATAAATATATATTTGTCCCTGGGCATACTTCTGATTGGTTCGCAGACAGGCTATGACTCACAGAGATTTAAGCGAGAAATGGGCTCCATTTAGACGAGATTGCATTCTATGACGGATTTGCCGACTGATGCGCTACAAGTCCTCCTGCTGCTTCTGCATTAGATCGCTCTGGCATTGATTAGTGAACGGGCCTCTGGCACAAGCATACTCACACAACCGCCTTCTATCAGCTAGCTCCAACATCATGTCCAGCAGCAAGCTGCGCGTGGCCATCGCTCAAACAGAGCCGATATCTGCGCCTACCGGTCCACCTCCAACGACAACGACCTCGAGCAGTCCGTTCCCCACGCTCGACGCCAACCTCGTTGACGTGGTGAGACACGTCGAGCAAGCAGTGGAAAAGGGGGCCGAGGTCGTCATCTTCCCGGAATACTTTCTGCAAGGTATCCTGAACGAGCAGCGTCAAGTGTGTTTCAATGAATTACTAGCTAAGACCAATCTCCTGACTTTTGGTGCAGTACCTGTCCTTTCCCTCGCATCACCTCGAGTCGTTCGTCTCGGACTTAGCGAAACGTCACAACATCTCTATCGTCGGCTCCATAGTACACGGAAGTACTAGTGCTGGTCGACTGACGCCGTCATCTGACCAAAACCCTTTTGCTCATATTCCTCTACAATCCGGGACACCGCTTTCTACCGACTTGACCGAAGCGCAAACTAGCTGGAAGGAGTACATGCACTCTACAATAAGTCACTTGGAGAACCCGGAGGAGCTGACATTGAAGAACGAGGCATTCTTCTACGAGGGAGGGACCGGAAAGCTGCTGGGGCAATATATCAAGCGTAATCTTTGGCATCCCGAGCGGCGAGTCCATCCCGCCTTATCTCGCTTCTGCTTGAAACGTTGACGCTGACTCGGGGATCAGAGAATATTTGAAACCGGGCCAAGAGGAGCACAAAGTGTTCGAAACCAAGTGGGGCAAAGCAGGATTCCTCATCTGTAAGCGACAACACGCCATCTCATCGTCGATACGGTGAATCTGATACATCGCAGGCTGGGATCTCTCACATCCCGCGCATGCCCAATCGCTGGCCGACCAAGGCGCGGACCTCATTTTCATGCCCTCGTATTGGTTAGCGATCGATAGCGAGCCGTAAGTGCACCCACGATTGCGCGAAGGATGGCATGCTCAACTATTAACAGGATGTTGTCCAATTACAACGACGACCCGAATTACGAGCGAGACTGCGTTTCGGCAATGTGCTTATCGCGCTCTTTCGAGACGGAGACTGTCTGGATCATGTGCAATGCAGGAGGATCACGGCAAGATGGATTCATGGGTGGAAGTGGAGTTTGGGCACCGCTGAGAGGGAAGATCGGCGGGTTCGACGACGAAGAAGTAGGCCTACGGCTTGTCGATGTGGATCTTGGCGTATTAAAGGTGAGTGGAAAGTCTCGTTCCGTCTACAGGTGGATTGCAGGCTATCGTCACGGTACAACGCTGATGAGTCGTGATACTGCAGGACGCACGGGAGACGTATAAGATCCGCGAAGACTGGGCGGTCAGACAGGCTTGGTGATAACTTCGGTCAGTTGGGCGCACAGTAAACGCCGTAGTTATCGACAATTCTGGAGCCGGTGATGCAAGAAGTACTCATATGCAGCGTATCTCAAAGTTGCTGGAGCTTGAAAAACAGACAACAGAGATTATAACGTACCTATCTTCATTAGGATGTTGTTCTAGGCATTTGCGCAATTTTCTTGTAGTGAATGCTCGAAGCTTTTGACCAGTCTACCCACAAGGATAACTCACATGGTATGTCTTCAAAGCAACCTGTATCTCAAACATTTCCTTGGCTTTTCAGAACAAACACTTGACCATCATCCCATCCCCCTGATTAGTCATATCAGGGATCCATTCATGGCCATCAAATGTCTCTGTGACATCATCTGGTCATTTCTGATCAGGATGTAGGAAAGTGTCATGTCGCCTATGTCGCCACGACTACCAAACATTACATAACCTCATTCTACGGACTTTATTCGACTCTCCGCTACTCTCGTCGACTATCTACATCTTGGCTATACATCTGTCACGATCGTAAGCCAGAACAGACGAAGCAAACCGACTTTACCCAACGGGCCGATAACGAATGCGAGCACCGGCAAGCTTTCAACGAACTTCGGCAAACTTCGTCGTAAGAACCAACCCCAGAACACGAAGTTCTTATTGTTCTCTAGGTCACTGAGACACCCACACGAAACCTTGTATTCACA
>JALPBY010000140.1:0-30128 GCA_026538315.1 Cryptococcus sp. GC_Crypt_6
AATGAAAAGTCTAAAACATCGCTTGGGAAGCGGTGATGGGGATTAGGTTGCCCTGACGCACGCCTAGTCATCCATTTTTGGGGGAGCGTGATTTGCGAAAGCCACCTTGCACTTGGGGCGGTAAGAGGGCACACGTCTACTCCCCTCTCTGTGTCTCCGCGCTTTCCTCGGCGCTGACTGATAGTCCGTCGGGAAAATACAATCAAATTTTCTGCACCATGATGTCATGAGAACGCTTTCCTGCACGCCCCGTGACCCGTTACCGGCGGCTTAGTACGCTTAGTACGCCCAGCGCTGGTTGGCACCCTTTTCACTTTTGATTAAACCCTGAATTGGAAGAGAAAGAGCCAAGACAATTATGGCTGAGAAAATTTTACCAAATCTCCACTTACCGCTGCGATATAGCAAACGCTTGTTTTAGGCGTGGCGTTCATTCAGTGACAATAGTGACGCACTCTCTGCGTCATGCACCCACGCACACTATGCAAACCACCTTGAAACGGGGTCCTCTCCTGATCCCCCTTGCTGCTTAGCTCCAACCGATGCAACGCAGTGCGAGCATTTCTGCTTGGTGATATCGGGATCTGAATCTCTTCCAAACGTGTTTTTTTTTTTCTCAGCTCCGCCTCTCGCCCTTCCCCTCCCTGGTCGGTCATACTAAGGTGCATATCATTGTAGGTTCCGCTTTGGCTCCTTTGACACCGTTCAGTAGCTACAGCTCATTTCTCCATCTCACTTTGCACTTTTGACTTTGCAACAATACCTCATTTTCCTCCATCACATCGACTTTCATATCTGTCGTTGATCAATCCGTTACCACCTGTAGCAAAAGTATCAAACAAGGCGGCCTCCTCACCTTGATATAGCATTAGCCAACACTCTTAACAGCACTGTAGCTTAGACCCGCACACGCATACCAACAGGAAAACCGTCACCATGTCCGTCTTCACCAAATCCGCTTTTACCATGTCCGCCCTCCCTACTCCTTCAGCTTCTCAAGCTCCTTCCATGGCTCCCTCAGCCGCCCCTTCTCGCCGAGGTTCATTCGCCGCTCTTTCTTCCGGGCAATTGACCCCAGTCACCGACCCTCACGTCGTTACTATCAATGTCGAATCAGTTCTCTTTGACATGGACGGAACACTCATCAACTCGAGTCCCGCTGTCGTCAAAGCTTGGAACCTCTTTGCAGAGACTTACCCTCTTGACCTGGACGACATCCTCCGATGTGAGTCGTTCAACTATTTCTGAAGTGGATGTAGCTGACAGCAGCTTTAGCCGCACACGGTATGCGAACTATTGACGTTTTGAAGAAATGGTGCAACCTCTCCGACCCAGAGGTCCTGGCAAAAGAAGTCATCAGATTCGAGACTGCTATCCTGGAAGCGGCCGAGGAGATCGGACGAACTAGCGGCAAGAGCGGTATCGAGGTTTTGCCAGGTGTCGCAAAATTGCTCGACGACCTGAGCGCAGACAACGAGATCCGTGGTGGCGAGGAGAAATGGGCTATCTGCACTAGCTGTAAGCTTACTGGTCACTCACTCGCAACACTTTGATACTGACTTTCTTATTAGCAACATACTTTTACGCCGGAAAGGCCATCCCCATTGCTGGCCTGACAACACCAAAGGTGTTCGTCACCGCCGACTCTGTCACCCGCGGCAAGCCATTCCCCGACCCATACCTCCTCGGTGCATCAGGCTGCAACGCCTCTCCTTTCGAGTGTGAGTCTGACAGAACATCTCAACACGACAACTATGTTGACATATACGCCTTTAGCCATCGTCGTCGAGGACGCACCTACTGGTATCAGGGCTGGTAAAGCTTCCGGTGCTTTGGTTCTCGCAACTTGCACATCTCACGAGCGCGAAGAGCTCGAGAAGGAGCGACCCGACTTCCTCGTTGAGGACCTGTCACACGTCACTGCATCATGGGACAACGAGAGCAAGACTTTCCAATTGATCATTGAGCAACCTGTGGACCGCTACAGCACTCGCGCTACTCCCGACGTCACTCCCGTCATTACCCCTGCCGGATCCCGCCATGGCTCGTTCAGCGGTGCTCAACGCGTTTCTGCCGGATTCTACAAGGGCAGCGACGAACTGACAGGAAACGACTCAGTTGTCGGCAGCCCAGCAGAGAGCAGGGCTGGCTCGCCTGAACCTGAGGACGAGGAGAAGAAGGCCGAAGCAGACCTGCAAAGGAGAGCTAGCCAGTCAGGGTTCACTCTCGACCACTTCAAGCGCGCCCTTGCAGGTAACGCCGCAAAGAGAAGGGCCAACTCCAACTCAGAGTTGGACAACAACGAGTAGAGTAGGAGGCGTGAGCAGTGACGAAGTATCATATAGATTAGCATAGACCATAGACAGCCAAGCCCATCATGCATAGTTGCGCAATACGACGAGGGCGTGAGCATGTCCTGTTCAATTGTACAAGCATGAGCTTCTTGCAGAAGGCTCGAATCGAATTGATTGTCTGAAAGACACTGCTTTGTATACCTACACAACACTCGAGGGATATACTGAGGATCATGCAAGTCAAACACGAATGCTTCCTTGGCATTTTGCTGCCGTCAGTGATGGTGAAGCTGATAATAGACGATTGATCCTCCTGACATTGTGTGCATAAACTATGTAATGTTCATGACTGCTTCTAACGCTAATTCCTCACACTTTGCGCAATTACTGCTTGTCGGCGATGGGCACGTCCTTGCCGGTCATCTATAGACGCGTGAATGGGAAGAGGAGATCAGCATCTGATAATTATGGCAAGCTCGGTGTATGGAACAAACGACATACCTTCTTGAAGCCAGTCCTGAGACCGTCCGAGATCTTCTCGGTGGTGCTAGCATTCTGGCCGTGGCCGGCTTTGGTCAAAGCGGCATTGACGCCTTTGTCTGCGAGTACGATATAGGATTTATTAGTATCAAGGATAATAGGAGTAAGTAATACAAGGCGAATTGCGTACCGAGAGCGTCCTGCTGACCAGTGGCGGCGTTGGCGCCAGTGGTGGTGTCGGTGGTGGGAGCGGTAGCGGTGTTTTCAGCCATGATGGAACGTGCAGATGCGGTGTTGATGCTGGTCGTCTTGATTAAGTGTTACGAGTTGAAGCTGATGTTGGTGTGATAAGACGAATTAGTAGGATAGGTAAGTAACGTACTATATATACCCGCGGATAAGCATGTTGGTCATGGGTCAGTGGATGGAGTGACAGCATAGAACAAAGGAAAGGCTTGGCATTGCCGTCATGGCATGTGAGTAGCACGATTGCCACTATGACGCACTCAGAGCTAGCTTCTATAGGTATGTATCTCTTACCATTTGATCCCGCACTCTTCATCTTGACGTCAGGCATTCGGAGCAGTGCGAGCAGCGTCACCATACTATCACAGTGAGCGGCATCAGTTTGGCACCCATATCTACATCGCCCTTTTCTGTGGTGAGGGGTTGGATATTAGCAGGTCAGTAGAACGGGTGATTGCCTTCATTGAAGTTGAAGTGGATTTTCATCGATTATTGAAGCGTGATTTGTCTATAGAAAATATATCTGCGTGGCCATCAATTACATTTCGGAGTGTGGGCAGAACAGACAGGCAAGACAGTATGAGTGTTATATATCATATATCATCTCGAGAGCTGGACTGCGAACTGCGCATGAACTGGTAGTGAATGGATGATGCACAGATCTATACATAGCACAGAGCAAATCGATGGACGCTGTATCATGCATCATCAGACTCGAAGGCAAATAAGTACACTACAGCACAAATCACAGAAGAAACAAGAACAAGACTCTTCCGTGCCTGTGACGCGCGAGTAGATCACCGGCCTTTGACCCAGTCCTTTTCTCAGCTTCTCAGCTAATTACGATGGGCCGTTCGTACGTTACTCTTACTGCTTGGTGACAACGCTTTTCCCTGTTGATGACTCGTACGTAGTCGAGCAGCTATGCCGATCGAAAAGGAATAAGGAAGCAGTGAACCAGCGGCGGCGCGGGGCAAAGGAAGTATCTGGAGCTCTGGAGCTTGATTCTAGCCCCAGTCCCGAAGCTAGGTTGAGGCTGCCTGCGCATGACCGTTCTGCATTGCCCATGACTACTAGAATTACTATTGCTCGACACTGATTGCGCAAGTATTGGGCAACGCACGTAAAATGCGACAGAGCTTATTCCGGCATCATGACGTCGACCTATACTTGATTCTGTTATTTTACTCGTACACCGACGTCTAGAAGACTTTGGTAACGCTTCATCGATAGTGCGTAGCTGCATGAAAAGGTTTATATATATGATCATCGTCTAGACTGGTGACAATCATTCCTCGCTTTGTGTTAGATCTGTAACACTCATTGCCGATCAGTCTCAACTCCCAGTCTCGTCTTTGTTTCGAGACCACTAAGAAGAGACATACGCCATGTCGCTCCCATCCAATAATCATGATCTGGAGCACCTGGATGCCTCGCATCCTGGACGCAAAAATGAGCTCAAGAAGAAGAATCAGATCAATTGGCATTTGCGCGCGCCCGACCAAGGTCCAGCAACCTTGGCCATCAAGAACCGTGAGTCCTCCACTCACAACACATTCAACCAAGAACGAACATTTGAGAGTAATGTTGCTGATCATTCGTGATTGCGATGACCACGTAGACTTCATCGCCATGATCGGCGAGTACGTTGGGACAGTCCTATTCATGATCTTCGCTTTGGGCGGTACCAAGTGAGCGTCCCCTCCTACCAAAATCACATAAACCTGTATTGATCGTGTCGGCGACAAACTTAGCGTCGCTCTCTCCTCCACCACATCGGTGACAGGCTCGACTACATCCGGGCAAGATGGGTCGTCAACGTCAACGGTCAACACGTCCAACTTGCTTTATATCTCCTTATCATTCGGATTCTCGCTCGCCGTCAACGCGTGGATCTTCTTCCGCGTCTCTGGAGGCTTGTTCAACCCCGCGGTCTCACTCGGAATGGTCCTGGTCGGAGCTCTTACTCCGCTCCGAGGCGCGCTGTTGACATTCAGTCAAATCCTGGGCGGTGTCACCGTGAGTCTTTGCCAGGGATGATCACATGGTGCTTTGATTGCTGATGAGTTCATTCGATAGGGCGCCGCTATCATCCAAGCTATCACTCCTGGGACTTTGTGAGTTCTAGCTCTCAGTTTACCTATAGCTGCCATCTAACACACTACGCAGGAACGTCCGTACAGAGCTTGGAGAAGGCACCTCGGTCGTGCAAGGCTTGTTCATTGAGATGTTTCTGACTTCTCTGTGAGTATTCGCACTGAGCATGCCAAACTCTTTCACCGAGGGTTTGCCTGTTTCGTCACTGACACGCGCGTCTGTTGATCCATCGATTCAGACTCATGCTTGCGATCCTACTGCTCGCCGCTGAGAAACACAAAGCGACATTTATCGCTCCGATCGGTATTGGATTGTCTCTGTTCGTTGCCGAACTTCTCGGTGTCTTCTATACCGGTGGTTCGTTAAACCCTGCTCGAAGCTTTGGACCCGCCGTCGTTCTCAGGACCTTCAGCAGCTATCGTGAGTGGACTTCTTGTTTTTTCCGTGGTTCCGTGTGTCAAACGAGCGGCTGATCGACTCGATCGATGCAGATTGGATCTACTGGCTCGGACCTGCTCTTGGCGCCACGATCGCCGCGGGCTTCTACAAGATGCTTGTGAGTCATCACATGTTCCACATTTAGTTTTCGAGATGCAAATGTACTGATAATCAATTGTGGTTGACAGAAAGTACTCCAATACGAGACTGTGCTTGGACCAGAGGCCGACTCTGACCATGAAGAGCCTACAGCTCAAGGCGCTGGGCCCCAAGACGCCATGGGTGCTGGACAACCTACCGATCCTGAGAAGGGCCAAGGAGGCGGCAGCGGCAGCGGCGGACGCAGTATGGCCGTCACTGGTCCAGGATTGGGCGACTTGCTTACTGCCGGAAACAGGGATGATGTGAGTTTACGTCTCACGCTATTAAAGCATTATGATTCATGGAATACAAACTAATGTACGTTATTTAAGGTGTACGACCTCGAACGTCGTCCTGGGCCCATGGACCAACGTCTTGAGAGGATCGAAAGTATGTTGGCGCAGTTGATCGACTCTCGTCCTCGTCGATCAGACTCGACTTTTGTCGACAATCCTCCTCCACCTCACGGTACATACGGCGTGAACGGCGCTGGAGCAGGCAAGCCGACCAACGATTACTCCAACGCATCTTACGGCCAGAGTTACGCTCAGGACAATACCTATACTCAGCAGCCCAACACTCATGCCCATACTCATGGCAACTCGGTCGGTGTCACAGATGCGGGGACAGATGGCGCACACCATATCCCCTTCACCCACGGTGTAGCCGGTGCGGGCAACAGGGGCCATGTCGACATTTAATCTATTCCTGTACCTAATATATACACACAACTCGATACGTTCTCCCGTTAGTACTTATAATGATAGTTAGTTATTGCCTCTAAAAAGCATATAGTGTCTCGATTGAAATACGATGTAGCAATAGTATCCTTTGATTAAATGATCACGATGCATGTTGGATATTAGCCAGCTACACGTGTCTCCTGGTATCATAGTACTAGCGAGCATCCAGTATGACTCAGTACATATAGAGCGACAACTACTGCTTATCTGCGATAGGAACATCTTTGCCAGTCACCTGATAGTTTATGATCATCAGGTCTGTGCACTGGATAATGCAGCAAGGCAGCAAGGCAGCCAGAACTCACTTTCTTGAAAATAGATCGAATCCCATCCGAGATCTTCTCGGTGGTTGCAGTGGATTGCCCATGACCCAACTTAGTGAGAACCGAATCGACGCCTTTGTCTACCCACCGATGCTCGATCAGCTCTACATCTCGTTTCTGACAATGATCGAGCTGCTCGGTAAGTAGACACCAGCACTCACCGAGCGCATCTTGTTGGCCCGTGCCGGCCGCTTGGGTTGCTTGCGGGTTCATCATTGTTGATCCGCCAGTAGAAGCGCCGGACGTCGTGGGAGGAGCAGTGTACTCGGACATTGTGCGATGAGTGTCTGTCTAGTTATCTGTATCTATACTCAGTTCTACCAGATCTTCTAGTTCGACTTTGATAGTTGCGTGCGTGAGAAGATATTGATGTTGAATGTCAGCTACGATAAGATAGACATGGAGATTGAGCTTGCGGATATTTCGTGTTTTGGCAGGGGTACTAACCGGTCTTTGATAATGGGATACGTCATCTCGATTGTATGAGTGAATATGCAGCGTAAAGTCTGATATACAAAAGTGGTCAAGGACCTGTTCCAATGTTTCTACCTTATGTAGCAAATGAATGTGCGTGGTACTCAAAGTGTATGGCAAATGCAGATCTCCTCATGTTCGATCTCACTATATCAGTCTCGCGGAGTGTCGAAGTTCTGCGGCGAGGGATTGTAAGGATATCTATATCGTTGTTCATGGTCGCGTTATGAATTTAATGTGATGCTTCATGGAAGACAGTGTCCTTATCCATCTCCCATGTCGGTCTAATTCTATTTTCTAGACCTTAATCAAACTTCTGTAAAGTCTTCTTCTTGCCCGACAACACTTGTCGCTCGGCAACCAGACCCTCTGCCTCGGCCTGCTCCAGCTCCTCCTTCTCGATTCTCGCTCGGTCCGAAGCTTTGGCAGCAGCTACACGAGCCTTGAATGCGTGGTACTATATCGATTGCGAGTCAGCACTATGGTCTCAGTTGAGGCGATTAGCTACACAGCAACTCACCTTGTTGTCTGTGCCAAGAGTGTAGTCCCACCAACGGAAACTAGTAGAGAAGCAGTCTAGACGAGAGTCAGCGGACTTCAAAAACAGCTGATTACAGATCGCTCACTGGTGAAGGCAGCGTGGTGGTAGTCGTGGTGGTCGGCACCGGCCCAGAAAGGAATGAATTGGCGGAGCGACCAAGGGAAGTCGTATCCAGAGTGAGCGTCGACAGCTTGCCACAAACGGAGGGTGATCCAAAGGTAGACGGTAGAGATGTGGAGATCTTGACGGAACAAGCAGTAGATGAAAGGGCCGGAGATGGTTCCTTGTGCGAGAATGAGGACTTCGAGAGGGTGAGCGTACTCGGCGGCCTGCGTGGTCGTCAGCAGCGATCAGGTGATTGTAAGTGTGACGGAGCAGACAGGACTTACCATTCCGATAGGAGCAGAGAACTCGTGGTGAAGCTTGTGAATGTTCTTGTACAGAGGACCCCAGTGGAGAGCACGGTGGGCCCAGTAATGGAAAGTGTCCTCGAAGACGAAGAAGAAGGCGATTTGAGCCGCCATCAGGGCGATAGGGGTAAATGGCACCTCGTAAGTCTTCATGCCAAAGTAGCAGCAGATGGGGTGGAAAGCGTAGATCAAAGGCAGTTCGCAAGTAAAGTGAGTGAGAAGGACGACCTTGATACATTTCCAAAGCTGAGCATTTGAGACGGTCTTGTTAGGTTGGATCTTCCATTGGCGGAAATATGGGATCGCGTCGATGATGAGCCATGGGATCGCTCGGCCAAAGTACACCACCTATCGTACATCAGGTCAGATCAGTCAAGCTCATGAACGACGGGCGCGATCTGATATGATGACTCACCTCGTGGAGGACGAAACTCATAAGACCAGTGGCGAGAACGGGGTTACCAACCCAGATATAGTAGGATGCCCAAGTCCTCTCGAGCCAGTTGAGGTTGTCTAGTGCGACATCGCCATAGAGGGTGTTCTGCGTTTGGGTGGCGTTCATGTACACGAACTGGTCTGCGATGACCGGAGCGTACTTGTTGAGAAAGTCCATCGCTACTGCTGACATGGTGGCGACGCGGGCTTTCCGTGGCAAAGAGAGTTGCGAGGGAGGTAAGGATGTGGATGGGTGAAAAGGAGGAAGGGAGAAGGGATGCGACGGCCCTCGATAAGGTGCTTATGTATGTTTGAGAAGAATAGAAAGGAATGAAAAGTCCAATATATGCAGCAACAGGATCGGACGAGGTCGGGATATGCTGCTCTGTGTTTGATGCTGTAAGGCGTGTATAACCAAAAAAAGTGATACGATCGTTGTTGTGATTTTCACCCAATTCACCCAATATCTTTACTTTTCCTGAAATCCATGAAAAGTGGAATCACCGCAGGCACATCCCGGGAAGTGCGTATGCAGTCAAATTCAAGTATTTTAGTGGGAAGTGGTACGACCAGACTAAGTACTGCCACAAAACACGTGTTGTCCCCATCAAATGGACTAGTGTTGAATCTCCGTCTTTGTTGTTGATTGAGACGCGCTTGAAATCATGAACTCGAGTACTAGTACGTTTACGCGTTGATATGGACATATACAAACATACAGTCCTATACTACCAGAATAATGGAGAACCCTCACGAGGCTGAGCAGGCCGTCTTACTGGAGCGAATCATCAAGAATGTCGTGAGTGTTCCAGCTGTTATCGTATTGCTACACTCAGCTGACATGGTATCGACTTGATAGGATAAGTGTAACGAAGCAGTCGTCGAGATGAACCACTGTATCAAAGTATGCTTCGCTCTACGTCCAGCCCACATATGGTAAGTAATCAGAACAAAGCTGATATAAGTACGCTTTGGTGTTGCAGGAATTCCTCGACTCGGCTGGAGCAGTCCACATCACCGCGCAGCTCTTTGCGAATTACTCTCGAAATGTCTCCTATAACCTCAAAGCAGTCGACAAGCTTCCGAAGCCTGTGTAGAAGAGGTGTGGCAGAGGGATATGCTTTGGCGATCTCGCCATGTTAGATGGACAATGTTGTATAGTACTTGTACCATATGCTATGCCTTATAGTCGGGATTGCAGGTGACTCGGATCACTGGTCGAAGAAAACAGAGTGCACGAGTAGTGAGATCTCCTCCGATGTACTTGGAATTCCGTATCTTACCGACTCGTACGATCATACGATTGGGAACGGACAGAAGAGTAACAGCGACGAGTCGTGACAGATCTTGAGGCGGGAGTCATTCTAAGCCCTGTCAGCGATTTTTTTACATTCAAAATATCAAGGACTGCATGTTCAAGGCAGCCCTTGTAATCGCATACTGCGGCGCTGCTTCTTGTAATCAGGCAGATAAATTTTGCATCTTCTCCCGCCAGCCCGGTCAGTATCCTCGGTAGCAGGAGAGATGTAAGAGATCGCTGATAACATTCACGACTCTATTTTTCGATATGCTGAATTTTACTATATTTTGTCAATTACTCAGTGGTTGCATAGGACTATTGTCTTTCCATGTGCCTCTCACGCATTCTGGGCCACTCGAGGTCATCTTCGCTCATGCTGGAACGACAGTATCGAATACGACAGTATCGAATAGTATAAAATCACGTGTTTTCCCAAATCACATGCGCCTCTCACTTAACAAGCAGTAATCTGTTAACGTCATTGTGTAGAAAAGTTCTGGTGCATTCCATTATGGAACAGCCTCCACTCTTGTGGCAAAGTCTCGCAGCTTCCCTCACCCAGACGGTATCCCCCCCCCCTCGCACCCCCAGACACAGACACACTCTGTTATAAAACCTCTTTTTTCTCCCATCACTACGTTTCTTTCTCTTCTTTCTTCAATTTCCTTTCACATCTGATTATAGAGTGAACATCAAACTGCAAAACGCACACTTCCACACTTTAACAAATAACATAGAACAAAATGGTCAAGGCTGTTGGTATTGATTTGGTGAGTGTCTTCCGTCGATATATCAGCGACAAGAACAACTTGGCTGACTTCGAGTGAATAGGGTACTACCTACTCTTGTGTCGCCGTCTGGCAAAACGACCGTGTCGAGATCATTGCCAATGACCAGGGTAACCGAACAACCCCCTCATACGTCGCCTTCAACGACTCTGAGCGATTGATCGGCGATGCCGCCAAGAACCAGGTCGCCATGAACCCTTACAACACCGTCTTCGACGCCAAGCGATTAATTGGCCGAAAGTTCGCTGATGCCGAGGTTCAGGCCGACATGAAGCACTGGCCCTTCAAGATCATCGACAAGGGCGGCAAGCCCATCATCCAGGTCGAGTACAGAGGCGAGGAGAAGACCTTTGTAAGTAGGATTGTTCTAGAACAAAATGAATTTCCACTGATATGTTCCCTTTCAGTCACCCGAGGAGATCTCTTCCATGGTTTTGATCAAGATGAAGGAGACCGCCGAGGCCTACCTCGGTGGCACAGTCACCAAGGCCGTCGTCACCGTCCCTGCCTACTTCAACGACTCTCAGCGTCAAGCCACCAAGGACGCCGGTATGATCGCTGGTCTCGATGTTCTCCGTATCATCAACGAGCCTACCGCTGCTGCCATTGCTTACGGTCTCGACAAGAAGGGCGAGGGCGAGAAGAACGTCCTCATCTTCGACTTGGGTGGTGGTACATTCGATGTCTCGCTCCTTACCATCGAGGAGGGTATCTTCGAGGTCAAGGCCACCGCCGGTGACACCCACTTGGGTGGTGAGGACTTTGACAACCGTCTCGTCAACCACTTCACTCAGGAGTTCAAGAGGAAGCACAAGAAGGGTGAGTATTCGCACTATGATTATTTTGAGCAATTGCTGATAAACGATTCTTTTAGACCTTTCCTCCAACGCCCGTGCCCTCCGTCGTCTGCGTACCGCTTGTGAGCGTGCCAAGCGCACTCTCTCGTCTGCCGCCCAGACCTCCATCGAGATCGACTCCCTCTTCGACGGTATCGACTTCTACACTTCCATCACCCGTGCCCGTTTCGAGGAGCTCTGCCAGGACCTCTTCCGATCCACCATGGACCCCGTTGAGAAGGTTCTCCGTGACTCCAAGATCGACAAGTCCTCCGTCAACGAGATCGTCCTTGTCGGTGGTTCCACTCGTATCCCCAAGGTCCAGAAGCTCGTCTCCGACATGTTCTCTGGCCGTGAGCCCAACAGGTCTATCAACCCCGACGAGGCCGTCGCCTACGGTGCCGCCGTCCAGGCTGCCATCCTTACCGGTGACACCTCCGAGGCCACTCAGGACTTGCTCCTTCTCGACGTCGCCCCATTGTCCATGGGTATCGAGACCGCTGGTGGTATCATGACTCCTCTTATCAAGCGTAACACCACTGTCCCCACCAAGAAGTCCGAGACCTTCTCCACCTACGCCGACAACCAGCCTGGTGTCCTCATCCAAGTCTACGAGGGTGAGCGTGCCAAGACAAAGGACTGCAACCTGCTCGGCAAGTTCGAGCTTTCCGGCATTCCTCCCGCTCCTCGAGGTGTTCCTCAAATTGAGGTCTCTTTCGACGTTGACGCCAACGGTATCTTGAACGTCAACGCAGCAGACAAGAGCACCGGTAAGAGTAACAAGATCACCATTACCAACGACAAGGGTCGTCTTTCCAAGGAGGAGATTGAGGAGATGGTTAAGAACGCCGAGAAGTACGCCGAGGAGGACAAGCTCGTTGCCGAGCGTGTCCAGGCCAAGAACGGTCTCGAGTCATACTCTTACTCTCTCAAGCAAACTCTCAGCGAGAACGGCGACAAGTTCTCAGCAGAGGACAAGGAGACCCTCGAGAAGAAGGTCAACGAAGTCATTGCTCAACTCGACACCATGGAGTCAGCCTCCAAGGAGGAGATCGAGGGCACACAAAAGGAGCTCGAGGCAATTGCCAACCCCATCATGCAGCGGTTCTACGGTGCTCAGGGCGGCGCACCCGGTGGTGCTCCAGGTGGCTTCCCCGGTGCCGGCGCTGAGGGTGGTGCTGCCCACGAGGACGGCCCATCAGTGGAGGAGGTTGACTAGATGCAGAAGGAGTAGAACTAATAATTAGTAGTAGTAGTACGAAGTAGATCATCAAAAGAGTTTCAGCAGAGCATTTCAACTGTGTTATCATTATTTCGTGTACATGCATCGGTGATTCAGCTTTCCTTTATTCAGCTGCTTCATTCAGGTGCATTTTGAACATGCAGTGCCCATCATCAGCAAGAGGTCGATGAGTTGGCGTTCACAGTCAGGTTGGATTGGACATAAGACGACCTTTGAAGCAGTCGCCACAAATGCTGTACTTGCCTCCGCACAATGTCAGAAGAGTTCACCTTACTAATCTCTCGCCCCAAGCGCAAAGCTGAGCTGCAGGTACATGAGCAAGAGACATGCACAAGTACTTCGAGCAAGGTAGACGCTATGGGTACATGCCTGCAGTATACAGCATCTGAGATACAAGAAGAACTTGCGCAGGCCCACTCATCTACCACTCCCAAAACCCTCTGATCTCGCGCCAATCGTCAGCTCCCGCCCCAGCTACTCCTCCACCATCGCCTGCCGCCATAGTCTCCCTCTCGAAACGTGCCACCTCCTCTGGATCGAAGAGCTTCATATAGCAAGCTTTACCAGGTGTATTGAAGTGTTTGTACGGATCGGTAGGTTTGATTGGTTCGCCACAGCGATAACAGAAGTGCGCACTGCATCGTCCGCACGTCATGTGGTTGCATCCGTGACTGCAGCCTGTATCAGCATTGACCTAACAACAGTGATAGGTGACACGTACCTCTTCTCTACTCTTACGCCACAACCTGCACAAGGCCTGGTCTTGCCTTCCAACCACTTGCGATTCTCTTCATCTTCGTGATACTTGGCCACCATCCTCTCCAAATTGGCTTTGCCTCTTCTTGCCTCCATTCTAGCACGACCTTCACTTCCCTCGGGGTATGCGAGGTACTCTGCCACGATAAGGCTAGTCTGAGGGAAAGCGCATGGTGTGTGTGCTCCATGCCAGGTTGCAGAGCAGTAGAGGCAGAACGAGTAATTGCACTTTGGGCAGAGCCTATATCGAGCCCAGCGATCTTCGACGGGCTGACTTGGCGGCACAGATGCATCTTCTGCCCGAGCCGAGGAAGTAGATATGGTAGAGGTGGGTGACAAATCAGACAGCCGGATGACTCGAGATGAGGATGTGGTGTCAGGGACGATCGTAGGCGGTGGAGGCGGGACCGCAGCTTGGCAGGTGGGTCGAGGGCAGGTAGTATACGTCGGATCGATCTCGGCCTTCCGTCTCTCTTTCAGCTCTTCGAAACGATGACGCAAATCATGGCCGACAACGCTCTCCACCATTTCGGGGTCGACATCATTTACAGTCTCTTTGCGATCTCGCAAAGCCCGCTGCTTTACACACGAGACGCTTGGACACGAGACGCTCTCCAAAGTACCTTCGGTAATCGCAAGGGTCCAGCACGAGCTAAGGCAAGGTGTGCAGCTGTGAAGTGTCAGACTAGCTCGCCTGCGTCATGAACATACTCACAAAACGCAGCCGCAAGTAGGCAACTGCACACAGCTCTTTCCTTTCCGGTTCTCCAAGCAGATAGAGCAAGAGAAAGCCGTTTGCTCAAAGTCGGAATGCAGTTGACTAGCATTGTATGACTTGAGCATCGTGTGGAAAGCAGAAGGCGTGATCATAGGTGGTACAGCAAGCCTACACGCTCCGTCAGCTACAGCACATGCGTCAAGACAGAATATAACCCACTTTAAAATGCTACCTTGAAGCAGGGCAGTATCCGAAAGGAAATCGCCAGACGCTACCCATTCCCACCACTTCCAGATCACACCAACGCCCTCCCCGCACATCTCCGTCTCTTCGTTCCACAAGTCACAAAGCTTGTCCTGTACATGCTTTAGAATACTCCTTGGCAACCAATTACCGAGCTTGTCGCCACTCGGTAAAGCTGCTCGGAGACTTATTGGCCTTGGCGCTTCCGTGAGCGGATATCCTGAAGGTAAGAGTAGACGGAGACTAAGAGCAGGTAGATGCGATAGCTCAAGCGTCGCCGAAGGGCCCGCAGCCGTGTCGAGCTGTACTACGGTCGGGCACGCGAGGGCGATTGGTAAGTCGATATTTAACAATTGACCTGGTTTGTTGGCCGGGTTCGGTTGGACGGACAGCTGTGACGGATAGATTGACTATCCAGAAGAGTCAGATGTCAGCTAGATCCAACATAGTATATCGTAATGAGTATCTATTACCTCTAAGACGGTAATCTCGTCCTCCTGCAAGCCCAAACACTGAGCGGCAAGGTCCTCGGTGGCAAAGTCCGACATGATGTCCAGATGCTATCGGCTCTCTACCGTAAGTGAACGAGAGAAATTTCCAGGAGATGAGATGAGATGCGATGCGATGCTCTCTAGGAGACGCTCTGTCCTTCCCAGAGTAGCTTTTGGATGAGAATACAGAGTACAAATGTAATTGAGATGGTCAGAATAACGATTGAGATGTTGCTGAAAAAGAATGGACACGCCAGAGTGGAGGTACGATTCAAGTCGCCTCGATGTTTTGGACCAATATGAGCGTTCTGTTTAGCAACACAACTTTCAAATCAAGTCTTTTGATCCCACAACAACAGCTTTGAGAGTGGAAGGGGAGGGATGTCGACGTCTATCAAGGGTGAGTGTGAAGCAACACTACTTACTTCTCGCTAACATCCCATAGCCATTGACGCCAATTCGGTACATCGGATACATTCTGGCCAAGTGGTATTGGACCTCCAGGGAGCGATCGAGGAGCTCGTGGAGAACAGCTTGGATGCAGGAGCAACCAGTATAGGTGACTGGCTGTCTCTTGATCCTCTTGCCGGCTGAAGCTGACAAGATCAGATGTCCGCATCAAGGACAACGGACTCGAGAGCGTCGAAGTCTCGGACAATGGGTCCGGAATCGCCGAGAGTGACTGGGAGTCTATTGGTGCGTGGACCAGTTGCTCTCTTGTCTCATGCTGAGATTGGTATAGCCCTCAAGCACCACACCTCGAAGCTTCCCTCCCTCGCTGAGCTGTACAAAGTGACCACTTTCGGCTTTCGCGGAGAAGCGTTATCGGCCCTTTGCGCATTGTGCGAGTCCGTTACTGTCATCACATCGACCAAGGATACTGCGCCTATGGGCGCAATTATCAAACTTGGAAGAGACGGCAGAGTACTGGATTCAACAGGAAGGGTTGCTCGGCCAGTAAGTTGCGACTGCAGTGAAGAAGTAGCTCGAGCTAACTGCAATAGCGAGGAACGACTGTCACCCTCTCCAGTCTCTTTGTTCCTCTGCCCGTCAGGCGAAAGGAATTTGAGCGAACCGTCAAACGGGAGCTAGCAAAAGCTTTGAGTCTCTTGACAGCTTATGCCTTAGTGCCGGCGAGTGTGTCACAAGTAGATGGACGGCAGGGTGTACGATTCAAGGTCGAAGCGATCGGAGCAGGCAGGGCAGCGTGAGCATTCTTTCGCATGACATATGATGTCTATGTGATGTAGCTAAAGCGAAATGCAGTAAACGTAGTACGCAATTGTCTACAGATGGACGAGGGTCGCTTCGCTCGTCTGTAGGTGCGGTCTGGGGTCCCAAAGCTCTTGAGAGCGTACAAGACATCGCTCTTGATCTCGATGTAGAGGTCGACCGAGCTATGGCCAAGCGAGAAGGTCTGGAGCAGAGGTGAGCACATCTTTTTGTTCGTTCGATTGTCGTCTGACAAGAAAACAGTTCACAGACCGTCAGAGTCGTTGGCCTCGTCTCATCAGCACAGTGGGGTCAAGGAAGAGCCAGCGCAGATCGACAGTACTACTATATCAACGGAAGACCTTGCAATCTCACTGTTGTAGGTGAAATCAAGGGCAACCCGTTCTTGCATTTCGACTGACAGCTCGGTCCAGGTGTCAAGAGCGATCAACGAGGTGTACAAAAGCTTCAATACCCACCAAGTACCCTTAGCTATCCTAGACTTTCAGATACCGCCAGGTCAGCCCTGATTGATTGATAATTTCGTACATAGATTTTGTGCTCACACTCATCACAGAGAGCGTCGATATCAACGTCAGCCCTGATAAGAGGACCATATTTGTGCACAGTGAAGATCGCCTCATCGAGGCACTACGAGTGAGACCATATTCTCGATTTCATGAGGAATCGCTCACGTGCCTGATTTCGCCTAGACCGCGCTGGAGGAATACTTTCAACCTTCAAGATCGACCTTTTCTGTCGGTGGCGCTACGCGGACGGTCAAGACCATACTTCAGATTCAGTCGCAGTTGTCTGTGGGTACGATGCCCGTCGCAGTAGAAGAAGATGGCGGAGTGGAAGAAGACGCCGAGTCGAACACAGAAGAATCAACTCAAGAAGATGCGAGCGCCGCAGACGAGGTGATGATACATGAGGGAGCAATTCCTAGGCGGAAGGAGCCAGACGTCATGGAAATCGATACTGAGAGCGAAGAAGAAATGTCTCAGCCTCGTAGTCGTTTGTCAGCTCGCAAGAGACCCAGTCCACCGGCACCTACACCGCCTGCTCCGAAACGCATCGTTCAGCAAACTATCAGTACCTCTCAAGCTTCGTGGAGTCCAGATCGCAAGTCTGCACCAGCCAGAAACGCCCGGGCGGGTCCCGGTCCCAGCTCGCGAGAGGCACGCGCGAGTCTGCGGAAAAGGCTTGAGACGTATGCTAGTCAGTCTGGAAAAGTGCTCAGGGACGAGAGTGACGGAGAATCGGAGGAAGAGAGCGAGCAGGCTGGTCAAGTCGACAACGATATGGCCGAGGAGGATGGCGATGGCGATGAGGATCAGGATGGTGAGGAGCAAACTCCTCTCATACCGGCTCGGTCTACGCCCCACCGACCTGCCGCTGTCTCAGAGAATAGGGTAACAGATGGCAAGGAATTGGAGAGCATAGCCCATCCTGAGTCAGCACGGAGCTCGCGAGGAAGATCCTTAGACGAACCGATCTTCGTCGACGAGCTGGAAGCAACGCCAGTGGACGAGCACGACCAAGTCCAAGTCGATATAGTCGAGGAGGATCACAGTCAGCCGCTACCTCGCCACCACTCCAGCAGTTATCGGGACGAAATAAGCACTACTGCCGCACAGGGAGAGATAACGCTCAAGTTCGACATGGCCCGACTGCAGGCTCGCTACGCTGCATTACGTCGACGACGGCGACTCGGACTGGAGCACAATACAAAGAGCGCTTTTACCGCAGTGACAGACGCCGGCCTTGCAGACGCTGCAGGAATCAGCAACAAAGATGCTGCACTAGCTGAAGAGGCTTTGTCCAGGGTTATATCAAAGCCTGATTTCGAGCGCATGGAGGTGCTAGGACAGTTCAACAAGGGTTTCATCATTGCTCGGTTGAGAGCGGAAGGAGTTGACGGGAAAAACAAAGCCGATGACCTGTTTATTGTGGATCAACATGCATCGGACGAGAAGTACAACTTCGAGACGCTACAGAGAACAACCGTTATCAAGGGTCAAGCGTTAATCAAGTAAGTCGGTGCAGCTGTGCTCCCTCTTGTACCAGTCGTTGAAGAGAGCTGACCTGTGCGATCGCGCTAGACCCCGTCCACTACAACTCACTGCGGGAGACGAAATAGTGGCGATGGAGAATCTCGATGTCCTGCATTCAAACGGTTTCGACGTCAAGGTAGACGATGAGAAACCGCCTGGTCGTGGTGAACGCATTAGTCTACTCGCTATGCCTGTAAGCAAAGACACGACCTTCGACTTCAAGGGTGAGCTCGATCTACTTTTCTTGTACAGCAAATCGACGTGTTCTGACGATTGCGACTTGATAGATCTGGAACAATTGCTCCACATGTTATCAGATGGAGCGAGGCCTGCACGACAGATGGTACGATGCACAAAAGCCCGATCGATGTTCGCCATGCGCGCTTGCAGGAAGAGCGTGATGATCGGGAAGTCACTTACCAAAGGGCAAATGGTCCAAGTGAGTCTTTCACACAACCGCGCGCTTCGTGTATCAGTAAGACTGATGCAGGTATCAACAGCTCTTACGGAATATGGGCACAATTGATCAGCCATGGGTAAGTCTCAAGTTAGCACTTTCCTGCTAGATCTCGGCTGATGAGGTGACTGTCTTTCAGAATTGTCCGCATGGTCGACCCACGATGCGACACTTGACCAAGATTGAGACACCGACGAAATCGCGTAGCGGACGCGATAAGATTGACTGGGCCCAGTGGAAGAAGCAACGAGCCGTGTGACAATCGGGCTCTTGCGAATGCAGTGTTTTCTGAATTGTCATGACAGTAGGCCTGATCTGGGCTTTGCCAAACTCAACCAATTCAAACGGTATGCATGGACAATACTATCGCAGCTCAAGCGTCACCGTCATCGTTCAAAGCTTCCCATTAAACCCGATATTCTGCAGGTTCTCTGTCGCGGCGCTTGTAATATTCGTGCGAGGGATCAAGGACGAAATTGTACGTGTACGTACTATGTTCTTCGCATTGTCCCTTGGCTCCTGAGGTCCATTCGACAGCAGAATAGCAAGTATCCCCTGTAGCAAATCCCGGGTGTCGCTGGACAACGATAGAGTCCAAGACGAGGTTTGGCGGGGTGGACTCGGCTGTGATTTCCGTTGGAGTAGCTTGCTGTAGGATGAACGCTGTTTTTGATCGGAGAGCATGTTTTGGATCCCTTTCAGCAAGTGTAATCTCGTCGTTCCAAATTGCGAATTGGGGAGGCTCGATCTGTCGTCGAGCAGGATGAGCAAGCGCACGCAAAGAGATGGTGTACTTCTCTTTGACTGGATCAGGATCTCCGGTGAAGTGCGTTTCGCCAAGAGACATCTTGTGAGATCCGGTCCTGAATAGATCGTGGGTTCAACGATCACCAGATGTGTCCACTGTGACACATCGATAAGTGTCTGTGCCCGGAGGTAGAGGGTCTTGATATGTCGTCGCTGTCTCTCTGGTAATTAGCGCTACTGTAAGAGGATATCTGGTGGACGACGCAGCTGCTAATGCCGCGGCGGTGGCGTTGAGCTCGCGCAACGTTCGTTCTTTGTCCTTGTCGAACTGCACCCAGTCCCGAAGTTCTTTGGAAGCTTCGAAACGAGCTATCATCAAATCGCGCTCGCGTCTCTGCTCCGCAAGCGCAGACTGCGCCGAATACCGCGCTTCGTCTGAAGTATCGATGTATGTCACCGTTCCGATCGTGCCGGAGGACGGATCATCGTTGATCGCTCGAAGGGTTTCGTTGATGACTGTCGCTGGCATCCTTGAGTGTTTCTGGGCCGTATATTTCAATGCAGATCACTGTAGCGAAACTTGGACGAGCATCGGGCGAGTGGCAAGCGGTCCACCCTTATAATACAGGGAAGCGTGCTCAGACTTGCTTGGTAAGCACTGAACAAGCGGGTCTCGAATGAAACATCTAGTCTCTCTGGTTCCACTGCTCCTTTGAGCGAACCCCGAGCTCTAATCATGACCCTCTCGCTGTTATGTCGGAGCACACTTCCCTTCTTGTGCTGTCCGTCGTCATGCCGCATTCCCGCATTCCTCAAACAATGAAAGGTGCGTCCAGGCATCGAAAAGACTTGCTACCCCTGAAGAAGTCAGCTCAGGTGCAAAGCGTTTGATCCGTGGGAAATGCCCAGTCTCCCATATAGAGTCTACAGCTGCGTCTATTGACATGACTTCATTACAATGTTGATTACAGTCTACAGCAAGAATAGTGATAAGCGATGAGACGAGGGGTAATAGATGATGTGGATATCCTGATACTACTGCTACGGAATGGGTTATGATGACAAGCTGTACACGTTCTCGCCGCATCGGACGATGACGTCGCGAAAGGAGTTGGATTTAGAAAAAGGAGTCGGCGTGAAATGGAAGATGTGTGTGATCTGGTCGCACAATTAATCTTTCCTCGTAGTTGATAGAGCCCAGGCCTTGAGATCCTCTCTTGTGACTTTCGAGTTCGCAATCCAGTCAGAGGCCTACAGAGCACGATAACGATGGTTAGCGTTTTCCGGTATATTGAAAACTTGGCGACTCACGAGCAAATCCTGTGGCGACTTCCTCTCTGCTGGATCTTTGTACAGACACCCTTCGACGAAGACGACAGCTTCATCGGGAAAAGTCTGCCGTCTACTGACTAATCTCGGAGCGGGCTCATTGACGATATGCTGGAGTAAATCGAGAATGGACATTGTCTGACCGCCACCGGCCAGACTGACGCCTCTTGATCTTCTACGTTCATGTTTCGGCGCGCTGGTTTCACCGTCGGCGTTCACGACGACTTTCGGTCTTTGCGAGGATAGAGGCAAAGTGGCATCCGGGTCGAAATCTGGTTGAGGAGTGAGTGGTGGATCATCATACTCGGAGTCGGGATCGGGTGAGTCGATGAATGGGAAGCGGCCTAGCGCTAGCTCGATAAGCGAGATTCCTAGAGACCAAACGTCGGATTTGATGGTATATGGTGCGCCTTGGATTCGCTCGGGCTGCATGTCGGTCGCAGACAAGTCAACCGGCAGTTCCCTTATGGGTGAAGAGTACTTACGCTCATGTATGTGCTGGTGCCGACGAAGGTGTTTGCAATGGAGTTGATCAGTTCTCCCGACACGCCAAAGTCGCATATTTTGATCTCGCCCGCGGTGTTGGCGAGGATATTGGACGGTTTGATATCTGCGATCATGATGGGTATGAGCATAACGACTCACAAGGAGATCGAATACGAAATTCAAAGGTCATGGTCGCTTACCTCGGTGGATGATACGATGCACGTCATAGAGATACATTAAACCATGTAGCACCGCTTCTGCGACTTTTCCGACGATATCGATGGGTTGTGGTCCGTTATGTCGGTAAATGTAGTCGAGCGAGCTACAACCAAGATAAGTTAGACTAGTCTTCGAGGGGATATGAGTAGCAGCTCACCCCGCATCCATATACTCCATGACAATGCCGACGTGCACGTCGACAGGGAAGCACCCATAGTATCCAACGATATAAGGAGAGGAGCAATCGTTCATGATTTGTAGCTCGCGCAGAATCTGTTTTCGAATCGAAGGCTTGGCGTCGACCAGGATGAGCTGCGGTACAGGGGTATATCAGCTTGAAAGATAAAGCAGTGGGTATAGAGGACGTAGAGATATGACTGACCTTTCGGGCCATGACACTAGCACGCTTCTTGTTCCAGACTTTAGTGACTGTCCCTCCGTTGCCCGCGCCGAGATCCTGCAAGATATCGAGATCTTCATCTTTGACGAGATCCTCTCCGTCTTTGTCTTTATGTTTACTCTTCTTTTCTTTCTTCTCTTTCGATTCTTTCTTCTTAGTCGTAGTCGGTGCAGACGAAGTAGAACTATCGCTGTGCGTTGCGATAGGTGAATCTGGTAAACTTAGACTATGATTACTTGATGTAGACCGAGAGCTAAGTTGGAGTCGAGCGATATCTTCTCTCAGCTTATCGGCCTCAGAAACAAAACCCTCGTCTGCTCCTGCAGGACTCTTGCCGTTGGTAGGTACGCCCGGAGCCGCCCGCGTGGCTTTTGGAATCGATTTGGAAATGTCTAGGCCGAGAGGCTTCTTCCTCGATATCGACGATTTCGACATACCGAACCCAGAGGAAGAGCTGCTACTGCTGGCTTCTCCTCCAAGACCTAGAGATGGGATAGATTTGGCAAGAGGAGCAGTGCGAGTCGCTGACAGGTGGTCGGCCGAGTCAGTCATCGTGATGGCGGTGCACCTTTAGTGAGATGAGTGGGGACAGGTGAGGTGCTGAGCGGCGTCGCAGCGATGTCGAAAAGCTGCTGTGCGTTGTAGCGGGCTCAGAGAGAGGAGAGGTACGAGGGTCCCTGACTGCTATGCGAGGGAGAAAAGAAAGCTAGTAGAGGTGAAAGGAGGTGTGAATGAATAGCTGGAAATCGTGATAATAGTCAATCTCATCAACGAGCATCCGAGCGTATAACCGAGAGTATCAAATGACGCGTCATGTTACGTAAATTTCTGTTATCACTCGTAGACGTTTCAAAGCTACATTGCTTGCTGTATTGCTACGATGTACGGATACAGCGATGCGGCACAGCTCGTCAATATCGACGGAACGTTCAATCGCTCATCTCTATTGTATATTGCATAGAGGATTGTCGGACGGCGGAGGATCCTCCTTCTTCTTCTCCTTCTTCACTACTGAGACCTGGTGTCAACAATGAGAAGAAATCGTTAGCGAGGCTGTGCCACATGACGTTCTGCAAAAGACAATGCAGGTCGTAGACGTACAGGCAGTAGAAAGCCACCTGGGACTTTGGTCCCTTTCTACATCGTATCGTCAGCACATACGATATTCTCATCATAATATTATGGAGTGCGAGACGCACGGGGAAATGCAGTCCGAAGTCTATCGTCGCCTGCATGGCGAAACTCGCGCCTTTGGGCAACAATGTTCCAGCTGGTAGACTGTGAGAGGTATAAGCAAGTACTGTGGTCTCAGTTGACAGTGGGATTAGGTGAGACACTTACAAGACGCCTTCGGTCCTATCACAGTGCTCAATCATCAATGCTGGAAGACGCAACAAAGGTTTACGAGGCCAATTCCTACACTCACAATGTATGCTATGGTGACATGAAAACAAGGAAGGGACATTCAGCTTGGCTAAGCTTGGTGTCGATTCAAAGCACAAATAGCAGCAACTCACATATGCTCCAAAGCGCTTCACCTATTCTGCGCATCAGTACTGACGGTCATACACTAAAGAGAGTGCATATTCTCACATAACCAGGAATCTCATCCTCTTTCGCCTACACTCTCTCCGCCCGTCAGTATCTAGGTTGCACTCCTCTTGGAGATGACGGTGCGTTTGCGCGATACTTACATCGATCGATGGTGGTCTGAGTCCGAAAGGGTTCAAAGGTGCAGTGATCCCGTCTGCGCCGTCCTGCATTCCCCCTTTGGGCGCATTCATTATGATATCTCTGTGATTGTAGTTGAATCCGGAGCGATCAAAGATAATGTTCGTAGTCGGGTTACTAGTCAAGCTCGAGAGGCGACAAATTTCATATACTAGCTGAGATGTTGTGCCAATGCAATCACAAGTCGGTATAATGTTTTCAGTTCTAAGCGGATGACATCAAAGGACGATCAAGGAGACGACTTGAAAGGAGCAGATAGCATGGTATTGACATGTTGAAGAGGCGAGAATTTGAGGCGGCACATGATACAACAATATGCATGGCTACCTGATGAGTTTACAACAGATGACGACTATTATGCGGTGTTGCTGAGGAAGAATCAAAGCTACACCGTTGTATTGCTTTATTGAGTCCAGGAGGGTGTAGACTGAGACACCGCTTTTGGTTCGCATGTGTGATGGACATACCAGCCGTCTTTTGTACCTGTGCGACTTGTGTGTCAGTTTCCATCTACATCGTGCAGTGAATCTGCGCCAGTAGCGCAGCTCACCTGGTACTCTGCGCATGCCACAAGCTCCCGCACCGGTTCCACAACTCTCTGTGAAGTTCGCATCCCACGCCCATTTGCCCTTTCCCCTGATCCGCTGTTCGATCTGAACAGCATTGAAGTTGTGAGACAGAAATCGGATCTTCGAGCGCAACTGATCCGAGACTTCGGGGTCAATTCGATCGCAGTTGTCGATGCACAGCCAAGTCAAGCTAGGAAGCTTCGTTTCGAGAGTCGACGGCATCCCAGAAAGTTCGCTGGGGGACGCTGTTGGTTGAGATTGTACACTCGTCATCGTCGAAGCTGACTGCTGCGTAGAGGCAAGGCTGCTCCGCTTCGACTTGTCTACCGGCTTGCTGGGACCGAAAGGCGACGATTTCGGCGCGGACGGTCGGAACATGGAAGCCCGCTTGGGTTCAGAGGAAACCGGCTGCTTTGTGGGTAAACGGGTGCGTCCCGGCAGGCGGCTATATACTAATCGACGAACTGGACCTGCTGTGATCTCCTCGTTACCCGCGATCGACAGCGCAGTCAGTCGAGGCAGCAGATCCTTTTCCTCCCCAGTCCGCTCCAGAGCTTCAAGGAAAGCATTGCCAAGCGAGCAGTACGATACGTTGAGAAACTGTAGAGAGGGGAGTTGGGCGAGTACTCCTAGAAGCTGATTCTGCTCAACCGGACATCGACCGATATCAAGCGAAAGAAGACTGGGACGGGCGGACCGTAAGCCTGGGGCAAGGATCATAGGTATCACGCTGACACCGCCCGGGCAAGAGTGGTTCCACAGGTCGAGGTGATGGAGATTAGGCGCGATTATATTGACGAACTGAAAATTGGAGGACTTGTGCGTCTGTGTGAAGGAACGCAGATGCGGAAGGGTGGTTTCAACATGGCGATGTTGTCTCCATTGAAACCATCCAGATGTGTTCCCAAGCTGTAGAATATGCGAGTGAGCGGTACCCTCCAGTTTGATGGACTCGGCAGAGCTTAGGTGGCAGAATAATTCTGAAAGATCTTGCCATTCGGAGTATAAGAAGGTGCTGGCCAATCGGACGGTCTTGAGTCCGCTCAGACCGGTCTTCGGGTGCAGCGTCCAAAACGGAAGGTCAGGCTCGTTGTCCGAATCGTTAGGCGTGTCGTCATTGTGACCAGCGCGGAGATGCCAGTGAGCGCCGCCTTCCGAGTCGAGCTCTGTTAAGGAGGTGCATGATGGAGAAAGCAGACCATACAGCAAGTCGTAATATTGGTTGGAATCGGATGGCCGCCGCACCTTCAGGGAAACGATGTTATCAAGCGCGCCTTGCCAATGTTGAATGATGGAGTCCGGAGGAACTTGAAATTCAAGTCGTTGCAGCTCCTTGAGGCATGGTTTTAGGGCTATGGCAACTTCGTCCGCTTTCGCCATGTCGAATCCCTCCGCAAATGTGATTTCTCTGAGCCTGCCGTTCGTCCGCTCGATATACAGCGTTGCCCTTTCCACTACCTTCTTCTTGCCTAGCACCAATCTGTTCCACAGACTTCCTTGACTCAGCAGTACGCCTCTCCAAGCTCTACACACCCCAGCCATGCGAAGTGCGAACATCGGCTGATCTCGCATTCCCATCTCGCAGATTGTCACTAAGACGTCTTGGGATAGGAGATGGGTGTAATTGATTTTCGCTTTTATAGCTGCGCGTCGGGCAGCTGCTTGTCTGGCTCGTTCATTCTCATCGTTTTTCGCTCGCTTGCGATCCGCCGCATCTTTTGCCATGATAACGTCCGCGCGGAGACTCTGGATCGTCCGGAAGGCCTTCTCATTCTCTGCCTGCTTGGGAGATAGCTTCACCGCGGCGCTCGCAGCGATCAGAGCTTTGTCTAAAACACCAAGAGTTTGGAGCACTTTGGCCTGACGATAAGGTCCCTAAGTACGCACAAGAATGGTCAGCATGCGATATGGCCATCGCTTCCACCAGGCAAATGCTGTTCCTTCTCGAAAAAATGCTCACCTGCCAATCATTCGGATACTTTTGAATCATATTCTTGGTAATCTCGTACGCATGTCTACGCCACTCGGGGAGCTTGGTCATAGCCGCCGCTTTCGAGTCGAGGAGTAAGAGCGTCTTCCCGCCGAAAGATATCGCCTGAGTGTCGATTAAAAATGTATGAGCTGGTTTCAATCCTAAGGATAGTGGAAAGATCACATAGCTCACCTTGTCGAAATTCTTCCAAGCATCCTCGAAACGACCTTCTTTATACGCCTTTTGGCCACAGGCGTTATGATCTCTGACGAGATCCTTGTTCCTCGACCTGCTCATTGCGCTGGTCGGTCATAGTCATATATCTGACATGAGGAGGAATGGAGAGGGAAAATCGACTAATGTTGTCTTTTCTAAGACGCGTCTCTATGAATCCAGTATAAAGCGTGACCGTGGGAAAGTGACGTAGAGCGTTGGCCACTCGTATATGAAAGAGTTCACCGCTGACGTTTGCGCAACACCTCATACACATCGACGCTCAATACTGCTCTCATTCACGCCTCTACTGCTACTCTCCACGTCAATCAACTCGCGAGCCATAGCGACGCAAGAGTTCTCGTACGGCCTGACATTTAAAACGATTTCTTAGCTCGGCCAATCGGAAGTTCCGTACCATCTGTCAACTTGGTAATATCGCTTGGCCATTTACTCACAACAGGAGGGCGACCATGGTACGCTCCAGCTGCCCAATTTGAGGCAGATGGCTCCAGACTCCAAGCTGACAATGTTTGTCCAGTTGCTTCGTATCCGCTCACCCGCGGGCACAGCCCGAGTCACGGTGGAGCCTACCACATCAGGCGAGGACTTTGCGCAACTGATGTTGGGCACTATACCGAAATCTGATCCTCAACCTGACCCTTCAACGCTGAAGCTGAGCAATCAGCCTGGTGCATCGGGCGAGAGCGTGCCTTTCGCTGCGCTAGTAGGCAGAACTGTCGGCGATATGGGTTTCAGGTAAGCCTATTGTTATATATCAGCTGAGGTCATTATCGTACCGACTAACAGCTGACTTGGCCGCACAGTCATGGAGACCTTCTCTTCCTCTCGTACAAGATTCAGACTGCCGACCCCGATTCTCACCCGTCGAAGCAAGCGACCACATCGACGTCGCATCCCGCTCAACCAGACCCTTCACATCCTCACACCCATACAGACCCACCGTTACCGAACACTATCCCTCTAACTGATTTATCAAAAGTGCAAGAGCAGGAGATAGACGTTTACTGGAAAGGCCAGAATGGAAAGATTGAGCGAAAGCGGGATAACGAGTTCTGTCGACATGGCGACAAGGGAATGTGCGATTACTGCATGCCTTTAGAAGTGAGCTGTCTCGTTTTTCGTTAGTTATAGCCAAAGACTGACATGCTTCAGCCTTATGACGCGAAATATCAAGCAGAGCAGCAGATCAAACACCTTTCCTATCATGCCTACTTGCGGAAGCTGCTCTCCTCTAGACCGCCCACCTCATCATCAGCAACAGATCTGCCACCTCTCGATCCTCTCTCGTTGTCTGTCGTGAACCCCTGTCCGACTGGATCGCATCCACCTTTTCCAGCAGGAATCTGCTCAACATGTCAACCCTCAGCAGTGACTTTGCAGTCACAAACCTACCGTATGGTCGATCATGTCGAATTTTCCTCACCAGCACTGATTGACGGACTACTGAGTGCGTGGAGAAGAACGGGCACTCAGCGATTAGGCTTCCTTATCGGTCGATATGACAAGTATGAGAAGGTCCCGATGGGCGTTAAAGCTGTTGTCGAGGCGATCTGGGAGCCGAAGCAGGAAGGAGAATTGGATGGATTGACGGTCGAGACACCGTGGGCCGACGAGGAGAGGGTTGCTGAGATTGCTCAGTGGTGCGATAAAGGTCTGGGTGTTGTCGGCATGATCTACACTGATCTTACACCGTGAGCTATGAACAACAGTGTTGCTGCAACACTGCAATCAGCTAACACATGTGTAGTTCGCCTGAGGATATCACCAAATCGCTCTATAAGCGCCATGCGCAATCCTACACCGCTTCATCACTAGAGATGCTGCTTAGCGCAGCATATCAGATCTCGCATCCCTTGCCTACAAAGGCGTCACCGACAGGCCACTTTTCCTCCCGCTTCGTTACATGCTGCTTGACAGGCGACGAGGACGGCAGCATTGGAGTACTGGCTTGGCAGGCGTCAGAACACGCAGAGGCGATGGTGAAAGCGGGTATTGTCGAAGCTAGCGTGGATCCCGGTGTCGTGAGAGTGCGAAAGCCAGGACCGGGAGAGTATGTGCCGGAGGTATTTTATAGGTAAGTTATAGGTTGAGAATCTAATGGCCCAAAGCTAATCAGACTTGCGTAGTTTCAAGAATGAATACGGGATCCAGGTCAAGATGCCCGCCAAGCCTACGTTTCCCGTCGAGTATCTCTTTGTCAATGTGAGGCCTCGCAATGACTACACAGTATAGGCAGCTAACAGGTTCTCCAGATCACTCACGGATTCCCCGTTGACCCGTCACCCCTCTTCCTGTCAAGCGACTTCCCTACTGAGAATCGCCCTGGACTCCACGACCAATCACTGGAGAAAGTCGCTTCGCAACTTGCATCGATTGTTAGTAAGAGTGACGCCGAGCTCACCGATGTCGGCACCTGGCCTCAGAGAATTAAGAATGATGTGGCAAAGTGGCTGAGTGATTGGCACCTCATCACATATCTGTGCATGGGCGAACATGAGTTGTTCTCGCTGGTGAGTGAAGCGAGAGGTGCTTCGGCTGGAGTGTACGCTTATATCAACCTTGTCACCACCGTAGGAAGGGCAAAAGCTTCTCGCTCGGGCTGCGACAGCTCACGCACATCCGAAAGACAAGGATGCACTGAAAGAGCTGTTCGCGAGTAGTGGTTGGCAGACCCTGCTCACCATCGTTGAGTCGACGACTGGAGGTGAGTCAGCATCCCGTCTGCCGTCTCATCAGAGATGCTGTCTGGGCGTTTATGTACATCGCGATGCTTATATATCTATCGCAGCCAACCAAACATATCAACAATACCCGCCTTCATCAGCGTTCAATAACCTAGGTATCGATTCGCCGGCTTATGGCGGTAGTGGCGGCGGCAGTGGTGGGTCTTCAGCGAACCTTTCAGCCTTTGGAGGGGCGGAAGGCGGAGCAGCAGGTGTCGGTGGAGACGCTAGTGGGGGCTCTGGTGCATCAGGGGAACGGACCTGTCCTCACTGTACCTTTGTCAACGAAGATGGCGGAAGCGATTGTGAGATATGCGGGTTGCCGTTGGACGGGTGAGGCGGGGTGGCATGAGGGGGGCAGGGAGTTGTAGGAGATGAGACGTAGAACTGTACATATGCATATGCATCAAGACAACATGGTCCGTATAGCTTTCATGATTGCGTCCAGCGTCGGAACGGTGAGCAGGGCCAACGTATCGATGTTTCAGATTGTGGTTGAACAACCTCCACTTTGGCTCAGTTCAAGTGACTCGCAAAGAAATTTCAAACACGAACATGAGTCTTGTCTGGTTTGACTTTTTACTCGTATATTTTTTAACGGTATCCACAAAACTTGTTCGCAGGGTGCACCAGACAAAGGACAGACGAATCTTACTCAACGAACGAAACGACAGCCCTTCAGTTAAACAGAACGCGATGCCACGCAAAGCAGCTGCGTCCGAGACGACGTTCTCTCCACCCTTACCTGAAGATCAATACTTGGTCCAACTCCTTCAACCTCAGGGCTCAAGCTCGTTCTTGTCCTATGACCCCACCGAGAATGCGGAGAGATTAGTAGAGATCTCATCGAGGCTGAAAAGGATCAAGGGACTGATCGTTACTCGCGGTAAGTCGCAGTTCCTTCCTTCGGAGTAGTAGTAGTGAGATGGCAAGAGAGAGAAGATAAGGAAAAGAGAGAGAAGATAAGGAAGAGAGAGAGAGAGAGAGAGAGA
>JALPBY010000141.1:0-29693 GCA_026538315.1 Cryptococcus sp. GC_Crypt_6
AGACTTGCGAATCGCTTGGACCAACATAATCATACTTCATTCTTTCTCCGCCCTGGACCCATCAAGGCCCAACTCTATCGCGATCACATCACCTGCACAAAAATAGGCTCTATCCTCCGGCCGGTCATCCGTCGACCGCAGCAGTGATAGTCTTGCTCGCTTCCGCCGTTCGCCAATTCCCTAATCATCTAGTCTTGGTCATACGCACGTACTCTCCACCCTCGTTGCTTCATCATCCAATCTCTATCACCTAATCAGTTGGATTACTATCTCCCCTTTCCCCCTCACCCCCTCCAACCAACATATTGATGGACTCCCCCGTCTGCTAGATCCTATACATAGACACTCAATTGCCCTTCCTGACTACATCATATCCTATCCCACCCATCTATTCTTGTTCTTGACTATTGACTACAACTGCGGTTTGTCAGTGGCCATCCAACATGAACGGCAACTACTCGACACCATCGGTGCTCTTACAGCACCAAACTTCCCTTAACGATAGTCCACCATACCTCGATGGTTACGGCTCCACATTTCCTCCCAGCGAAGGCTCAGACTCGCCTGGAAGGAGACAGCGCATCTCCATGGCGTGCCAGTACTGCCGACACAGGTGAGTCCATAAATACTCTGTCTCTCTTTCTCTACAGCATCACTGACATCGACTTTCTCGTACCACAGGAAAATCCGATGCTGTGGTGGTGCACCATGTCGCAACTGCACCCGTGCCAAGCGGGCCTGCGAATATGCCGCTGTTCCAGAAGAGGTCAATCGTGCTACAAGGGAGAAGAAGGCCATTGCCAAAGCTAGCAAATCCAGTCAATACTCGTCTCCCATCACTACGCAACAGCCATACTTTGTCGACACACCAGTCTACGATGTCAACTACGTCTCTCAAGCAACGCCTCGTCGCCCTGCCCATCTCGGCCATCGACGCACGGTCTCAATGCCTGGCGCCGCCGTCAGTCCATGGATTAATGCTCCTCCCGCACCTGCACTGCACTCGCCTCCCATGTTCGAGTCATCACAATGGATGTACAGCGGATGGAATGGCCACTCGGTCCCTGTGCCCATGCCCACTCACCATGAGCAGCAAGGCGCTGCCTACCACCCATTCCCATCTGTGCTCGAACACACACCAGTCCACCACGCTTATATGCACGGACAGACGGCGATTGCGCTCAATTCCCCATCTACCCCAGCCACACCGGCTGACTCGCGCTCTTCCTCGACCGACTCCGAGATCGCAGCGCACCAGCACGTCCTCCCTACATCCTGGTCGACATCCAATATCCCCACTCAGACTTACCTCCGACCACCAGTACAGCTCACTCCTAATCCATCCAAGCCCTCTGCGTCTGCTCATCGTGCACCTGCATCCTCCCCACCTACTCCTGGAAGCATCTACCAATCCCCCTTCCCGACTCCACCACTGTTCCAGCACCCTTACATGGGCATGCAACATACCCCTCCTCAACCAATGTACTACTCTCCTTCGCCCCTGATGCAGAGCTCGTCAAACTCGCCCACTCTCGCTCCCGAAATGTCATTATCATCCAAAGATCAACTTGTTGGCTTGGGCATCGGCGTTCCGGAAAGCTCAGAGTTCTTCCAAACTCCCACAATGATGAGCGAAGAATACTTTGCTCCTCCTCTCCATTTCTGAAGCAGCGCAATGTCGTGATTACCAAAAAGGGATCGATGAGATCGTCCATCCTCGGAAGGAGTGCAGACTAAAAATCGAATTATAGATTAATCTGGCTGGACATTTATTTGTATATAGTCGTTGTAAAGCCAAAATGTCATTCAGTAGACTAGCAAAAAGTCAATAAGGGGTACAATTACTATATATGCAATGCATATACATTGCATTTGGCGAGATATCTTGACTTGAGGTTACCAGCACTGACCCGTGCATTGGTATTGGTGCTATTCATTGTATGCAGCCTACTTGACGAGGACGAGGACCAGATGTACTGCACAATACATAGGGGCACCGCAAGCTACCTGATTGCCTCTGCTTTCCGCACCCGACTGCCAGATGGTCATGCACTACATCTGCTGCATTTTGTAGCATATATGTATACTAGGTAGTATCTCGTCTCACAACTGCAAGTAAAAAAAGGTTCATATCGTCTAAGAGCCAAGGGTCAAGCTGCAGTGCAGCGGGTATGATTGATGACGATCCAATGAGATCGTCTTTACTAGAGCTGTGGAATGATAACCCATATCAGCTCAGGCTACACAATTGCAAGTACAGCAAAAAAACTGCGCTCACCAAGCTGTCCATACGCCCAAAGATCTCCAAAACGGTAGCCACAACTTCGAAACACAACTCTTCTTGATCTTCAGTACCACCGCCCGCTCCTGCCCCACCGCTTGAGCTAGCAGCCATCTCTTTTCTCACTTCGCGTATAAGCTCTTGAACGCTCTCACGACCGACACCACCGCCGCTTCCTTCCCGCTTCCTACCTCCGCCACCGATAGTCACTGGACCCGCGACGTTGGATGTGGTTTGTCCAAAGGGCCACGTACAGAACTCAGCCAAAATGTCATCGCATCGTGCAAAGGCTGCTTCACGCGAGTCGTAGGATAGACGTTGTAGTGCGTTCTCCAACACGCTCGATGCGTATGCTGATCTCGCGGGTTAACGAGCGATACGCAGAAGCGTTACTAGATGGACTTACCAGCACAGACCAGAACCACCGCTCGCATATGTCGGTATTTGACGTTCTCCTTGTGTAACGCCTGAGGAGGGATCGCCGCAGTCCGCGCAGTCAAGAGAGTCAAGACTCTCCGCATCACGTCGTCCTTTGCGTTCATATCGGCAATAGGGTGTGTGGCCATGTCGAAAAGTAAAAAGTTGCGCTTCTCGGTTCGAAGGATACCCTTGTCGACAAGACCTTTTGCCAGCCGTTCGCGGACTTGTTTGAGCTGATAACCAATCTTCATCACGTTCCATGTTTCCCCTACGAGTGGAAAACGGATATTAGCTATAATCATTCTGCGAGTCCGAGCCTGCAAACGTACCACTCAGCAAATCCACCCATGCGCCAGTACCGTACTTCTCGCTGCTCTTCATCATCTTCAATGTTTCGTCCAAGATAGTCTCTCCCGTCTGACGATCATCAATGACTTCGATAAGACGGTCGGCGAGGGCTAAACGCCGTCGTGACGGATCTCTGACCATTGCGATCCGACGCCGAAGAGCGAGTTCGATCAAGATACAGCCTCGTAGGGCGTACGAGATGTTATCATTCCAGAAAGAGAGGTAACCCTAGATCAACGCCTCTAGGATCAGTATTACGCGTCCTGTAGACATTGTACACGTGGGATAAACTATCGCTCACAGCTTTATCCTTGAGACCGAGGAGTAAGACTTCTTCCATGATGGTCAATCTAGGCATCTGCTGCGCTTCTCCGCCATCCTCGAAATCCCTGGGATCATAAGCGATCTTCCCTCGACCTTCGACTGCGCCCGCTCCACCTGCACCTCCTGCAGAGCTGGTGGGCGCGCTGTTGCCTGGACGTTTGTTCAAGGTCGACGAAGAAGGGAGTGAGGGTGAGGGCGAATCAAACGAAGCTGATGAAGAGCCAATAGCAGGAGACGCGCCGGCACCTCTGCGTCGAGTCAGACCTTCTGTCATGGCGCGTAGCGGGTTGAAAGGGGCGTAAGACGGGAGAGGATAGCGCTACCGACTTCTGCCGTGTTATTGCCTTGCGAGCTGTTCGAGTTGATCGCTATGACGCGAGATTGAGAGATGGACTAAGCGGTATATAACGTAGCGAGTTGAGGAAGACACGAAAACAAGATGTCATATGAATTACCCATTAAGCCATTGATTGCTCTGTGATATGGGTGGTGGTCCGGGGCACACACCAAGTAACATAACAGCCACAGTGACGCGTAAATCTCCGACTAGTACCGCTCTTGTGGCACCCTGGTATATCCTATTCCTTGTGACATCACTACTTTTGCTTTCACCTGGTAGTTCGAGTTGCTACAGTGGCATTGTTGTTGAATATAGTTGTCATATACGGTCAACATCTCAGCAGTAAGACGACGAGGAGTCAAGGCGCATCATGAGTAACCTGTGAGTACCGTGAGATATGATGTGTCATTCGTTGTCTGATGAAGATGTCCCATATAGCTACGTGACAGAAGTGAGCTCTAGCCGCTAATATGATTCGCGAAAACAACTGATCCACCTGTTCGACAGCCAGCGACGAATGGTAAAGTCATCATCGACACCACGGCGGGGGAGATAGAGGTGAGACTCGAGATCATTTCGTGATAATAGTGTAAGCTAATCATCCCGAGTAGATAGAGCTATGGGGCAAAGAAGCGCCTAAAGCAGTCCGCAACTTTCTCGCACTATCGATGGAGGGTAAGTCAAAAGTGTTTGTTATAGTTTGAGCAACAAGCTGATCTAGAGCAGGATACTATGATGGAGTCATCTTTCATCGAATTGTGCCAGGCTTTATTGTCCAGTCTGGTGATCCCACCGGGACAGGTAAAGGGGGAGACAGTTTCTACGGCGAGCCATTCGAGGATGAGATCCACGGTCGATTGAAGTTTAACCGGTGCGTCCACATTCGAAGTCCTACTCCGCCTGCTTTCGTCGACAAACTGATCTCTGATCATATGTATGAACTTAGGCGAGGGCTACTGGGTATGGCTAACAGCGGGAAGAGACATACCAACACGTCACAATTCTTCATAACCCTCGACAAAGCCGAAGAGCTCACCAACAAACATACCCTCTTTGGCAAAGTCATCGGGAACACAATCTACAGTATGTCATCGTCGTTAATTCTGGCTTCTACATGCTGACATGTCTATAGATGTACTCGATATTGGTCAGCTGGATATTGACAAAGAGGAACGACCGCTAGTGTGCGTATACCCCGCTGGAAACATATCTGAAGATGTATATTGACCTGCTACTTTGTAGTCCGCCGAAAGTCCGCGGGATCAGGATCATTGAGAACCCTTTCGACGATATCGTACCGCGTATCACAGCGGCGGAGCGGAAAGCGCAGTATCAAGCTAAACTTGAGGCTAAGCGTGATATGGAGCAGAGAGAAAAACGAGCAAAAGCCAAAAAGTGAGTTTGTCTGTGGTCGTACAGATGATTGCAGGACTGATGTTATGGTGTAGGAATACAGGCCTGCTTTCGTTTGGTGATTCGGAGGAAATACCTGAGACCGAGATAAAGGTCAAGAAAAAAGGCATAACTCGTCAAGATTGTGAGCGAGCGCATGAAAACAGTATTTAGAGTACTGCAGTCGCTGACTGGCGCTAGTGGTCGACCCCGCCGAGACTGCTGCTCCAGCGAAACCCGTCGAGTCGTTTGTGCAGTTGCCGTCATCACTCAAGGATCTGGCTGAGACTAGTACCAAGCGGGATAAGAAGGTGAATTAGCAAAGTGGAAGTTTAGGCACTTGCTGACACCGCCATGACCTTAGCCCGCTGTCGACCTGAAAGAGATCCGAGCTCAACACGAACGAGAAAAGGCTGGAGGCAGTGCAGCCAGACAAGCAGAGATCAAAAGGATGCAGGAGGACTTACGCAAGCTGAAGAAGCGGACTGGTGAAGCGTCCGATTCTGATTCCGACGACTCTGAGCGAAGATCAAAACGAAGAAAAGCGACATCTTATTTGGAAGAAGAGTTGGCCAAATACGCAAAAGGGCGTGGCAGAGCTGCCATGCGGTCTGGTACCAGCAGGAGAGGGAGGCGGGAAGAGGAGGACGATATCCTCAAAGAGATGAGCAAGTTTAGTACAAAAGTCACACAGACGGAAGTCGAGCGGGACGACGATGAGCAGCTTGAGGATGAAGATGGAGCAATCGGTGCCAAAGCGGCGCTGGAGGAGGGATTAGAGGTCGATGACGACGTCGGGTGGATGAGACATCGCCTCAAGTTTGTAGTAGACGAAAAAGAACTGACGCGCAGAGCAGAAGAGGAGTACGCGGTAGGTCTTTCTCTTTTGGCGTAACAAGTAATTTCATCTGAGGCTGACCATCGGTGACTAGGTGATTGACCCCCGCGCCAAAGCGCGTGAGCTAGCAGGGGACCAGAAGAGAGAAAAGGACGGGCAGAGAAGAGGGATGCGTACAGCTGCTGATGTAGGACGAAGCAGGCGGTGATAGTCATGCATGTCATGTCATCTTAGCATCCGTTGATAATAGCGGTGAATGACATTGACAATAACAAAAACAAACGTCGAGTGGCAAAAAAGAGTGAAATATTACTCAAAGTAGGAATGATGCCACGTGTTACGGACATATCATCGTACCATGTTGGACATTTGTGGTACGATGATTTCGTCGATGCATATTGTCTCATATTACTATCACTTTGTCATTTATTCTTGCAGTCTTCACTTCATCTCGGGTCTTGTATTAGTTCTGATCTTGCGTCCTCGCTACACTTTCCCGACACAGCGCACTCGCTTCTGTCTGTCTGTCACGGTACGAAGTCTTTTTCGACGCTTTGTAGGCAAATTGGCTTGGCGACATTTAGAGACGTAGTCATCAAGGATCCGCCACATGACCACCATGTCAACTTCGTTTTACGCTCAGCCGCTCGGCATGGAGGACCAGACGGAGGACTCGACTCTATTCTACGACCCCGCCATGTCACCTACAGCAGCGCTCTTCCCGCCCGAGCTCTCTGCGCCCTTCTCTGACGCTTTGCTGAACCTGCCTTTAGGCGAGTTTGCCGGAGTCGGTGGCCACAATGCTCGTTTGTCCGTATCATCTTACTCGGACGGTGATCATGCTTTATCGTCCATGTCGCTCCAACCATCATATCCTGGCTCGGCAAGCTCGCGGCCGCCGTCCCTCTCACCATCTTCACAGGCTCAGTCGATTCAGCCCATGTCCGCACATTCGCCTTCGATGCGAAGTAGAAGTTCCGCTTCGCCCAGCTCAAATTTCTCTTTATCGGCCACAGACGACTTTCTCTTGCCTAACAGCTTCAATACGTTCACCGCTTCCGAACTGGACATGCTGTTCTTACAGGACCCATCGGGTCTTGAGGCGCAACCCTTGGATCCCACCAACTACGGCGAGAGCAAGCCTGGTCAATCCCTCTTCCTGCCCGGATACCGTGGCTCGTCTGGATCATATAATCCGGACTTGACTTCGGCAGACTTCCTTCAGAACATCTTCAATACTGGACCGTTGAGCGCTGGTTCACATGCGCCTCCTCGAGACGACACGTTCGACATGCTCAATCTCGTCAATGCCTCGCCTGCACCTGCCGAGAAGCGTCGAGAACAATCGACATCTACATACACCTTCCCCAACCTCGATTACACCGCAATGAACGGGCAACAGTCGTATCAGCCACCTCCAAACTCCATGCCTCCCCAATGGATGACACAGCAGCCAGCTATGGAACAAAACACGCTGTCGGGCAAGCACGAGGCGTGGCCCATTGATATGGTCAACGATTTGGGAAGCAAGCAGACCACTGCACCTGCCCAGCCATCGTATGTCAACCAAGGTCAAAGAGTCGGTGAGTGACTTGCCATTCTTGCATTCGATATATTCTGATCCGCCTCCAGACCCATTCGCCGTCGGGCACAGCTCCTTCAACGAGGTCAGCGCCAAAGTCGCACAGCGACCAGCATCACCGACCAAAGGTCGATCGACAATCGCTCACCCTAGACCTGCACCCTCACGCACCTCTTCTGCACAAAAGCTTGCTCAAAGCGACTCAGGCGCTTCTGCGCCTATGGTCGGAAAGCATAACAAAACCGAACGAAGATATCGTCAAAAAGTGCAAGCCGCCCAAACTGATCTGCGCGATTCGATTCCAGCTCTTCGAGTGTTGTATGGCACATCAAGCGAAGAGCAAAAGCGGACGACCGACTTTAGAGCTGTGGATGGTACCGTTGATGGACTCGGTGAAGTCACCAGACCCAACGCCAGTGCAAAAGCGACCATTCTCATCGCAGCAAGAGTGTACATTGAATTACTACAGAAGCGATCGAACATGTTACAACGCAAAGTGCAGGAGCTCGAGCAGTTCAGACTGGCTGTGGCCGGAGAAAACGACTTGCGTAATTGGCGTGAGCAATTCGACGCAAAGGAGAGAGAATTGCAAGCTTTAGCGGAACTCGATGTCAAGCTTGAGAGTGGGTCTTCTGATGAGGAAGACGAGGTCGATGAAGAGGAGGAAGAACCGAAAAGGAAGAGACCACGTACGGCCGCGCCACCCAAGGCGACTCGGGCAAAGCCGGGACCCAAGGGGAAGAAAACCCCTGCCAATAAGAGGGATGAGGAGGCTCACGCTGGAGCTGGGGCCGGCGGTGCAGGCGCTGGATTGCGCGTTTTCGCTGCTTTCGCAATGTCGTTCTCCTTTGTTCCGTCCGCTTCCAACCTGCTCAAGCACGCTCCAGCTACCGAGGTTGGCTCAACAGATCAGATCTTCTCCGGCAGCGCGACAACAGGTCAAGTCCTTGCTCGACTCCCACTCATCACTGCTGAGCACACCTCTCGACTCCTTGCTTCAAGGCTGCCCAGCGCTATGGTACCCAGCGGACATACTTTAGTGGACTGGACTTGGAGGCTACTCGTAGCCGTACTATTGGCTGTTTCCATGGGTCCCATCATCGCTCGATTCACGCGTGAGAAACAGGAAGAGAAGGCCAAGGCGGGTACTCTTACCAGTATCGTCAAAGACTGCGCCACGATAGTCACCTCTCGCGGCGCAAAGGGTCACTCGGATCAAGACTCGAAAGACTGGGATCGCACAGCGGCTGGTATCGTTGGTGGCGGTAAGTCAATCAGTTTGGGGGAATGTGCGCTGATGACAACGATTTCAGTTGTTACGTCTTCGACATTGGCCAAGTGGCACACTATCTTGCATCTAAATGCTACTGCCAGATCCCCATATCCACTCGCTCTACTGGCTCTTCTGCAACCGGAGGCGCCTCTTCTCCGCTCACCCGAGGAGATCTGGCATGAGGCGCACAGCAAGCTTACATCCACTTCACCACCTGCATTGGTGGCTGTCCTCCAACTCCCACTCCACGAGGCTCTCCGATGTGTCGAAATACTACCGCCCACTTCGGCGCCGATTGCAGCCATCGCCGAGCAAATCTCGCTTGTCCACATATACGATTTGTACTCTCGCTTCTTCATTCGTCTCGTGGATGCGTCTACCAAATCACAAGCTATCAAGTCAAGCACCTCGCTAGTCTCCCTATTATCCAATCTAGAATCATGTAATCTCGGCACCAATCTCCGTTCATCCGCTTTCGACAAGGAGATCCGATGTATCGTCGAAGGCATACCAAAGAGTTCGACAGCTCATGCTCTCGGACTAGTCTTGATTGGACTCTGGGGTATCTTCACTGGTCCTACACCTGGTGCTCAGGCTGCGCTGGCCGTTGCATTGGCAGCCGAGGAGCTCAAAGCTTCCAGCAGCGGACTTGGATCGATCTCAGCCATGCTCGAGCTGCTTTATCCTGGATCGACAAAGAACACTACGAACATTGATCGACAAACAATGAGCGAAGGTCTCCCACCTAATGCCAAAGCGGTCGACAAGCTGGCTCTAGCCTGTATAGACTATATCAAACTTCTTACTTCGGCCTCGGAATTGAACAACGAATCCAACACGCGATTACAGCGACTCGAGGCTAGTCAGAATGTGCAAAAGGCTACTTCTCGGCTGCGATTGGTTCTGACGCAAACCAAATTTGTGGGTATGGACGAAGAACACCTGCATGACCACGAGCTGGACCAAGATTGTGATTGTGATCTTGACGAAAGTGAGGATATCAATCTTGATGATGGACTGGAAAGTGAGACTAAGAAGTTTGAGAGGGCGAAGGAAAGGCTGGTGGACGTTCTCTGTCAAGTTGGACGAAGGGCTGCGGGCAGAGCTGCTGGCAGAGATGAGGATTCAGGTTTGGATGGGGATCTGGATGAGCTTTAGCCTTGCAATCATCAGTATCAATAGTGGAGCTTGTACTGTATATTAATAATATCTTGTACGTAGACGACAGTATGACATGTCAGTTGTTGTGCACAATACAGGAGAAGTAGTGGTCGCGCGATTTCGACAAGCTAGTCAGTCGTAACAGTAACGTTTGTATGGCTGCTATCTAGCCTTACTCTGGGTTTCAACCATGTGTCGATCTCGACAAACATCCTCATGCTGCAATATTGACCATAATCGTGCATACGATGGTGGGGGCACGCTCCGCGACTCCGCAAGTGGAAGTAGTAATAAAGAATGGTAATAGTCTCTTTTTAGAGCAATTCGCTTCCTACTAGGCCAAGTGACATTTTGGAAACTATGACACTAGCTGTCAGGTACTCTATTAGCATACCAATCTTTGGTCGGGACCTTTGTGACTGTACAACTCGACTAGAACAATTGGAGACAGAGCCCAGCTATGCGTCGTGTATCGCGCTGTCGCTGTACATGTTCGTACAATTTGTCCGGCCAGTCGCACACAGCTATTTCTGGCACTGTGTTGCAGAAGAGCGTTGCACTCGCCGCATGCGGAAGCCCCAGTTGCCACACAGCTCCGCAGAACTGACAGTCCTTGAAACACGGAAGGCGTCATCATGCATGCATGCATGTACAACGCTATTCGGTACGATGGATAATGAACCATGATGTTTCGTCTTTCGTCTACACCGCCACTACTATGCCACGCAGACAGTCTGTCATTGTTCTGCACATGGCAGCCGCATGCGTCTGTCTCACTACTCCAGTGCTCGGATGCAATTGTAATCGTATACAATGGCTTACACTGCTTTGAACAATTTTCATTCGGACTCTTTTGGTCTATTGGTGTTCCGAAACAAGGCCTTTCATTAACTTGTAATCTTGTTGATATCAGTTCCAACGGGAATAGTGCAAGCGAGATGCTCATTGCGAGGCGTAAAAGTAGCAGCTTGAATGGGAAGACATTGCAATATCAGCCTCATTGACGCACGCACGCTGACATCATCGGGCGTCTTGAGAACAATAACGATAGAACAATGAAACGGGCACACTGAGCAATAATCAATGAGGTGGAGCACAATAACGCTCAAGAAAAAAGTATGTCGAGCTTATTCAACGCCTTATTGCTTGGGTACGACGCCACAGCACACTCTTGTCCTACAGCGTAAACGGGCAAAACGGTTGATTACTATTGTGAGAAACGTGTCGTATTAAGCATCACGCTGACGCCACTGCATCATTCCTCGTTGCTTTCTCCGCCACGCACCTCTGACAGAGGAATGGAGAGATGCTTTGGGAAAGAGCCGACAGGGGGAGTAAGGGAGAATGGGGGAAAGGAGAGATTATTCCGATGTCTCAAACTCCCCGATTATACCGGCATAGTCACTCCCTCCTTTGGCCCCTGGCCCAGAGCACGATGAACGAACATGATTCTGTTTTACACTGCGTTCTTGCCCTGGAACTCGTTCCTACGAACCACTTACGCTGCGCACACCAGAAGTGATCGAAGCTAGCTATACTCCTGGGGGCGATCAGCCCCAGCCCCGGGTTCAGTACATCACCTGGTTGCGCAGAGCTGAACACATTACTCGTGCTCGAGTACCTGCACCCGCACGCCTGCACGCCTACATGCATGAATGAAATGCATCCAGCAGTAGCGAGCAGCGGTTCGCGCTCAGCGGGAGCCAAGCAAGACTCGGGAGACGGTACCGTGTACGCGGGTTGAGCGGGTTACGGGTTGCACGGGAGACGGAAGCGGGTTCTTTGTGCAGCTCCCCGCAGTGTCTCGTGTTTCGCACTGTCGCTGTTTTTCTTTTTTGCGACAAGGGTCCAGAGTAGTAAAAATGTCTCGTTTCGTCTTTCTTTTGTCTACGCTTGCGTCCATGTCGACCGCATATTGCACGGCGCATTCGCATCGCGCATGGGGCTGGCGCTGGCGCGCACATGCATATCGTCCAATTCATCTAGGAGCGCAGAATTAAACGAGAAACGAGGGAGAGATATTCCGTTGGAGCGACCCTTACCCCAGACTATACCGTGATACCGTACTGTCCGCCAGGAACTGTATCAGTACGGCATCACTCTGTGACCGTTAATAAAAAGTCTATCCTGGGCCGAAATTGGGCATTGGGCAATGGGCAATACTCGCTGCAACGACTGTCGGAGCCAGAATGACATGTTTTTCATGCAACACCCCTGAAACCTGAGTTCCCTGTCTGCTGTCTTCCGTCGTCGCTCTGCATGCAGACCGCTGCCTGCCGCTACCGGTGAAAACAAGGTGTTTCTGTTACTGTTCCACGACTTTGTCTGACGTGATGGACGTCACGGTCGGTCCAGCGCCTCGTGGAGTTCGGCTCCTCGCACTTTGTCTCGTGTGCCTGAACGAACCCGAATCACTGGATCTCCCGTACCGTACGCATTGTGTGACCCGCCCCAATCCCGACTGCGCTCACACGCGCACTTCAAGGCATCGCACGAGCATAAGCATGAGCATGAGCACAAGCATGGAGATGTGCTTCAGCCAAGCGCACGGTGAACGGTACGAGGCCAAGGCGTGTCTCTAACGTTTATGGGTTGATCGTTCGTCCTTAACTCCACTTACTACAACCAGCTCTGCCAACTGCTTCCTCTAGAATCTTCACTCTTCGCTGTTCGCTCCCTGCTCCCGCATGTGTTACAAGACCGCCGGGAAGCTTTTCGACGGTTGTCACTCGTGCCTTCCCTTACCACATCCCATTGTACAAGAACAAAGACCGATCGACATATAAGAGCAGCTTCGATTGTCTTATGAAAGATCTCACTATATTACACCACGACTGCGTTTACGACACTTTCCCATTGCCCCTCTCGACTCTATCACAAACAGGTCTGATCCACTTGCACTCTGGACTCTGCACTCTGCATATCGAGTGGCGAAATACGTTATTACCTCGCCTCTCGAATCACACATAATACACAACCAGCATCGAAAAGCCGCGACAACGAGACAGCGCTTCGCTCTCAGCTTGCCGCATATTTCCATTTCACACGACTCACCATCTGACTAACAGCAACAGTCGCCGAATTGCAAGTATCACCATCAGTGTGCGCATCAAGACCTCCGAAATAGGTGTTCGTGTTCGCTCTTTGACCAAGTCATTGGCCGGTGTTCACCATTCATCGCACATCTCGCCACTGAAGGAGTGATAACAGTTTCACCTTGAAACCGACTCTTTGTGGCATACACCAACCCACCCCATTGCCTGCGCCTGCGCGATACTCCTCGTCGGATCTGATACCGCGAAATCGAGTCTTGTTTCACTCTAGGAGAGACATCGCAAACAATCGTCCCAGGCACTCGCGCTACAGACTACCATCTACACAAAGATCTTATAGACAGACTTTGCTTTTTCGCAATGACCACTTCTTCGCCCCCACCTACGCCGTCTTTGAACGCTTTCCGCCCCTTTTTCAGCACCACGTCGTCATCGTCTTCATTGTGCGAAGGGTCATCTAGCACCTCCCGCTCCTTCTTGTCAGCCATGACATCCTCCTGGTCCTCATCCTGCTCATCGTCCTCTCCGTCCCCATCCGTCACTTCCTCTCCTGCCCTCTCCACTCACTCTCGCCACTCATCATCGGACAGCATGAGCTACGAAAGTGCTGGTCCATCTACGCCCGTATCACCATCTCATCGCCGATCAAGAAGTCGTGAATTTTGGTCTTCTATCGGTGATTTCATGGGCGGCAACCATGGACACGGACACGGACACGGTCACGGCGCGAGTGCCAGTACTGTTGGAAAGCATGTGCAAACGGAAGAGATGGATGAAGAGATGATGGAGATTGATCCTCCAAGTGGTAAGTTTACGGCGCGTATTTCTTGCGACAATGGATCGAATACTAAAACACTGTCTTTTCGCAGACACGATATCACTCACTTTACCGCCTTCTCTTCCCCGTTGTTCGCTCTCAGCCGAATACCGATGTTCCGAGACCAGCGCATTGATCCCACCATCTTTCTACCCCGGACAATCTATTCCAGTCGTTCTGACTTTCGAATTGGACAGATTCTCATCGCTGCCACACTCCCTCAACCCTACACTCACCATGTCGCTTATCGGTACCCTTCATCTACCCAATGCGCCTCCTCGGACCATCATCTGCGTCTCGGTCTCGCTCTCTGAAGGACTCGCACTCTGGGCACGAGACGCACAGCAGACTTATGCTCGTACGCCACCTCGACCGAAGGAGTGCTCCATCGACCCTTCGCACGGTCTACCAGGAGGCACATACTCGCTCCCTCTGACAGTGCAAGTCCCCTCTACACCTCGCTTACCACCTTCGTTCACCGTCCTCTCGTCGTCATTCGCCGTCACGTACGCTTTAACAGTGACGTTAACGTGCGACGACCCACTACAGCGTACTGGCGCCAGAGTAGTGTTGGCCGAAGCAGCAAAACCCTTCGAGATGATGCCTGAGACATTACCGACGAGGGCACCGCGATACACGCCACAGTCATTCTGGGTCAAGACGGTCGTTGATCCATCTACCGCACCTTCTTCACCAGTCGTGGACGGCATCACCCATCATGCTCGAAGACAGAACACGAGATGGATAGTACACCCGCATATCCCTACGACAGCGTTCTCCCCCACCTCTCGAATCCCACTGACCCTCACTCTTACTCCGCCTGCAGTCGCTGAGGGCACTGAGCAACCACGCTTCCAGATCCTGATTCGCCTTGCACTTGTGCGTCGCGAGCACTCTTCCTTATCCCCGCACGAGACAAAGGATACTTCAGGCAACGGTTTAGTAGTCGAGGAGGAGATCCTTTCGCGATACGGCTGGATCGAGACGACAGAGAGCTCCGACAGGATCAAATTGCGTGATTTGTCATTACCCTTGATGAGCGACGGCATGCCCACTTGGCAGCATGGTATGTCGACTATGCTCAACGTGGGACCAGCGCCTGGATCAGGTATCCCTCAACCCGACGAGGCGATCTCCGTTTCCTCCACTTTCCACTTGGCCATCACGTTGGCGTTCCTCTCTCTCTCGCCCACGTCTACTACTACTCTGGCCGACTTTATCCCCGACTTGCCAGAAGCAGGCGAGCTTACCGCTCCTGCGCCGTCGTCGGCGGCCTCGCAGCACCCTTTCAATGTCTCAGACTTCAAGCGCTCGTTCCCCGGAACCATCAAGACGTTCCCCTTGCCTATAGTCGTAGGGTCGGTCTCCGAGCCTCGAGGCGCAATGCATTCAGTCAGATGGAGCGATCTCCAGCTGGACAGATCAAATAATGGCAGAGAAACGGGCAGAGGAAGGATGATTCATGGTGAAGCCACTTCGAGCGAGAACGGCTGGATCATGCCTCCCCCTTCCTACAAGGATGCACTCAAAGTCGCTCCGTACGAATTTTAAAATGGCGAAATTGCCTTCCTAGCATCTTCATTACAGTTGTACTTCCGCACAAATAGCATATACACTAGTTGTCAACTCATGGCATACATCACATCACATCTTGCAATACGATGCATTCTCATATAGCATAGCGTTCGGCCCCGGTCAATCTTATCCACTTGGGCAATTATCACATACACATTCAGTTCACCTATTTCACAACACCGCGAAGGGCTGCACGTAGTGAGGATTCATTCCATTCATTCTTGTCATGTGGATCTACTAAAACAAGCTCGTGACTTTGAAAGTGTGCCAAACTCTGTATCTTCCTTGACCGTAACACCGTAGATATTGGTTGACCGCTTTTCTGGCTTTGGATTTAGATACCGAGTCTGACGAGTTGCTTCACACCGGGCTGAGCGAAAGGAACAATATCAGCGTCCGTTTGCCTGTATCTAGATTATACACTGATTACTTACAGCCCATGCAGTAATTTCTCCGGAAGCGTCAGTCAACAGCTGCACATGTAGTGACAATGCAGTATTGGCATCCCTTGCGGCGATGGCTACGGTCAAGACAATCACATGAGCTTGAATACTGCAAAATGATCATCCGACTCTGCACTCACCCTTGGATATATTACCCATTAAGTCCACAGCGTGAGGCGGCACTGTATCATTGTTGAGCCCATCAAACAAAATGTTCAGTCTCCTCTCCGTGTCATCCACAATGCGCTTCAGGTGTGCCTACGGTTCTCTAGCGTCAGCCATCGAACAAGTTGACCTGTCAAATAGACTTACAGGGAAATTAGACTGCTTGACACGATTCAGCTCGCTGGATAATGTCTCGTAAATTGGTGCTGATTTAGAAGGGATGTGCGACCTGTCTCCGGCCGCTGTGCACAAGTTTGATCAGCCCGAACTCACATTTCCCCGCATACGTTATAACTCACGGTGGGTAGGCTTTGAAGGCGCTGCCGGGGCCTGTTGTATCTTTGGCGACGATGCTGCTGGAGCTTGAGTAGGAGGCACCGACCCGGCTCGACCTGGAGGAGGTGGACCACCAACTCGTGAGCCGGAAGGTGGCAGACCTTGCTGCTGGGGCGGTGGTGAGAACGCATTCCCATCAAGCTGGGACTGCTGTCTAGGCTGAGCTGATGATGTGGGTCGAATTTGACCGGCAATCGAAGGAGATGCGGTGCGCCCTTGAGGACCGAGAGGGGATAGCGCACGCTGAGGTGGGGGTCCAGCCATAACACCGGGTGGAGGTGGTCCACCTCGCTGAGCTCCTGCTGGTGGTGGACGTTGGAAGCTAGGTGGTGGAGGTCCAGCAGCTGCAGGAGGTCGGAATTGCTGCTGCTGTTGCTGAGCGGGTGGCGAAGCAACAGTCCTTGGCGGGGCTTGAGCACTCGAGGGTGGGCGAGCTCCTCCCTTTGGTGGAGGCGGCAGGACGCCAGGCTGAGGTGTCCGAGCGGAAGGCGGGGCGAGTCCTTGCTGCGCTCCTTGAGCAGCCATGGGGTCAGTCGTCACACCGGGGAAGGGTGACATGATCGGCGCGCTCTTGTTCTCCTTAGACGCGCTACTCTGGGGTCGTTTTGGTGGCGCGGCGAATGATGGAGCATCGTTCCAGCCTGGCAAGTCTCGACGCTGAGATGCAGGAATGGGAGGCGGGGTAGACGATTCGGCACCAGTGATCTGTCCGACTCGTGGAGGCGGCGGGACGACACCTTGAGTCGCCCCATACTGTTGACCTGCAGGCGGCGCACCGTAACCTTGTGGCTGTGGATCATTAGGTCTGTATCCATTGGATGTGCCGTACCCCGACGTAGACTGGTAGTTGGATGATGGCGCGTAGGGGGAGGGCTCGTTATACCCATATGATTGTTGCTGTTGTGGTTGCTGCTGCTGCTGTTGTACTGGAGGGTTGTAAGGACCGGATGGAGCTGACTGTTGATATTGCGATTGTGTAGGAGCAGGCTTGTAAGGGCTAGGAGGGACAGGAGCGGCAGCATAAGGCGTAGACTGTTGTGCGGGCATGTAGCCTGATTGCGGAGCCGCGTAAGACGAAGCTTGCTGCGGTGGGGCGTAAGACGTGGCAGTCTGAGCCGGAGCATACGATAAGCCGGCAGAAGTGTTTTGAGCAGTTTTTGACGGTGTGAATTTAGACGCGGATAGACTGGACGCCATTCCAACACCAGCAGCAGTAAGCAGTCGATCCCTAGCCTTGTCGAGTTCCGAGCCTGCCGAGCCAGTGCCCTTGTAGTCCGAAGGAGTCTTCTGCACATACTTCGCCGCGATGCTGACAAGACCTTGCGTGGCCAAGAGATCGGCGTACTCGTAGAATCTGTCGTACAAGCTGGCGAGTTTATACGTTCTTGCGCCAGCTTCAGCGGCAGCGGCGGATTCAGTCGGCGACATTAGGTCCTCGTCGACGTACTTGGTCGCGGCGATGAAGCTCTCGACCTTTTCGACGAACGATTGCAGTGCCTGTGCATGCGCGGCGTAGCGTGTTAAATCGGTTGCCGCGTCTTCTTCCTCCTTTAACTCGTCGATCCAAATGCTGACGACCTTTTCGAGCTTCTTCGCAGCAAGGTAGCACAGCGTTGCGTCGCCTCGAGCGGTCTTGGCCGATCCCTTTGCCTCGGGACTGTCCGATCCACTAAGCATATGCGACTTGAACTGCAGGCGTTGACCGAGCTGCTCAGCAAGGTTGCTAAACTCGCTCTCCTTTGCGAACGTACACAAGACGATGAAAGCGACTTTCCACTCGGATAGGTCGGCGTTCTGGACGATATCGACGAGGTCTTCAGTGACAATGGATTGGAATACCCGAAGGAAAGGCAGCGAGGTCGTTCGGCGAGCAAAGTAGGCTTTTTGTGTAGACTGGAGTAACTCAGGACCGCCTCGTACAGCAAGTAGCAGAGCATCGGCGTATCTTTCGGCCGCGAGAGAGAGATTGACAGCAGATTCAAAGTCGCCCCAAACAAGAGCCTGGGTAATGAGCTTATCGACGTCGCTCTCTCCTGGTGGGTAGATTTGGAAAGTGTTGTCGCGGATCACCTCATCGCGTACAGACGAGGGGCGGCTGCCAATGGTAGCCGCAACGGACGAATCGCCAGCTTCGTTCTTGTGCGGTATGACGTTGTCCAACAACGGATTACGCAAAGCTCCGGAAGCCATTGAGGAGAAGAAGTCAGCCGCTGATGCGGCAGGAGTACCGGGAGTGTGATCGTCGTCGAACAAGGATTTGCCGGTGGTTTCACTCGAGGTCGAGGTTTCACTGTTCTCCGTCGCCTCGGAAATATCAACGCTAGGCGAATTCGATTTTGAGGACTTTTCCGGAGTTGGGGTCTGTTCGCGAGCTTCTTCTCCTTCTGATACTGTTGATTGAGCCGGCTCTTCTGATTCAGCATTGACCTTACCGGACGGTAACTGGCTGATCGCCTCCTGGATCTTCTTGGCGACCTCTTCCTTCGACATACCAAGCAGTCCCACTAGGTCTTCACGTGATTTGACATTGAACATGGCTGCTAGTGCTTTCCAAGCTTGATCGTTACCCTCGCCTCTAACCGCCGCAAATTCCTCGACCTTTTGATCATCCGTGATGATATTTTCGAGATTGGTAGCGCGATCGATGACAGTCTGTTCTGTGACGACAGAGCGAATGTGAACGACACCGCTTTGATGTTTGCCAGATGGGCCGGGCAAATTTGACGTTGAAGTGAGAAGACCGCCAAAGCCGAAGGATGCAGAGATGGGACGGCGAAGCCATTTTGGTGGTTGCTTGAGCGAAAGCACATTCGCGGTGTCATTTGCTGGCTCATCATTGCCAAGAGCGCCGAAGACGTCGTCTGCGGTAGCAGCTTCAGGCAACTTCTCTGTGTCTGACGGAGGAACGCTGGTCGTCTGAAGGGAGTGAATGCCAATATGACCATCGAATGATGCGGTAGCAAGGAGGTCAGGGTTGCGAGGACACCATGTGGTCTGAAATGACCAATCGTTGCTTGCGGGGAGCTAAAAGTCAGCAAAATTCGAATGTGTTGCGCTTACCTCGCCGATGATTTCACCGGTTTGGGGATTCCAGCATAGAGTCCTGTTGTCCTTGCCACAAGATAGCAGCAGATCGGCATCCTGCTTGCACCACGACACCGACAAGACTCCCTTGTGATGACCGCTGAGGATCTGCGGGGTCAGTACAGTTCTGACAGGAGGTAGCCTACCTTCTCGGGAGCACGAGTATTTCTTAGATCCCAAAGCATGATGATTGGCGACTCGTCGTCTTCAGAAGCCGTAATCAAACGCGTCGCCTGCGCGAGCGTCAATCGAACACCGACCTCTTGGATCTGAAAATGCACATACCTGCTCAGGATGCCAGCATACATCACTCATACCTCTTCTTTTGCCCATCTGCAATCCAGCAACACCACCGACCGTCTCCATGCCTTTGGCTGCGCCTCCTCCATACTGTAAGCTGACAATCTCCTTTCCAGCTTTGAGATCCCAAACAGATGTGAAGCCAGACGAGGAGGAAGCGGCGAACACGCGGGACACGGTCGGGTTCCATTGAAGCGATGTGATTTCATTGAGCTTCGTAGAGGTCGGTCCAGGAGGGATGGGAGCATTGTTCGGGCTGTTCAGATCGTAGATGAAGAGCTGCGAGGTCTTAGTATGGAGATCTGATGCAGTAGATGATGATACACACCTCTGCATTGACTGCACCCGCTAGGAAAAGGTTCTTTTGGATAGGGTTGAAGTCAAGACCGCGTACAGGGCCAGTGCACTTGTCACTTTTGAATATTCTCGACTCGTCGGCGCTACAACGTGAAGATATCAGTGAGATAACTTGCGCGCACAAAAAGCCAGTAAAGCTCACCTTGATCCAGCGAGGATCTTTTCGGGGTCATAAAGGTTGACCTCACCAGTCTCCATGCCAGCAGCGAGAACGCCCTTGCCGTGTGTAGACGATGGGGAAGACCATGCGAGACGGTTAAATCTGTTTCCGTTTTAGTGAGCTGTAGCTCGACAGACGAGAAGATGAGACTTACCGGCTAGAGACGGTGATACTACCTTGAGCAGGTCTGCCTTCGCCTCCTAATCTGACGCCTTGAGCATCACCAAAGTCTGGAGCCCAGATCTCGAGCTGACTCTCATTGCTGAAGCTCTCGTCTAACGCGCCCGCAACTGCACCTGTCGCGAGAAGAGGGGAAGAAGATGAAGAGTTGTCCCACGCGAATGTCGCGGTGCGTGAGATATCTTTCAGCTTCATGGCGTAGGAAAGGGATGGCGCTAAGCACCGGATATGAGGAAGGGGAGAGAGTGCGTGGATAGAGGGTGAGAGCACTGGAAAAGGGAGAATAGGTACGCGATGTGGGTGGTGGAATGTGTGGTGCAGAATGGGTGGATGGTATGGGAGGAGTATCACTGCATGACGAGATTGGTGAAGAAGACGTGGCGCATCAAGCGGGGATTGAGGAGCCTAATTTTGGATGGGAGCTGTTAGGTGGCAGGGCTGCAACGCGCAAATCCTGCATGCCTAATAATCAGTCTTCCTTGACAGCTTGCCACGTGCCATTGCTCGAGGTTTTTGACTTTTGCAAGTTCAACTTTTATGACCACTTCCACTGCATATACGATATTGACAGCTTGACTTTGAGCACATAATATTACGCAAAACAGAGCAAAAGTACCCAGGATGCCGGACCCATTCTTCCAATCTGAGAAGAAGCGCAAGCGGCCTAATCGCGCAGAACCATCTACAGGCGCCGGCGTAGGAGCCGATCGCAGACCGCAACGTCCTAACCCATATGGTAAAGGACAGAAAGTGAAGCCTCCCAAAGGGCAAAGACGGAGCGAACGAGATGAGGATCTGTCTTCGGATGCAGAGGGAGAAGATGGGACGGGTGATTTGGACTTGATGGATTTTAGAAAAGGTAGAGAAGAGGTGCAGCTTGATGACGAAGAGTTTATCGATGAGAATGAGACGGCTGCTGAGAAGAGGGTGCGGTTGGCAAAGGGTTATCTGGCCAAAGTGAGGGATGAGGTTGAGGCGGGTGAGTACCTTTCACCCTTTTTTTCACCATCGATCTGTATGGTATAGCTGACACCGATCTCGGTGACGTAGAGAGAGCAGAGCAAGATTTCGACGCCGCAGAAATCGACCGCGAACTTATCGCTTCTCGATTACAGAAAGATGTGGTGAGTTTGACAGTTGTCCGTTGTCTAAGTATCTTGTGCTAAGATATAAACGTAGGACGAAGCATCTGGTCGGATACATCTGTTCATAGCTCAACACCTGGCCTGTTCGCACACCCGCTTCATCACTACTCCCACTCAATGTCCTACGTCAATAGCCTTCAATCCCCAATTTATATACGTATCAACTAAGCGAGGTCTTATTTTCCGTCACGCCACGTCCTCATTTAAGAAGGTGGGCAAGCCGTTTGGTCAGATACGCGGCGCATCTGTTGAGGGGCATCATGGAGAAATATTGAGTCTTGCCGCTAGCGAAGATGGCAAATGGCTCGTTTCCGGCGGTAGAGACAAGGTGATTGGCGTCTGGGACGTTTCTGGAGAAGAGCCTCAGTGGAAGATCGGACTGCGAGGCCACAAAGATGCCGTGACTGTGAGTGACCCTTCTGCTAGGAAGATACACCATCATCTCAACGGCTGATATCAATCAACAGTCTGTGGCACTACCACCACTAAATAATCCATCACATCATATTCTCTCAGCCTCTTTATCTCGTCATTTAGCTCTGCACTCGCTCGCAACATTATCAATCATCGATACCTTTTTCGGGCACCAAGACTCTATATCATCCGTATCATCCCTTAAACCGACATTAGCAGTGACGGCGGGTTCTCGAGATCGGACGTGTCGATGGTGGAAAGTCGAGGAGGAAGTCCAACTTGTCTTACGAGGAGGGGGCAAGACGCGAGAAGACCAAAGAGGTCTGATGCCTGAAGAGAGGAAAGAGCGATTAGGCGGTGGTTGGACCGAGGGTGTGGACCCAACCGCAATCGCGCAAAGCGACAAGAAGGGTAAAGGCAAAGGCAAAGAGTTTATCGAAGGTTCGATCGACGTCGTCTGCATGCTTGACGATCAGCATTTCGTCTCTGGCGGCGATAGCGGGTGAGTCGCGCCCGTGCCACAGGCGACATACACAAATGCTGATAGTCAAGGGCGTCAAATAGGTCCGTCTCGCTGTGGACATTAGCAAAGAAGAAGCCCATCTTCACGCAAGCTTTCGCTCACGGGATCGAAGATTTGCTCGAGTCATCCGATCATAGCATATCAGGACCGAGATGGATCACTTCGCTAGCCGCACTGCGGGGCACGAACCTCTTCGCCTCAGGTGATTACTACACATTTTTCTTCACTTTTGCTCATCCCGCATCGTTAGCTAATAATTGTATTTCTTTGTTACCAATCACAGGATCTTATGACGGGCAAATACGTCTGTGGGCATTGGACACTGGTTTCAAGTCATTCGCGCCCGTATCGACCATACCTACAGCTGGATTCGTCAATGCCCTCCAAATTCTTTCTCTGCCTGCAGGAACAGTGTCGCCCACTGCGTTCAAATCTGCATCTAATGACGAAGAAGGGAACAATGCTGTCAAAGACACAGAAACAGAGAAAGAGAAAGAGAAAGAGCAAATTGTTTTGGTTGCTGCGGTAGCACAAGAGCCGCGTTTGGGTCGATGGATGAGTGATAAGCACGGAGTCAAGAATGGTGTCTTGGTAGCTAGGCTTGAGCTGAGCGATATTGCTTAGAGTTGTCATACTGCTTGATGCACCGTCGCAATGTACATGTATACACCCCCATCTACCTTCTCGATCATACGTTATGTTAAGGATATGAACTAGGCGCCCACTTAATTCGATGTGAACAATCAAAACAATATACATACAACTCGTCTTAGTCTACAGATAGTACAGAGTGGACAGCGCAACCTACCACCGACCAGCGGTATACGGTGGCGCAGCACCACTCGTACTAGTACTATACGAGGTGTTCATTTGCCCTTTTCCGTGGCCTTGAGAATAGGCGTACTGCTGCCCATGTGCACTGCCATTACTATATCTCTGCTGTTGAGTACTTGGCACATCATCGTAATTGTAGTCATACGCTAGCCCTCCGGAATTCCGTCGATAGTCGTAGTCGTATGTGGGCGACAAAGCTCTTTGTCCTGCTCCCGCAGCCGTATTAAGGTGTTGTTGTGATCGCGACGTTGGGAACGTCGGGTGACTACTATTCGGGGAATACGGATTGTGCATTGCTGCAGAACCGTACGAGCTTATTGCAGGGGGTAGAGCTGCGGCCGTAGGTGGCGGGTAAGATAAGCCGACTGGTGCAGCATGGGCTGTGAGGTTTGCAGAGCTATCACGAATGGTGTCAACTCGTCTAGTCATATTGCGGGAATGATAATCTGCTCACCTGCCATAATCATCACTGAAACCTATACTACCGGGCTGATACACTCCTGCATAATCCTGCGGTGGGTACCCGTACCCCTCATAGCTGCCTTGCGAAGCCAGGGGTGGCGGAGCGCCAGGATAAATCCCTGTCTCCTCGTACGCGATCGCGGCAAGGTGGTTGTTCGAATTTGACCTGGAAGGCGCGGTAGGGGAGGGAACGTTCAAGCCAGCCTTTTCCGCCTTTCGCCTTATGCGCATCATCACATCATCGTCGTCGTCATCGAGTGAGACTTGCGGTAATGTAGGTTGTGGCATTGCGCCCATGAGGAGCTCCCCTTTGGCATTCTTCACTTCGCCGTTGGCGAACTGCTTCTCAAGCGCCATGTTCCGGGCGATTCGTTGACGTTGTTTCTTCTTGATCAGTTCCGAGATTCGTTTGTCCACCTTGTGGCAAACGTATTCCTGCACGGATTTAATCAGTTTATGAGCCGCCAATGTAGAAGAAAGCCGTTCGCACCTTGAGATTGCCTTGAATGTAACATAGCAAGGGCACGTACAGCACCGCGGCGATAATGAGCAGAACCATGGATCCCAAGAAGATCAAGTTGGTCAAGATCATGGAGAAGAGCAACATCGCAGTGATGGCTGAGTCATCCCAATAAGCGGGAATGTCGCTTGTCTCAAAGTCGTTGGCGGCCGCAAAAGAGTAGAGCATAAGGGCATTGATAGATTGACGGGGTCCGTCAGCGAGGATTAAACGTTTCCACCCTACATCGACCAACAGTCAGCTTCTTGCAGGATGCCAATCACGCTCAGCTCACCCTTGAAGGTGAAGAAGATGAAGAAGGCAAAGTCGTCCTTCTTCTTCGTCGAGCTGTCAATGTGACAGAAAAGGCAGAAATTGTCGTAATTCCCTGCGAATGTTTACATATGAGCGATTGCGGTTATCCAAAGGGGCAGCAGACTCACTCATGGAGTAGTAGTCGTTCGCCATCAGATTGGTGTACCCATACGAGATGTCTCTAGAATCGAGTACTCTCTTTGTTTTCCATGTTTCGTATGCGAGCTACGATCGCGGTATGAGCAATCACTTTTAGACACTTCACGCCAATGCACTCACAAGGACGAAAGAGAAGATGATGCACCCGACAAAAACCCATTTGGCGATGTCAAACTGCACATTGACGACGCAGGAATCGTTGTCACCGCACTTTGACGTGATCGCGTTTGTCCACTGTGATGAGAGCAGATGTGCCCCGTCAGCAATTGTGTTCAAATGGCATACGCTGTTGTCGCCGAACATACGTGGTCGGAAGAGATCATCGTGACAGCTGTAAAGATATCAAGCGCGTACACGGCGACAGACTTGAGCAGAAGGACATATTTGAAGACGTATCTACGGAGACATCACGGGTGAGCAGGACCAAAGGAAAAGACGAGGAGTCAATCATAACTTACTTGAGTCTGGTCCATATGTCGGTCCTGTGAAACTCGCGAACGTTGACAAAGTCGAACTGCAAGTATACCGGTATTGAGCTCCATCCTGCGACAACATCACAACTGCAAAAGAGCCAATGCTCACCTTGTGATCCGGGACCACCTCGCGCTTCCACTCTGCCTCGCAGCAGCACATCGTGACAATTCTCTAGTCGACTATCTTCTGTGATCGCTGTCAACTCAAACCGTGATTGATGTAATTGATGTGAATCGAGCACAACGTGTTTGTGAAGCAAGCACCGCTTTGTACGTGTCGTGAGATTGACGATAGGTCCTTTGCTAGATGTCGTATGATCCGACTGATGCCTTTCAATCAGACCTCCTTTATCCCAGGATGATGCAGTGAGAACGTTGTAGCTCGTGGTCGATAAAATGTGTAGTCTCGTGTAGTATACCTGTCCAGCAGGCTGGTCGTGTATCGGTTGATTACGACGAGGGTATTGATGGGTGACAAACGAGTGTGATATCGGCGTTGGTGCCGTGTGGTGAAGTATAGCTCGAGCGTGCGGGGATCTAATGTAGAGAATGTACAGGTATGAGGAAGAGAGAGATGATTGGTAGAGATGTTTATGCAAGTTATGATTGTTCAAGAATGCAAGTGATAGTAGTAATGAGGATCGCTGCCAGCCCAGGCCTTTTGTTTTCTATTGTCTTGTTGTTTCAGGAAACAGCCAAAGGCACACGCGCATTAATATTTACTTTTTTGCATTTCACTTCCCAACCGATGAAACATGGTGACCCTTTCAACTGCCTTCAGCGTAGGCGGCGTTCTTCTTCACCTATTACCAGAAATCCCAAAATGTGCTTGCCGTCGATCACGGATCTCACCACTACATATATACGCTACAGTGCACATATCATCATACTACCGCCATGCATTGTTGTCATTGTTGGGCCAACTACTATGGCAGACTCATACTGTCACATAGGTAGTTCACAAAACCGCCGCCACTGAGAAACGCGACACTGAAAGAAACGAAAACAAAGGGGTGAGTGAACGGTAATATAGGCGCCCATCGTCAGACGCTCTCTTGCCTAATTATTCGGAACTCAAGTGCGCACCTAATTCACCTCGTTTTGCATTTGGCGGAGGGGACCGAGCTTGTCCCAAAAGTGAGTCGTCGAAATGTTCAATAAAGCGTTACAATCAGATTCACTCGTAACAAGCTACTTTCCACACCTCTTGTCAACAAACTTGGAGCTCACCGAAGCATCAGGTCAATCAAAGCACAGAGCTCGTTAGCATTCTTCAATTCGCAATCGGGCGGTATCGGCAACATGGCAGTCTCACCAGAAACCCTTCAGACCCTCGTGCTGCAAACGCTCGCATCCGATGGCAGTATCGAAGACACCCGACAACTTAGCGTAGGGGGTACTAGCCTGTCAGGAGCAGAGGAGCAAAGGACTGTGAGAGCTGTTCTGGATAGTCTGGCTAGTAAAGAGGTGGGTATCTCTGTTCTTCTTTCTACCATCAGTTGTACTAAACAATACGTCGATAGATGGTCGAGTACAAGCAAATCACTACTACGAGCTACACTCTCAACGAGGAAGGACAAGAAATGGCCGAGCGTGGCTCGTTTGAGTATAGAGTCTGGGAGAAATTGCCTTTCAAAGGGCAAGGCGAGCCAGTGGGCGTTCCCGAATTGCAGGTTAGTGCTCATCAACATTCCTTGCCATACATCTTCTTGCGCGAGGCTCTGGAATCTGCAAGCGGCCCCTTTTACTCTCGTAAAAAGCAGCAACAAAACCGCTATGCGGAGCTGCTGACTCTCTGGCAACGCTGCCATCCCATCATCTGGCTAATCTTTTCGTTTCTGCAGAAAATCGTCGGCAAAGATGTGGCCAAGATCGGTCAATCCCAAGCGTTCAAAAACAAGTGGATAGCGAAAGAAGGGGCAGGCTTTGTGCGAGCGGTACGTGGCACCTGGTTCACCGATGCTCCAGTATAGAAACGTCTGACGCGCCGCCGTATATTGCACAGATTGAGACGCTTGTTGATGAGACTGCCGAGCAACTGCGCACAGTAAGAGAAACCGGGCAACACCCTGATGGCGAGGCGGGGATCAAGGAATTGCAAAAGCGAAAGCTGGTCCTGCCTAGGTGAGCATATCGGTCTTCCCTCCACTTTACCGAGCCACTTCACTTTAATCTAGTCGAGGTGCTTACATGATTAACATCTCGCAGAAAACACATCCAATACTCTGTCAGCAAGGGACCAAACTTCTCTACCGAGGTCAAGCAGCTCGAGACGGATTTGACTGTTGAGATGCTGCAATCGTAAGTATCGAAGCCATTGAGCTTTCATTTGCCCCGAAACTCGAGTGTATCTGCTCACTCACATGCACTATCACAGAGGGACTTGGAAAGACGCCTCGTTCAAGCAATACAACTTTGCCGCGGCTGGTCAGCCGACAGACGGCGGTGCTCTTCACCCTCTGCTGAAAGTGCGAGAAGAGTTCCGCAACATCTTTTTCGATATGGGGTGAGTTTTATGTCGTTCGACTTGCTATAATCCGATCTGCAGACGGTTGCGACTCATGTTTGTACTTAGAGAATTCCAGCTGACTTACTATTGCTCGCAGATTCACCGAAATGCCAACCAACCGTTTTGTCGAGTCTGCTTTCTGGAACTTCGATGCCATGTTCGTGCCACAACAACATCCTGCTCGAGAGATGCAAGATACGTTCTATGTGAAGGGTGAGTGCCGGCCCTCAGACTGGCTGAGTCCTTGATGTAATACCTGAGCTGACCTTACGAAACGCTCATCCATCAATCACAATTGTCTGTTTCTCTGGCACAATCTGCAGACCCTGTCAAGGCCCTCAAGCCTGATTCGGCCTACTACGAGCGCGTTCGCAAAACTCACGAGGAAGGAGGTTACGGCTCGATCGGTTACAGAGCACCCTTCTCGCGGGAAGAGAGCGAGAAGTTATTACTCCGAACGCACACTACAGCAGTCAGCACAGACATGTTGTACAAGATCGCCAACCAGGAGGGAGGATTCAAGCCCGCTAAGATGTATTCTATCGACCGAGTATTCAGGTGAGCCCCTGATTCTACATATTCGCTGGATTGGGTTCGACCATCGATCCCATGCTGACGGTCTCTTTTTCATCATCACAGAAATGAGACTGCCGACGCCACTCACCTGGCAGAATTCCATCAAGTGGAGGGTGTCGTCGCAGATTATGACATTACCTTGGGTAACTTGATCGGTAAGGCTGGATACCTTCCTTGATACATACTATGACTGACCAGACCCCCACAGCTTTCATGCAAGAGTTCTTTGCAAAAACAGGCAACCACAAGCTGCGTTTCAAGCCGGCGTACAACCCTTACACTGAGGTGAGTACAACGTCGCTCTATAATATAAACTGACGTCGGTCGTGATTACAGCCCAGTATGGAGGTGTTCGCATGGCACGAGGGGTTGAACAAGTGGATTGAGATTGCCAACGTGAGTTGCACGTCGTGAAAGATATCTTGGAGCTTGCTGATGCGTGCCCATTGAACTGCCTGTCCTCGTCATCCCTATAATCGCTTCGACATCGCTTGTCTCTCTACCCGCACATGATAGTCCGGTATCTTCCGCCCAGAAATGCTGGAACCGATGGGTCTCCCTAAGGGTGTCCGAGTATTGGGATGGGGAATGTCTCTTGAACGACCCACAATGATCAAATACAAGATCTCAGATATCCGTACACTTGTAGGACACAAGACTGATCTGGATCAAGTCAAGAAGAGGCCTGCGGTGAGGTTAGAGAAGGGTGATGATTAGGTGGTGCGCGGCTTGTTGGACTTGCATATCGACCGTAGACGTGCAGTAGAGCTGGTACGACTGTGCACGGGGAGCACGAAGATGCATATCATACAGACACCTGTCATAGTCGGCCATATCATGAAATGATCTCGGGAGGAGATATAAAGGTGATATGAGCCGTGCCTGAGCACTTTACGTGTCGCACTAAAAGTAGCCGGTGCTCTCCTAGCTTGAGAATTGTCAACAGTAGTGCTATATGCACACGTTCACCTCACTTCGTGACTTTAGATAGCTTGACTAGTTAGGCAGCCTGGCGGCGACGAGCAAAAGAGACTCATGGCGTCTCAACCATCTATCCTAGGCTCGCCGTACATACCGTTCTCGCCCAGCTCGCGCAAACGGCGCAACTCGCAGTCTTCCTCTTCATTATTGAGACCGCTCACGAGCGGTACGAGCGGCGCCGGTAACGCAGATTCGGAATCTGACAAAATGACGACGCCGACGCCATTGGCGACGCAGATACAGATGATGATGCAAGTGCCGAATCTCTCGCGGCGAAACCTCATCCGAGGCGTGGGAGCGAGTCTTGTCCTTCTCTTCTTGCTCCCTCTGTTCGCTCGCAGGCAGCCACCCACCGCTCTGAGAGATACCGATAT
>JALPBY010000142.1:0-29128 GCA_026538315.1 Cryptococcus sp. GC_Crypt_6
ATGCACACAACTACTGATGATAATTCAACGCAGTTCATCAAGACACCGCTCTACGTCCAGATCTACGGCTTCTGGGACGGAACAAAGATGAACATCCCTTCTGGCGACGCAGGCGGAGAGCTCGATCCTCATGGTGCAGAGAATCTCGGTAACCCCATTGGCGGTAATGTCACCAGCAACGTTGACGGTTCCGATGTATTTTACGAAGAGTGGATGTCTTTCGTGAGTCCTCTTGCTGCCTCTGCTCTCTGCCAACCACAGGACATGGCTTGTTCTGTGGCGACAGGTCGCTGACACGGCTTCACCCTTGCTATGTGCAGATCTCATACGACCAGTTCTGCCTTCGTATATGTACTGCCGAAACAGCCAACGTCACCGCAGCTCTTCAATGCGAGCACGAGTTGGATTTGATGGGATGCGCATTCGTCATGGCCATTGAGTAAGTCTACCTGCATATCTTTCACCTACCACGTTCCTCTTCTGGACTGAACTGACAAATTATGCCACGCGTAGGGACTTTTACCAGTCCGACAACTCATTCACGTCATGCGATGGAGACGCAGCTGCTCCCCCAGGTCTCTATCCCCAAGCCAACGGGTCCACCTCGACATTCAGGCAGAGGTACACTGGTACATACACTGTTGACGGAGGTTCAACCGGCACTTTCACTGTTGGTCAGACCGTCACTCCCAGCACGCCATACTCGTAAGTCTCCTTCATCTCGATACAGACACCGTCAGCTGATCTTTGAGCGCAGATACCCTGCTACGTCCAACTGTATTACCTACTCTACCATCTCTAGTAAGTCAAATTATACCTTTTAGCGCTTCTGCTAATTGCGTCACGCTTGTAGACGGCATCGACACGTCGATCTACGCCGTGACCGCTACACCGTCAACACTTACTGGGGGCTCGACCGCCGCCGCATCGTCAGTAGGGAGCACATCGCAATCCGCTCCTAGCGCAGCTGCCACGTCAGCCTCCAGCTCCGGGTCCGCTTCCGCTTCCGCGTCCAGATCAGGCTCAGGATCAGCTTCAGCATCGGCGTCTGGGACAGCATCTGCTTCTGCCTCGGGTTCTGGGTCTAGCGCATCCAGTGCTGCTTCGAGCGATGACGCTGCGGCGTCCGCCACTACTTCCAGCAGTGCAGCGGGACGAGGAGTGGTTGGGACTCCCAGCGGATGGAACTATGGGTTGGCGATCGCCGTTGGTCTGGTTGCAGGCGCAGCGACTCTCGTCTAGACCGCTCGCTCCTTGTTCATGCTGTCAGAAGATGAGAGGAAAGTTAAGGGAGGTGCATGGTGGGAGGCTGAGGGGGAAATTGGGAAGGAAAACAAAATTGGAGAAGATGTAGCGCATCACATTGACACTCATTACCGCCTGCCATTTCTGCTTATCGCCAATCATGGACTATGCATTATCTTCGCATTCACTACATTGAGGGAGGGAGGCGGTTATGCGGTGCTCAATTGGAGTATGCTACAGTGATACTGGTTGCCACCCTCCACTCATCTTATCATCTCAGCGAACGAACAAGTAGGCAAGCGCAGACTCAATGTCCTCACAAGGGATCCACGCCATTACAATCGCCTTGACGGTCTTGTCTGTTCGTAGTCACGTTGACCTTTGATAGGTCAATACAATGCTCAGCAGCGGCGGATATGTTCTGTGAAAGGAAGGGCGCGTCTCACTGACATGATAGCTTGGCTAGCGCAGGTATATATCACAGAGCGCTACGACTTCATCGTTGACCAACAATACTCTCTCAACTCCTGTGCTTTCCTTCAACGATCCTAATACACTCGTCGCCACCACTGGTTTTGCCACATCTAAACATGTCAGCATCCACTAATTGGACGGGGTCTGGACGAGTCACAACCCGCTTTCAAAAGGACAGTATAGATGAATCGGGTATCACTTACCGTGTAGGATGTCCAGAAGAGGGCTGTCCCTTTGGAGGTCACTGTACAATTAACGCCCCTCACCATCCCCTGCCGATGCGCCTGTGTGGGGTACAGGAGCTCTCGTGTCCTACACATGGCCCTTACGCTTGGAGAAACCCGTACTACAAAACCGATCTTGGCCGCAAATCGTCTGACAGACCTGTGCAACTTCAAGAGCACCTCGCTAAAGGCTCTCGTCCGGTCTTGGGCTGGACGCAATTGATCGGCGAGTAAGTCAAAACTGTGTCTTAATTCGCCCAGTTTGACGGAATGCTGTATGCGTTCTGTATCTGATGGTCCCTACCATTCTGACCTGCCGCAATGTAGCGGCACTGTATTTGCTCGATCAAGCCTGTGCTGACGAAAGATCCACTAGGTTGACTGGCACGAGCGGTACAGCAACTCAGGGCGGGTCGACGTTGATCGCACAGCCACGCGTATCGGGGGACAAGATCAGCAAGAAGTCAGACTCTCCGCTTTATAATGCTCTCAATGTTGATTGGATCCCATGTTCGTCAGATCCTGGAAGCACCAAGACGAAGCATGGCAACGTGGAGCACCTTACGATCTACCCTGTAGATCTAGCCACGACTATCAACCCCTTCAAAGCGACTGGGCAGTCGCAGGCGAGGACGCACAAACAAAACAAGCGCCACAGTAAGAAGATCGTTCAGACTTTGGGCAAGGTGTTTGGACATCCCAGTTCAAGCTCTGATGGTGAGTAACATAAGCCCCACTGCCACTCTCACTCTGATTTTGATCGCTCCAGCTAACATGTGCTGATGGTCATGTACTGTAGCCGGCAGTTCGAAAGACAGAGTCAAGACGTGGCAGTCAGATGTGGCTCAATCGCACAATCAAGGTTTGTATGAAGAGACGCTCAGCCCACAATTTGCATCAGCGGACTCGTACTACCCTGATGCACGGCCTGAGATGGAGGCGCCAGAATCGTCCACTGCTCGATATGGTGCTAGCTCAAGTAATATGCATTCTGGCTTCCAGGAGCTCGGAGAACTTGAAGCCTCTTTCAGTCAACTTCATTTCGAATCGCTGGGCGCAAGCTACCAAGAAGGTCGTTCATACGCTGAGCTGCCTGCTGGTGTTCCAATCGCTGAGCTATTTGCTGGTGATCCAACCGCTGAGCTACCCGCGGACGATCCGGATGAGGACCACTACTATGACCCGTACAGCAACAGCTCCCGCGTCGCACAAGGGAAAAGACCGCAGCAGTAGATTGAAAGTCTTTCTCTGTCTCAGCCACGGGGAAGTAGGAGTTCGGTATCACAGCAGTAGCGCTTCAGAGACGCAATGCAGCCGGTTCATTGTTGATTGTATCCATCTCACGAGGCTACTCGACAGATCAGGCCGTAAACCCCGGTCTCCCCTCATATGTGGCAGCCGGGGCATGTGGAGGATCATAGACAGGACAGTAAGAACGAACGTGTCAGTAATCTAGGCGTAGAAAGGCAGTTGTTTCGTCTGCGGGAGGATCCATCCACTGAGCATAAATCTCCTCATCGTGTGCCATATTGGCATAAATTGTCACAACGCTTACCTTTCAACCGTACGAGAAAAGGTGCACTTTCATACGTGTCTCGTCTGCCAGATTTTGTGAAAGGATGTCCAAGGATATCCACCTTTGTTAACTTATGATGAGACGAAATCGCTTGCGGAGCGGAAGCGAGAGAAGACAGATTGCTCAAACACCATACACCACTCAACTTCTATGAAAGGTTTCGCTGTAAACGCTCTTCTTGCTTAATCAAGTGTCTGCATCAGTTACTGACATACGTTATACAAGGCCCACTGCAATTCTCGAGCGGCAGCATTGCTTATTCACTTCATATTATTTCTATCCTTATTCGTTTCGCACCAGGCTATACAGTGCGTAATTCCACGCTCTATGAGTGCTGACAGAAAACTCTGACACATTGCAGGATCAGCAACACTATCAAGTGAAGCATGTCATCGTCAACTATGTTGAGCAGAGAGCAGGCGCTGACCCAAAGGCCCGAGAATGAGATCGAGTTTGAGGACGAGGAGTATGATATCAGGGCAAAGCTTTACTGTCCACATGGAAAGTGCGAAACTTACTACGACGTGGATATCAAATCGAGTGCCGGAGACGGTGCAGAGATGTACCCAAGTCTCTGCGGAGTGGCGGGACTTCATTGTCGCGCCCACGGCGATTTCTCCTGGCGCCACCCTCATTTCAAGTTGCAGGAGGGGTCCGAGGACGCAGAGACTGTGCAGACGTATTTGAATTTGAAAGCTCACACCGAACTCGGTCACAACAATGCCATTGCTCCGTACGTTCCTTCAATCAGATTGCTGAATATGATACAGAATATTACGGCGTTCTGAGCCTGCGGATTCCTTCGACACAAAGAGTATGCCTGTCTGACGTGATTTTCACCGCCTTCATGTAGTGTCCTCAGTGTCGAGCCATCGATACCGACAGCGTACAAGGGACCCCTGCTCGTAGCGATGCCCAAACTCTTCGATGATCGCGCAAGCTCAACTGCGGTTTCTCGCCTCAACGATGAAATCACAGTCACTGTTTCATCAAGCAGTGTAGGGACGCGAGACAAACTCTTCCGGACATACCCTGTCGACCTATCCTTTGACGGCGTATCAACAAAATGGACTCGCAAGGAGTGGGCGCGACAGAACCCCAATACTTGTGCTCCCCAATAGAAAGAGTGAGCGTTGTCGATGCTGCGACAACAAGTGCGATCCGGGTATGCTACTTGCGCTCGTAGCGAAAGGATTGGGAGATACGTGTACGTATTAGATGATACACGATGTTACTTTCCATGTATGATGAGAATGATGCTTCTTAGTAAAGGTAGCAGAGTCGAAAGGGGCAAAGCACAACTTTCAGTGGTTGCATTCTTGACCATGATCGTGACCGATTACAGAACCACACTGACCCAAAATACTCATGAGCCGTGAGCGTCGTAAGCAAAAGAAAGGGTGAGCTACGTTACGTGTATCATCCGTCAAGTAGCTCTCCGCTATGCAAGGATGTCCAACGTTGAGAGGATTCCGGATGACGTATCTATGGCGCTTTGTATGCGAGAGAGAAGGGAGTGGTTGAAGGCCAAACCCCACTAAATTCTGTGAAAGGGTCGTAATATGGGAAGCCCTTCTGGTCATTCAGAAGTTAGCATTGTTAGAAACATATATGTGCGTCTCCGTTGCAATTGTCGTCGAGTGGCAAGACTGCATTTCTATTCAACATTCTTCTTATTGCTATGTAAGTAATCAATGCTTTCCATTGCTCTCTGCCTGCTGACCGGAGACGCTCTGCAGCATCGATAATACCATCAACCGCAACATGTCATCGCAGGATATGCTCATAGCTCGCCACGAGGCTACTCACATGTCTTGTGTATGGTATACGAACGAAGAATACGATCTCAACACCACGGTCACCTGTCCGAGGGCGGGTTGCGACACCGAGTATGATCTGGAGATTGAAGCGGGCCCTGAAGACGGCGGAGAAATGTATCAACAACTCTGCGGAGTGGTGGGGCTTACATGCGATACCCACGGCTATTTCTCTTGGCGCCACCCTCATTTCAGGCTACAGGAGGGGTCTGAGGATATTCCACACACCCAGACCGTACAGACGTATCTGCAACAACCAAACCACATCGAGCTAGGCTTTACCCCTCCCCTTCAGTCGTAAGTCCTGCCTACTAGATCCTACAATGCAGTACAGTGCAGCATCCAAGGTGATACGGAACCCCGCGTGACATGAGTCTTTCAGTCTGACAAGCTCCATCTTGTTCTAGTCTTTTGGAGGCCGAGCCAGCTATACCGAGATCGTACAGGGGGCCCATGCTGGTGGCCATGCCTGCTTTTGCCGAGGACCACTCGAGCACGGCTGCAACTGCTGAACTCGAGGAGAGACTCAAGGTTGCTATGACGACAAGCGACACCTGGGAGCCTGACCAGGACTGCACAGTCCTGAGAGTATACCCTATCGATCTGTCTCTTGAGGCGCCTTCGACGGAGTCATCGCGCGAGGGCTGGCACGACCTCAACACAAGCGAACTCAATGTCAGCGCTACGCAGTAGGGGAGATTTCACGTTGAATGAACGACTCCCGTTTCCTGTTACGTGATCTGCGAACATGATACAAAATGTCAGAGAAGTGATGTATTACTTGATGGCGAAAGCTGCTTTCCACGCATGACCTGATGATTTACTCGTAGTGGAAGTAGCAGAGTAGAGTAAGAGCAAAAAGTAGGATCTGAGTGCCACTAGTGCTGGTTCGGTTCTAGATCTGCTGCGATAACGGGCAATTGACGATTACGGCAAAACTTAAAAACGTTTGTTGTCGCGTCCAGTCAAGTTACTTCTATCCCGTTTGTCATCTCTCCACATCTCATTGCATCTACTACATCGCTTGAAGCCGACCACATACAGCATGTCAGAGACACAGGCGGTATTCAAGATTGCTCCTGGGGTGCAATCGTATGATTGGGGGAAGAAGGGCGGAGCGTCGTTGGCTGCTCAGTTCGGGAAAGTCTCCGTGACCGATTTCGAGATTGATGAGACCAAGACCTATGCCGAGGTGAGGTGACTCCACCCCATCCCCGATACCTCAACCCGTTGGACTCATGATGTATGTGCTGTCTAACGACCTACGCACGTACAGCTGTGGATGGGAACACACACAACCTTACCCTCGAAGCTCAAATCGGACGACACATTGTTATCGAAACACGTCAAAGCGAATCCATCATTCGTGGGCGATAAAGTCATCCAGGAATTCCCAGATTCGAAAGAAGGAGCATTACCCTTCCTCTTCAAAGTTCTGAGTATTGGTACGGCACTAAGCATCCAGGCGCACCCGGATAAGAAGCTCGCCGAGAGACTGCATGACGAGCGACCTGATGTTTACAAAGGTGCGTAGAAGTCTTCGATGAGATCTGCGTTATCATACTGATAGTGTTGTACCCATGATAGACCCCAACCATAAACCCGAGATGGCCATTGCCCTCACACCTTTCCTCGCCTTCCTCAACTTTCTTCCTCTGCCTACACTCCTGCTCAACCTCCTCACCGTACCCGAGCTCGACGACATCATCCCTTTCGATCTGGTGGAATCACTCGCTACGTCACTTACATTACCATCGACGAAGCCAGCAGATCCATTCCTGTTCGAGCCTACCGTTTCCTCGCCATCACAAGCGCAGAAAGATATCTTGAAAAAGATCTTCAATGCGCTCATGTCCGCTGACGAAACCAAGGTCAAGCAAAGTATCGAGAAGCTCGTAGCGCGTTACACCACTGGCGAGGAGATCGCAGATAGCGAAAAGGGCCTAGTGGACCTCGCGATAATGCTTAACGAGCAGTATCCAGGAGATGTGGGAGTGCTCTGCGTCTTTATACTCAATGTCGTCGAGTTGAAGAAGGGAGAGGCGGCGTTCCTTGGGGCCAACGAGCCGCACGCGTATATCAAAGGCGGTGAGTATCTTTCATGATTGACTTATATTTGAGTTGATCGCTGACGCTTCGCAGACATCATCGAGTGCATGGCAACATCAGACAACGTTGTTCGAGCTGGTCTCACGCCTAAATTGCGGGATGTCTCAACTCTTGTAGAGATGTTGACATACGAGGCTGGGCCAGGGAACAAACAGCTTCTTAAGCCTACACCGTTCGGAGAGGAAGACAAGTCAACATTACTATACGATCCTCCTATCGAGGAATTTTCGGTACTACGTATAGACTTGAGCGAGGGGCAGAAAACTAGCCATAGAGCTATCGAGGGTCCTAGCTTGGTCATCGTTACTGAGGGTTCAGGCGAGGTTAGCTGCGACGGAGAGGAGAAGGTCGAGTTTGAGAGGGGAGATGTGCTGTTTATCAGTGCTGACAAGAAAGTGCAATGGGAAGCAAAGGAGGAATTGGAGGTGTTCCGGGCCTTTGTCGAGGCCAAGGAGTAGGCGAGACGATCTGTACGTAGAGCTGGGACATTGGCTGGGCCAGACGAGTTGTTTTATAGAGCTGCATTCATTCCGGTATCTTGTCATGCACTTGATATCACGGAGTATACTAATGATGAGCAATATGGGATGGTTGTATGCGTGGGACAGAGACGCCTAGCGCATACTTGTGCTACTTTACGTAAAACAGTGTACCAGCCAGGAGATAACGCCGAAAACGCCGTCGACTTTGCGCTGTTCTTTTGAATTATGTCCAGTCTTTTGCATTGTTCTCAACATTGACAAAGCACTCCTTGATAGCGTCTAAACCTATCACAATAAACGACTCTCAAAATGACTTCGATGGCAGCAGCCCTTGCGGCTTCTCTGCCCGCTCCCGTGGTCAGGCAACAAACCGCCCCTCAACCTTCGGCTAATACCGGTGCCAAAGTTCCTCAGCGATTGGAGGGTGTTGTCGATGTCGAGGGTGCTAGGGATGTAGAGAGCGTCAAGCTGAGCTCACTGGTGAGTATCTAGGCACTTCGTCTTGGAAGGATGGACTATCAATCGTCGAAGAGATAGGCTAGCGGCGATACTTCGTTATAGGCAATAGGCAATAGCGCGTTATGCTGACTCATTGTCGCGCTCAGGTCTTCCTCAAAATAATGAAACACTCGACCGACATCTTGCCTGCCCCACCAGCATCAACTCTTCAGCAAGATCGAAATGCGCCCCCACCAACAGCCCTTTCATCGCATATAGACTGCTTTGGCGTGTTATTGGGTTTGGACTTGGACGGTGTTTTAGAGGTCGAGGACAGTTTTGCGCTTCCTGGCGGAGAGACCAGTCTTGGTGGTGAGTAGTATCACAAAGGAATTTGAGCATTGTGGGAAAGGAATGAGATCGCACTGACGCGCTCGCTATATTACTATTAGGCAACTCGTACTCCCACCGCCTCTTGACGCACCTCCGAGAAGTGTCTACGCCCGACTCACCAGTAGGCATCTACCTCTCGACTCGCAACGGAGGTTTCGCCACACGTACAGCTATCGATCTTTTGTCTGCCGTCGAGACCGCTTCTGGCGGTAGGGGTAAAGCCGTTTTGATCGTTCACGATGCGTCAAAAGCGAACGGAGGGGATTTGAGCGTTAAAGCCTGGAGGTTGAGCGAGGGCGCGCGGGAGGTCGCCAAGAAGGGCAAGTGGGATGGTCAAAGGTGGGTCTGCGATGTACGACATAGTTGCAGCTGTTTGTGTACTAACGATGACATTAGCCTTACCGAGAACGGCATCACCTCGTCCACCTTGCTTACTCCCTTGCCACTGAGCCTGACCTCTCCATCTCTCATCTCCGCATTCCTCTCCACTCTCACTACCCCCGAATCATCCACAACGCCTACTCTCGGATCATCATCCCTCCCGCTCCCACCGACATTTGCACCCCTGCAAAACCCTCTTCCTACATCTTTAACTTCGTACCTGCAAAACACCCTCGACTCCCTCACTCTACATAACCACGAAGCGAACAACGTCGCCTTCTTATCGCGTCAAATCGCAAGAGAGAAAGTGCGCCATGAGCAAACTATCAAAGATCGGGAAGAGGAGAATGCGCGTAGGCGGAAACAGGGCTTAAGCGAGTTCCCCTCTATCCCCGCGGAGGTCAGAGGCGGTACAAAAGAGCCCAGTCGACTCGAGATGGTCTGCTTGGGCGGTGTCGTTGATGGTCTGGCAAAGAACATGGGCGCAGAGGCAGGTAAAGGCTTGGTCAGGTCGTACCTTTGATTTGACACGGGCGTGTCAGTCTAGTGCGAGGGAGAGAGAGGTTCTTTCATCGTAGCGATAGGGCGGTATCCTGCGCTTTGTAGATATTTTGACTTCGGGTCGCAGCATATGCATCCGTTCATTTCACAACAATGGGGAGCAAAATTACTGTTATTGTTATGCTTTGCATGAATGAGAAGTGTAAAAAGCTATGCTAAATCTGGGATGCTATGTGAGTGCTGAATGCTGTATATGCTGTATATGTCTAATGTGAATGTTACGATGCGATGCTGATATTGTGATTCCCAAAAGTCGAAGTTGAATGTCTGATACAAATAGAACTTCTCGATCCCCACTCGTGGTCTCCTTCCTAAGGTATTACGACCTCTCCTCCGCCTTCTCCTCCGAGACACTTAGTGTGCCGTATAAGTCCGCTACCAAGACACCACTCGCCTTTCCAGATAGCGACCACCTGGCCTGGACTGACTCCGGACAAGGGTTCGAGCGGTTTCACAATTAGTCTGCATGATGATTTGTCAGCCATGTCTATTTTGATACTAGAAGTTGCAGCCTCAGCAGAATTGACGTACCGCTTACTGCCCCTTGAATCTGGTTTGATGATAGCTGGAACAGGCGTCATGCGATGGCGCACTTGGATCAATAGCTTTTCGGCATCCGCATCTTCGCCTGCACTAGTGAGAACCTCTTCAGGGGGAGAGCCATGTATCCATTGAAAATCGCTCGTAAATATTTCCTCGCATAGTAGCATGGGGTGGCCGCTACAATAGCACGATCAGAGACATGATCAGCTCCGAAACACTCCACATATGCAGTTGTGCACCCAAATTGATATTACTCACTGTCCAGGAACGACCATGATGTCAAGTCCGTTCTCGCCTACACCCTTTTGTGCGACGAACATGGGCTGAGACTGATTTGCAATCTTGGCTCGTTGGCCTATGGTATAGTACCATAATCCATTGTGTGGAGCTAATCTCTCTCCGGAGGGAAGGACGAGATGGCCCGGTTCTGGCGGCGAAGTGTATTGTGCTGTCGGCCTATTAGCGTCCATAATACTCCAGGTAAAGATGCTGAAGCTGAAGCACCGCGCTCACAGATGAAATCGCCAAATTTTCCTCGCTCGCCGATGAAACATACTCCCATTGACTCTTCCTTTTTGGCATTGGGCAAATCCCAGTATTCTGCAAGTCGTCGTACGGAGGGCTTGGTGATGCGTCCAAGGGGTAAGACGGTCTGCGAGCGATCGTCAATCACGGCTCAGCATGTGTCCACCTTCGCTAGAGAAGATAGCTTCGATTTTGCCACTTATGTTCTTGACTGGAAAGACTCGGACTCACTCGGGCAAGCTGGCGCTGGGTCATTTGCGACAAGTAATATGTCTGATCTTTCAACGAGTCGGCAGCGCGAAACAGGCGTGCGTTCACTTGACTGTCAGATCGGTCGACTCGTGCGTAATGCCCCGTAGCGAGGAGATGTCGGTCCTTTTGCGGTAAGAGGTCAAGCAGCGCGCCGAATTTGATCTCTCTGGACGTATGAAGGTGTGTCTCAGCTCAAGCCTCGATCTCAAGCATTTTTGGTCATACATTGAGATCACAAAAGCTCGAAGCTCGGACTCACCTATTACAATCAACATCAGGATTCGGTGTGCCCCCGTTCTGCCAGATGTTGACGGCAGGTTCAAATACTCTAGTCCAGTACTCCTTGCTGAGATCTACTAGTCGGATCTTGTCTTTATGTACGCCGATATGCGTCGCAACGCGAAGCACGTCTGTCCAGTCTTTCTCCCATTGACACGGAGACAGGCTCGACACGCCTTTCCCCTTGGACGACGAAGGGTATGCGAGGGATAATCTCGGGTTTGGATTCGAAGATGATGATGATTCAGCTACCGGAGATTCGGAGAGCAGCGGGTCCCAGTTCCGCATGAACACTACGTCTATCTCTATAGGCTATTATCGCCATTTAGCAAAAGCTCAAACACATGACGATGCGTAGTATACCCACCATGTCGGATAGGATACGAAGGGTGGTAGCCGAGTCCACCCCGCCGGACATGGCGACAGTCACTGAAGCGTTCAATGTATGCTTAGCGATGACTATAGTCACATGGAGTATCGTGTTGCTCACCATGATCACCTTCTCTCAAGCCCATATCGGCCATAGTAGGCGTCAGAGCTCCCACCTCATTCTTCGAGAGGGTATGCAAGTCTCTCCGCGAGCAAGATGTATCAGTGGTTGATATTGTTGTTGAGCTATGTCTTCGACGCCATGACGATCGTATGAGGGGAGTGGCAATTACCCCATGTCTCGGACATGATGCGGCGAGCGATTTCACTTGTCTCACGCATCTTGCAGCGCTCATTATCCGCCTCTACCTCCTCGGACTCGTGCACGTTGGAGTCGCCGCGGTATGTAACAGTTGGTGTTGCCAGTGCGATATTCGAAGAAAGCAAAAGTCGAATGCAAAATATCTAACTTATATTTTCAATGTTGCTGTTGCTGTTGCTGATGCTGATGCTGATGCTGATGCTGATGCTGAAACGCGCCGATTAGAAAACCCTTCATTCTTCGTTCAACGAAAACAAACCCTTTTTCCAGACATCAAATCATTCGCTCTTTCTTCATCTTCATCTTGCTTGACTCACGGCTACAGCTCATCACCGAAACCTCCTACCAGCATAGCTGCAGCTACTTTGATCGTACTCTTGATATTACACGCTCGCAGCTTGGCGATACTCTTGAAAATAGATAGACTGGAGAGGAACATTATCCAACATGTCGGGTAAGACGCGAAAGCGCAACTCTACTGTTCACAATGAAGAGCCTGGAGACGGACCTGCTCCTGGGTCAGCGTCCCATGCAGCGAATTGGACGGCGCCGTGAGTCTCTCTCGTCCTGTTGCCCTTCCTCAATATCAACAGCATAGCGTCAGCCTTATGCGCAAACACACGCACTGATTACGACATCATTCTATTTTACCAGCGATGTCAACGAATTCTTGTCCCTAAAGCGATACAAGTGAGTACAACGGGGTAGCAGAACGAGCAAATTAGCTAACACGTTCATGCCAGGTCATTCCTTCGTGAGAGCACAACGTCACACCGCATCCCGGAATGTCCAACGCTGACCATATCGACCTGCTGAGCAGTACCTCCCAACACCTCGTACTTTGTCGGCCAATTGTGAGTGATCGACACTCCCAGTTTCTTCTTGTAGTAGTCCAAGTCGAACTTGAGCTAGTGCTAACGACATCCCCTTTCAGCGTGTGGCTCGCACACGAGGGGTCCCATCTGGCCGGCTGGTCACCGCCTCCAACGGTCAAAAAGGCCCGTCGGGAATCACATAACGCCCAATCAGCTACAGCTGACGGCAACGGCGCTGATGCTGTGGAAGACGTGGCAGAGCGGAGCGAGAGCGAAGCCAGATGGAGGGCTGGTTTATGGTTGGGGAAAATCATCGAGATCCGCGCGAGAGATACTTCTTACGTCTGGATGTGAGTAGCGCTTGATTTCTCCTACACCATGCTCTGCGCTGGACAAGAAACCTGACTTCTGACTTGCGGTGACTTTACAGGAAAATCAGGTGGATGTGTCGGACGGTCAAAGAATTGAGAGACCAGAACATAAAGAGCGGTTTGTGCGTAAACACTCTGTGCTCCTAGTCGAGGTCAAGCTGACACAACCTTCGCATACAGACCGAGGGGCAAAGTTGGCGGGAGGGAGATCTTCCAGCTCGGAGCCGAATTCGACGCGCTCCAACCTGTCGGAGCGGTGGAAGGTGAGAGCATGAATACCAAGTGCAGGATTGTCATTGACCATGTCTTCTATCCACAGCTCATGCCTCAGTAATCCTATACGACGAAAGCAACCCTATGCAAGAACCTTTTGGAGAGCGCGACATATTCTACCGATCTGAAGCGAGGACTGTGTCGCTGGCGGAAGCTGAACAGGTCAGTACGGCACCTCCACCCTAGTTCGCACTTCTCCAATGGCCCATTTGAAGTTGCTGACGCAATATCGCAGCTTGGCATCAAAATGAAAACAGCAAAGATTAAAACAGGTCGATATTCGGAGCCAGCGTCAGATACGATCGGACATCTTTTCGTAAGCAGCCTGATTCCGACTACAAGAAGATCTTTGCTCATAACCGCCCTGTAGCCCTATACTAGCCCCTCTTGTTACTGCGGCGACGGATATCTGCCGCTGTCAGATCACACCGAGCCGATGGCCTTTTGTTCCAACGAGGGTGAGTGTGATGATGACATATTTCTGTTTTACGACAACTCAGTCTGATCATCATCTTCCTGTGCAGGTTGCGGCAAATGGTTCCATTTGGGCTGTCTGGACTGGAAGCTCACTCACCGCCGGTCAACAACAGACAGCTACAAGGAGTACGTTCGATCTTCCGGCCTGCATCTGCTCGACCAACTGCCAGAGCGACAAAGGGAGAACGCAGCGTCCTCGAGTGCCACGCCAGCTACCGCACCCGAGTTCAAAAGCAAAGCTCAAGCGCAAGCTAAAGGGGAGTCGAATGGGGATGGCAACGGTGATGGCACAGCAGCAAGTGGCCCCGAACCATCAGCGAGCGACGATATGCCGGAGATCGACAATCTCACACTCGAAAATAATGCGAAGCTTGATGAAACGATTCCATCGCAGATCAGATTGAGCGCTGAATTGGCAATTGCTCGAGGCGACAGATCCACCGGTATTGTCGGCAACGCGAGGAAGATTATTGCGGCAAGAGAAATCATCGCTCTCAACCGTCAAATCCAGTCTACCGCATCTGCAACGCCGTCAAAGCGGAGTAGTCCCAAGGTCAAAAAGGAACTAGCTGCCAAAGCGGAAGCAGGGAGCGACGGCGAGATCTCTGCGCAAGAGTCGCCTGAAGCGAAGTTGAACCGATTATTGGAGCAGTGGCACAGGGCGTATGGCGCAGACGAACCAGTCCAACCTCGAGTGGTGATCTGGTTGTGCCCTAGCTGCCGCAAAGCGATGTGATGCTGCGTGGGCGCGCAATCCAGGGATCATCAAAGGCAAGATTCTGCTTAGTCAGTAAAGTAGCAGGAAGAAGCAGCTGAGGCGATGGAGGGATTGATGAAACGGGATGACAAGCAGGGTGTTGTGGGAATGGAGAGCATGCGTGGCCGAAGTAACAGAAGGCTTGAATCTCAAAGTTAGAGATAGCAGAGACTCATAAGTTGCTTGATCTACAAGCTGCAAAACGTATATAGTAATATCGTCATGATCGACTACGAAGCAGCCACCAAGGTACATCATGGAGGAAGATTATGTATAAGATTGCGACTGCTGATGTAAATACCGGGACTTGACTAACATTAAACCAAGGGCGAATCAAAGAGTGTACCTAAAATCTGGCCTCTCTTTATCTGTCCTATCAAGGAGCGCCAACGACCTGAGAGTATGGATATTTTGGCCGTCTTCGGGGTGACTTTTGTCATGATGAGCAGACTCGTCAACGCCGCTGACGACGGGTGATGGCGCAGAATCGCGTTTCTTGTTCTCGGCGATATAAAGCGATCGAAGGACGAGGGAAAGTACTGATGCAGCTACCATGCAAACGATAACTGCGATCCACGTAGAGCGGTACTTGATGATTTTCTCTTGCGCGAATACGAGATATGCAGCGATAATGTTACCGCAATTGTACCCTACAAAGATAACACCAGAGGTCACGGCTTTCTTGGTAGATCCGGCAGTGTTAGTGCTTGCCAATGTGAGCAAGAGGACGTATGGCGCGCCAAATGACTAGAGCACGAGATCATCCAGTCAGTACGCTATGGTAACAACCTGAGGATGAAGAATATGAAGAAAAGAGGTGGACGCACGGCGACGAGGTAGTAGCCTATCAATGGACCTGCTCTGGGCGTCCAAGGTGCAAGCCAAACGACCAGAGCCCCGATGACGACCGGTATGCACGAGATGGGCAGGAGCTAGCACGAGCAAAGAGCTTTAGACATGTGTTCTTATTGAGCTGAGAAGGGATACTAACATAGGTGCGGATATTGAGGTACTTGTCGGCGAAATAAGAGAAAAAGTAGATGGTAACGCATGTGACTGCACCGCCTGGGATCAATAGAGCGGTAGATTGGAGCGAAGTGTACCCGAATCCGCTGATGATCTTGGCTCCGAAAGCCGTCACGGAGCCATTGCATATCTGCCAATGTTGAAAGAGCATCGATCAGTACGGTGATCACGTGAATTATCTTGGGAAAGAGTGGTACACTTGACTCACGTATATGCCCGTGCCCATGAGGAAATATATGTATGTCTTGATATCTGTCGCAGCTTCTCGTATCTGTTTCCCACTGAGTGGCTGACGATCTTTGAGCATGACATTCTCCTCGAAACGAGATATTAGTATTTGCTTCTCGTATTCGTTGAAGAATCGTCCCGGTTCACGAGGCGATGCCGGGAGGAGGAAGAAGATGACGAAGGACCATGCGATAGTGAGTGAGCCGCAGAAGAAGTAGAGCGCTTTCCAAGGGTGCGCCATCGACGTGTGTCCGAGTCCGTAGTTGACCACACCGGAGAACATGGAGAAGATCTGTAGCGTCGGCGTCGGCGTCGGCGTCATCAGCCAACACTGCTTTACTTCTTTACTTAATAGTAGATAGTGGATTGATGGAATACACTCACGCCTGTAGCGGAATACCAGATACCTAGTCGCGTCGCTTGCTCGTAGGGCTTGTACCACATAGCGGTGATAGCGACGAATGCTGGCGAGACGGCACTCTCTGCTAATCCCAGGAACACGCGTTGCACTACGAATCCTTGATATGTCGTGCAGACAGTAGTGAGGATGCAGATTATGCCCCAAACTAAAACTGCTACAGCAGCAGTCTTGGCAAGGGGCACGCGTGCAAAGAGCAGAGCCCATGGTAAGACCGCAACGATGTAGCCGTAGTAGAACTGGCCATGATTCGTGATATTATTAGCGAGACATCATATATGTACGAAAAGGGAGAGACGGAGAGATGCGCTCGAACTCACAGCAGCGGTAGCAGTAGAGTATCGCGTGGTGTAAGTCACACCGTTGATGGTCTGACTGAGCTGCAGGTCCTTGAGGATACCGAATACGGCCGCATTTCCCAGAACGGCTTTGTCGTAGTACTAGCAAGATCAGAATAATTGTCAGCACTCCACTGGGGAATTAGGGCTCAAGAGCAGAGCAGGACTCACTTGAAGTCCCAGAGTAACAGTCAAGATGGGCATCAAAAGCCAATCGACCTTGCGAACCAATTTCTTCTCAGCAGCCTGGCGTTCCACAAGGGATGCTCCGGTACTGTAATCCGCGTGCGAGCGCTCGAGGGAAGATTGTTCGCTCATGATTGATCACCTCACCAATGTTTGTTCATCGATGGTCGATGACGAATTGAGCAGGTTGAGTTGAGTCGGAGAGTGAGGGTCAAGGCAAAGCTTGTATCAGAGGCTTTTCGAGCTAGCTCTTTATGTATGTTGTGTGTTGTTATCATTGATCGACGAGCTGATTTGCCATCATCGCGCAAAATTCAAGAAAAGAACGGAAAGCCAGACATTTCAGCACGACGTCCGGAGCTGAGACATAGATGTCGCTGCGCTGGAGCCGAGAGTATTTCGATTGTGTATGCTTGTACGTTCTCAGACTAACTGCCGAATGGTGCGAGGGCGATTTTCACACGCAGTAGGTGAGACAGGGAACGCACGTCGTCGACGGCAAGTATCAGGAATGGAATGTGATGACATGATCAAACGACATCTTATCCGCTATCCGCTTCCGACGAAAATAGAAGTGAGATCCGAAAAGAAAGCAAAAATCCCCGTGGCACATCCGAAATCCGAGATCCGGTCGATCACATCATTCTACATTTATAACCATTCCTGCCTTCAGCTCCGTTCACCGATGCTTGTGGGTGCTATGACAGTCAGAGGCTTGCCCAGCTTTCGCATCACAGTCTGGTTCGCGGACAGGCATAGTCTCCTTGTGCGCATCTGATCGGAGCCGGGCGGACTGTTTCCAACATAAAATGTACCTAGAGCTTACAACGAAGTACTGATCTTGCCCTCTTTAACTTGCAATCCCCTCTTTAATCTTCGCTTCCTCGCTTCATATTGATCATGGCTATCAAGTACCCTATTGCGCAGTGGGATCGACCCGAGCCCACAAAGTACAAGCTGGACTACGCCGACTTGACCAATATCGACCTCTCAAAGTTTGACTCCGAGCAAGGCAAAGCCGCGCTCGTCGACACGATCAGGTCAGCTACAACACTTTCGCCTCACGTCCAATCTCATTTGAAATATGTACACCTGACATGCTGACCATTTGCAGACATGCTGTGACGGATGTAGGGTTCTGGATCGTCACTGGGACCGGCTTTTCCGAGGCGGAAATTGAGCGCCAATTCGCTATCGGTCAGACATTCTTCGACTTGCCTGTGGAAGAACGTAATTCGAATCAATGTGACTTCGCCAATGGCGGTTATTTCGGTTACCGTGGTGTGAGTGGACTGGGTATGATTAGGACTTCGAGGGTGATTTGTGCAACAACGGCTGACTGATACTCTTTGACTCGCTTGGTAGGCGTGGGAGCGGACGATCAATGGCACAGACGTCAAGGACAATATGGAGCTAGTCAACCTGCCCAAATACACGAGCGATTACACTGAATTTGACCGACATGCGATCTTCAAGGAGCATCAAGAGGTCATTGCCGATTTCTCGAAACGATGCTGGGACAATGTCGCGCAAAAGCTGTTTCGCCTTTTCGCGCTAGTCCTCGAGCTGCCAGAAGACTACTTTGTCGAGAGACACAGGTACGATCGTCCGTCTCAGGATCACTTGCGGTATATGATGTACCACCCTCGACCGGAAGAAGATGATGCGAAATGCAACAATCTCTGGTCATGGGCTCATACTGGTGAGCGACAAACACCGTGGCAGAGAACGTGATCCGTGGCTAATCAAGTTTCTTGCGCTAGATTATGGCTCGTTGACTCTCTTGTTCTCCCAAACCGTGTCTGGCCTGCAGGTCATGATGCCCGATGGAACGTACAAGGATGTCAAGCCAGTTCCCGGATCTATTGTTGTCAATGTCGCCGACACCTTGTCATTTATGACCAAGGGTGAGTCGTTGAAACCTTCGTTTGACTGATGGGACGTTGACCATTTTCTGATGCTTCCTCGCACGTAGGGTATCTGAAATCAACAATCCACCGCGTTCATCGCCCTCCGCCAGACCAGGCTCACATCCACCGCATCGGGGTCTTGTACGGCTGTAGACCCAACGACGACTGTCCTGTCGTTGTGGCTCCATCGCCCGTTCTTTCCCGATTAGGTCTGATCGGCGCCGACGAGCCGAAAGAAGGCGACAAAGACGTAGTGACAGCTGGAGAGTATGTGGCTTCTCGCGTGAAAGCCGTGCATGCGAGTACAACGTATGGGACTGCGCCCGGCACCAAGTTCAAGTTGAAAAACTTGGAGATCAAGGAGAACTACGCAGCAGAAACGGATGGGTCGAAGTCTATCTAGTTTCAAGGGTGATTACTCTTTACTTAAAGAGAACTCTTTCATCTGCTTCTACAGTAAACAAGTTGTACCTAGGTCAATGATAGTGTATACTGGTTATGTAGCGCCTGCGAATTTTGAATTATATCGCTGTGGCAAAGCTTCCTTGATATCCTGCCATAGCGAAGGATGCCACAGCCTGCATGGATGAAAAGATCAGTCATCGAAAACATATTGTACTTGTCGAAGATGGACAGTACTGACTGCTTCCCAATCTGCTGTCGAGGATACTCCGGCAACTGCACCGTCCGGCACGAGAGTGTCTTCCGCTCCTAACAATGCGTGCGTGAGATTCCAGCCTGCCAAAGCACTGTCACTCGCACCATGGCTCGATGTGAGGGACGCAGTTGTAGCGATAGCGGCGGAAGTATTGTGACTGTCCTCTGGCGGACCGCCAATAATGATCGTCCCTTCCGGCAAGTCTTTCACTTCCCTGGCGGCTTTTTGGGAAGCGACAAGAACGCCTCCCTTCGGATGTAAAGGGTCGCGAAGGAAGGCTACGCCCCATATAGGTGTTTCCGGTAGTCGGTTCAAAACGCCTGGTGTAGGATTCAAGCCGCGAGGCAAGGAGAAGCCGCTGGTCGGAGTAGGGTTTTGCGTTGAATGCTGTAGTAAACTGAACAGCTCGAGTTGCTACCGACCGTGGGTCAGTCAACGAAGCGCTTAAACAGTTGCAGCTCGATAGCGGGACTCACTTGGCGGCGAAGAGGCAAATGGCCGTCGGGGATCCGGTCCAGCCATCTGTCCACTGCCTGTTTCTTCACCTTGTCAAGCAACTGTGCAGCTTCCCATTTGCGTCCCCGAGCCCATTCGTGATACTGGATCAGTGCGGACATATTGAGGGCATAAGGGCCGAAAAACAGTAGATCCGAGTGCTCGTCCTGGTTTGTCGACCATTCTAGTGCTTGCGCCGAAGCGCGGACTAAGTCGTCCCACACAGGGATATTCATGTCGATATCGATATGCGAAGGACAAATAAAGCTGAATCGCATAAAAGGGCGATAGAGCAGCATCGTTGCTGCCGTATGGAGCATATGGAGGATGCCGGAAGGCAAGGAAGACCATATCCCGTTCGTGCGATGCTCCTGAGGCAGCAGATTCTTGTACCCGGCAAGCTCGTCTCGCAAAGCCAGCACATCCGAACTGGCCGTAGCTATTACCCCGCCTCGCGAGTATATCAAGCTCAATACCCTATAGAGCAGGCGTGACAGGTGGACGAGCTGCCCAAGAAAGTCTGTATCTGTTGAAAGCGTCGATGTACTTGATGACAATAGTATTGGTGACACGCCTGTCCGAGCCGCATTCCTGGGCGATGACAGTATGTTTAGCGGCCGAGGCATCCGACTTGGGTGTGACTGTCGTCTAATTTACTCACCAGACATCAAGCACAGTTGCGCACTGCCAGATCCGGCGACTTGTGCGGGCTTCGGGACAGGAGAGTTCAGTAGGGTCGTCCATAGCGAGGTCTTGCCCCTGTCACCAGCAGAACATGAAGATTAGCGTAGCCAGGCTGCTGTCAAAGTCCGTCAATGCTCTTACTAGACGAATAGCGGATGCCAGCCTTGTCCTCTGTACACTGTGCGAAGGGTTTGAGCCGTTTGGCGAGGTCACCCCGAGGTCGTCCACTAGACACGTCACTAGGAAAATTTGCACATTTTGCTTCGTCGGTTCGCTCATGACGCCTGCAAGGGTGGAAATGGCATGGCTAATCAGCTCGATCTCCAGATTGCTGTTGCACAGCGATATACCGGACTTCTGGTATACAACGAGCATACCTTGATCGTTGATATGCTTGACGACGACTAAGCGCAGGGCTTCAAAGATTTGCTTGAGACAGTTGGACCTAGCGGCAGCCACACTCGCCATGGCGTATAAGAGCAAGTCATCGGCTTCCCCCATCTCTTCGCGAACAACGATCGGGATCAAGGGGCTGACGTGAAGCAGGTATAGTTCTACTAAGCGTGATACTACCTCGTTCCAGCTTTCGGATTGAAGGGCTTGTAGTACCAGCTCTCCCGGTTCTTTCGCGTTCGAAGCAGATTTCTGTTCAGCTGGAGTGTCGGTGGTGATGCACATGTATTCGTCTCCGCCGGTTGAGGAAGAAGGATGCATGCTGTACCCGTTCGCGAGGTCGTATTCGTGTAAAGCCGAGAGCGGGAGCGTAGGATGCGAGTGAATAATGTACGAGAGCGCCGTCGGTCCTGTAGGCGGAATTAGTGGGTTCGTGAGTAAATTCTTCCAAGCGCGACTTCAATGTAAATGAGATGGTCATTCACCTTCTCTTCTGATTGATGTGATCTTGGTCCTCCTGAGCCGAGGTATCGCCGATTTCCCTGCGCCACCTGAGAACGAGACAGCGGACTCGGGCAAAGGTGTATCTTGCTCTTCGTCTGCTGTTCCCTCCCGTGCGGGTTCACCCTCATCCTCTCTGTCTTTGTACAACGACCTGGCCCCGCTCCCACTCCCACTCCCGCCCACTCCGTTCCGAATCCGTTTTGACCTCGACGCAGTTATAGGCAAGTCGAAAGTACACGTGCCGCCTGCACTGTGACATGTCAGGCAAGTGTCTGAGGATGAGCCCGGTGGATCAGGTTCACATCGGGTCTTCTGCATACATGCAACCGAGAGCTATCAGCTTGGGAATCATTCTGCTAGAGCTATGCAAGTCAGAGGGTCGGTAAAAGAACGACTCACCTTGACTCGACATCGGTCGCATGCTTGTAAAGTCTTGGATTTCCCTCCCTCGCCTCTCTTGCGCTTGTCATTCCCGCTTGAAGATTCGCTCTGTGCTCGCAGTCCTGCTTGCATTGTTGCCTCAATTCGGTCAAGTCTGAGTGTTGATGGCCCAGCAACCTGGGCGTCAGACGAGATCACGCTCATTCTTCTCAATGATCATGAAAAGTGACAGAGCGGAAGTAGTAAATGGAGATTGCTTGCATCAAATGTCTCGCTCTGCATTTGTTCGTGTACAGGTAAGCATAAGTACGCAGGTCCGCCGTATCACAGCTGCAGGAGAACCAAACATGTGGTAACTGCAGTAATCTGGGGATTATCAATTGTCAAGCATCATCTACCAATTATCGATGTCGCCATTTGACGCCACGGCCACTGATTCACCGTTCCTCTCTCCCTGACCATAAACAATAGCGCGGCTGCATTAATTAACGCATTTGTCATACGTTTGTAATGTTAGGATACATTGACGGAGACTAGATTTGAATCGCTATCTACTTCGTATACCGAGCAGGACGCTGAGAAAGACGCACATGCCTACTGCGCTTAGGCATGTGTAAGTTGCCTGAAAAGCCTGGAGATGACATTGAATAGCGATTGTTCTCGCCGCTGGCTCTAGGCTGGTGAGGTATTTGACGGATTGACGAATATGTTGAATAATCTGCAACAACGAGTAACACAACAGCGCGTCTATCAGCTAGGATCCCATGACATAAGAGCACCAAAGCTGCTTGTTGTGGGAGAACGCACGGATGGATCGGCAAAGCTGTTATTAAGCTTGGCCAACAAGACTCCTTGGAATACAGCTTGAGAGCCCGATACGCCCAAAATCGTTCCGATCAGGCGGAGCGTAAACACCAGTGAAGTCGCCGTTGCGTGATCTATCATCTCACGACATGTTATCAGCGCTATAGCAATTACCAGATGAGGGTCAACTAGAGAGACGAATAGCTCACCGTCCCCAGCAACCGCCAACATGTCAATCAAGCTAGACAAAAACAGCAGTCCCATACCCAGATGGATCCAAATGAGATGAAGCGCGAACCACAATTCACTCTTGTCCTCATTCCGCTCCAAAGTCATCAAAAACATCATCATCGTACCGAACAACATCAAAACGGCGCCCAAGCGCTGACACGATCTTGCCCCATCAGGGTGTCGATGGAGGTAAACCCCTGTAGCTATTGAGCCAAGCGGAGCTATCAAGGTCGGATAGAGTAATCGCCGAGAAGCAGTCGCAGCGCTGGTCAACAGCGTCGTTTGAAAGTACAGCGGAATGGTATACAGTGCCTGGAATGATCAACGAGACTGATATCAATTTCAGATCCTTTTATGGGTGGTGGAAGGACCATAAAGGTCTATAGCTCACTCCTGCTACAGCCATACAGCCAAACAGGTTTAAGCCAATTTGCGAGAGCATGTACCGCGAGTTCACCAGCTTGACAGGTAGTACTGGTAGAGGAACGTGCCTCTCGTGTTTGAAGAACAGGTAGAAGAGTATTGCGCACAGCGTTGAGAGTCCTGGTATTAGCGGTGATTTCCAATGGAGAAGGTCGCCTCCGAGATTGATCACTAGCATGAGCAAAGTGATGGCCACGAGCTACAACAGTGGAAGGAGAAGTTTGATGAGCATACTGTAAGATGGCACCAGCATGGTTGCTCTGCCTGCAGCCTAAAGAGTTGCGTATATTGAGACTGACTCACGAGTAACGCACTGCCAACGCAGTCGATATCACCGAGTTCTACTTGCTTATCACTACCGATCTCGCCGTGCAGCTGGGCGAGTTTCGGTCGCGCGCGAGTAAGGAAGACTATCGTCGACAGGATAGCAAGAGGGACAGGCAAGAGATATCCTGCTCTCCATCCTACTGTGTCGGCCAGGAAACCACCGAGAGTGGCTCCAAGAGCGCTTCCGAGCTACAGTATCAACGTAGAAAAGCGGATAATCAGCTCCCACGCACACTGCAATCGAGTAATGTAGACGGTCACCACCTACACCATAAGTGAGATTGTTGGCAGCTTGGTACAGCGGCCGATATCGTGTTGGTAACAAGTCCCACGCGCAGACCTGACTGATGGTGATCAGACCGCCTCCTGCGAGGCCACTGTCAGCCACTGACTCTCGCTTTGCTCATTGATAAGAATAGACCTGTTTATCACCGGTGAGACGGTGGACTCACCGCCTATCCCACAGAAAGCTCTGGCAGCTATCATCTCTCCCATATTTCGACTCAGTCCACAAGCCAACGATCCAAGGGCAAAGGTAGTCAAGACGAACATGTAAACCCTCGTTCGACCAAAAATGTCAGATGCACGGCCGTACAGCTATTGCCGCGTGGTCAGTATCAGCTTGTGACTCGAAAATTATCGCAGCGCGAGGACAACGGAACGCATGATCGCTCACCGGCTGAACGGCTGTGGCCACGAGAAGGTAGCTAGTCGCGAGCCATGCTGATCACGCAGCATCGACCGTCTGCATCAGCTCGAAAAGTTTGCGCCCCGCTTTGCGCTATGAGACTGCAACTCACCGATATTCTCAGATGACTTGAACGACGAGCCCACGGACGACTGCGTCGACGCGGCAATAGTTGTTTCCAGCGCCGCGAGCAACAAATTGCCCAGCAAAGCTACATGTTGGCGGGCACGGAAGTGCGATATAGAGCAGTGATCAATTTGTGTGCCATGTGCCTGAATCTTCGCTGGTTTGTCTGGTGCGTAACTTACCTGGAAGGATCAGCACCACGTCAAGAGGGGAGAGGAAACCCGGTCTCTCTCTTGGTGATATAGACGCCAGCAAAGGCGTTGATTCCGACATATTTTCGGATCTTGGTCGCAGACGTCGAGAGATAAGTTCGTACAATTGACCGAGAACAGCTCTATCACTGTATACATCAATACAGACAACGCTGTGTTACGCTATGACCGCTAGACAGCATGTCGGACTTCGGATGACATGCTTGGTTACCCTGGACTATCCGCTAATTGGGACATGCATGCTCGCAATGACAAATGCTATTGTGTAGCAAATATCTGTTCGTGCACTTTTCGGATCTGCCGGATCTCGGACGACAAAATTGGTTGTCCAAGATGGCGACATCCGAAACCCGAATGCAAATGTTCAAACCCTTTCAGCGGCTCCGGCCGCGCGCTATCAACTCATCGTTGCTCATCCATTCCGGACTGGAGCAAGAGACAGCACGCAACTCTGCATCATGTCCTTTGCATGATGCGTCTCTGCTGACAAATTTGAATCAACGCCGATATGCAATGGCGTTTCCATCGCTAATTACTTCCTATTGGCCCAAGTAACTTGTCTCAGAGCTTATTGGTCGTCCATCCGGCGCTGGTGGAGTCTTTCCAGTGAGGATAGAGTCATGGGTATGGAAGCGGCTTTGATTAGCTTGGGCTAAAGCACCGAGCCATATTATATCACATCATTGTCCATTAGACGAGCGAGCTACACTGAGTACTGTCCACTCACAGTCCCTCCACCAGAATAGGGCATCAAGTCGACCTGACTTTGCTTTGAAGCAAGGTACACAACTTCGATGAGCGGTGAACCACAAGATTTCTCAAACGATGCGCTGTTCTGTGTCAAGGGGAGACATGTGTTGATCACAGGTGCTGCCACGGGTCTCGGTGAGCTTATGGCGCTCTTTGTGAGCTCGCATTTCTCTCAGCGAACTCAGCTGACCGCAGGATATGTCAATCAGGCCTGTACATGGCAAAAGGCTTCGTATCGAATGGCGCGATAGTCTATATAGTTGGACGGCGAAAAGAAAAGCTTGAAGAAGCAAAGGCGCTCCTTGACAATATCGCTTCGTCGAGTGGGCAAGTGCATGTGTCAGTGGGTCAGCTGGAAACAAAGCAAAAATGATGTTCTGACAATCGCTCTCTCGAATACAGGATAGCAGCAGACGTATCCGATCGGGCGGCAGTAACGGCCTTTGTGTCGAGGCTGGATCAGCTAGACGTGTTGATCAATTGCGCCGGCACAGTTCACCCTGATCCGCCCTGTACACATCTCACGCCGTTGGAGGACTTGCAAGCTGCTTTGCTGGCTTCACCACCCGAGACGTGGTCAACAACATTCAATGTCAATGTGGAATCCATCTTCTTCCTGTCTGTCTCCGTGATACACTTGCTGGCAAAATCTACATGTGGGGGCAGGATCATCAACATCTCATCTATAGGATCGACCATGTCGGATCCCGCAGTTCATCAGCCTGCATATCAAGTCTCCAAAACGGCCGTCAACCATTTGACGCGAATACTGGCGTCCAAATTCCGGGCACTAGGAATACGCGTCAATGCTATATCGCCAGGATATTTTCCGAGTCAGATGAACGACCCGGCCAACCCGCGCAGTATGCTTGCGCGAGCTAAAGAGCTCGTCCCGCTCCAGCGAGGAGGGGAAGAAGAGGATATCGCAGGAACGGCAATCTGGCTCGCCAGTCGCGCTGGCAGCTATGTCGATGGTCAGGTCATTCCTCTCGGAGGAGGCAGAGAATGGGCATAGCACAGCGAGGTTCCATAGGAGTCTAATGAATGCGATATATCAATCATTCGATAACGATCATAATGCTACTGCAGGACTGTCATCCGTCACCTACTGTAGATGTACCTGAAACTTGAATTTGGGATCACCGGATCGAGATGCAGTCAGGTTACAACGATTTTCCGGACCTCCGGCTCAGCTCCGAACCTGCTACCAGTCACAACTGAGCTGACCATACTGACGTGAATAAGGGCTGTTGGTCAATCCAAAAGACGTATGCATACGTGTCATATCCTCTCTCGCCAGGTACCCAAACGTACAAACGTACAAAAGAAACTGTTATGCGCTCTCTCTCGATATTGTTGTTATTGTCAACGGTCTTGGCGCTACCTCGGCAACAACCCTTAGGAACAGGAACGGAATGGGAATATAATGAAGAAATCAAAGATGTTGCTTCGCGCCAAATCGAGACGTGGGCTCTCAATCCGTCTGGAGACGCTGCAGTCATCAAAGTCTCGAAGTCAGACGATGCTGATGCGGAGTATGTGTCCTTTTGATCGATAGATGAGCAGAGCTAAAAAGGTGGTATCGCACTTAGCTCGCCTCATGAGCTGCATTTGCTCGCGATCAACGCCCAGTTCAAAGTGCCGTCAGTATTCGACAGCCTTGCAGCTGCTCGCTCGCTGCACACCTTCATAACCGATGACACTTTCCTCACTATTCATCCTTCCTTATCGTCGTCTAAGGATAATTCATGGGAGGTCGTGCTGAGAAACTTGAACTATACGACGCTACCGCCTGCCTATCCGCCGACCGCTTCTGTTGGAGCGGTCATTGGTGAGATCAATTTGCGCGGTGATGTGATGAAAGTCTTGTGGGCCAATCAAGCCCGGATCCTAGCAATCAGGACTGTAACAGAGAAAAGAGGCGAGATATCGCTGTACAGAGTCGAGAGGGAAAACGAGTTATGGACAATCGGGCATTTGCACTCTGATTTTGACGCTTGGGACATGGTACGTGTTGCCAGTAATTGACAGTCCGCTAAACACGATTCTTTACAGGATATACTCGACATTGCGATCTCTGCTACGACAGTAGCTATCACTGCTCGAGATCCGAGATCAAGCAAATCATCGGCAAGTGGCTGACTTGCGTTTCTGCCATCGTCGCATATGCTCATATTGGTATATTTTGGAAACAATTTAGCTGTTCACCCTTGATCTGACCCTTCCGTCGTCGAGCCTCGTGCAGCTCAGTAGTACGGGGAGCGACGATATCTCCACCGCAGCGTTGGACGTCAAGGGATCCGTGGCGTGGTTGGAAGGACAAGGAGGATTGCGGAGAGACTTGCGACTGTTTGATGGACGGGACACGATAGCCATACCCCTTGATTGGGATAGGAATGCGAGACGAGTGCTTGTGAGTTGTGCAACTATCTCCTAGCAGTTGGAACAAGGTCTATGCACAGAGCACTGACGCTAGGCTCAGTTTTCGTTAGACGGCGACGCGCTTTACCTGTTTGCTCCCCATGACGACGACGGGCAAGCGCAAGCACTGTATCACATATGGACGCCTTTGGCATCTAGCGACTTTGGCACTACTCCCGTTGTACCAACTTTGATTCCAGCAATCGGCAGTATCCACGATGCTGTACACGTAGGTATAACGCCCCTCAACCACTCTCATCTGATTGCTACCGTATCAGAGGGTACTCATGGTAGCGATGAAGGACTTGGCGATTTATGGGTCATCTCGCATAGTCCCGGAGACGATCCAGCGGACAACTATGAGCAAGTGCGATTGACTTACTTCACCGGAACACAAGAGTGATAGTAGTGGCTAGGCATGTTGGTATTCGTAAAAGTAGTGAATGGATGCGATGATGTGTCATTGGCCTGTCTGAGACCGGTTGTCAAAAGGGCTATGAAATATCCGCCGAGACCGACAAGTATTCTCCGAGGCCGAGCAGTGTTTCAGATGGTAACGCGGTGTGCCCTTCAGGTAGAAGAGCATTGTTCTATGCATTTGTAGTGATTTGTAGTATTAATTGTGATTTGCTCTCTTTACTCTACGCATGCACGATAGATACAGATTTGGATCTGATATAACCGCATATAAGGATTTGACTGATCATCAGTCAGTCCCATTCAAAGAGTTAGTTGCATGCATGCTGTAATAGCGCTCCAGTGGTTTTTGATGACGTTTGATTATGATCGTGATCAGGGAGTGAGCAAGTGCTCCAGGGGTATCAAGGGTATTACGCCGTGTTACAGCATTGGGGACAGGGAGGAGGGCTGGAGGAAGGAGAGGGGGCAGAAGAGAGAAAGAGGAGAGAGAGACAGAAGAAAGGAAGGGGCTAAATGACGCGGGGGCTTTAGACCTTTTGAGCCGGTTTCCGAATAGTTTTCACTTCACTACTCTTGACAGCTGCTGCTGCTGCTGCTGCTGCTGACTGCTGCTCACAGTACTCGTAGTAATAGCAGCAGTCAAGCGCAGCATCCAGCAGCACCAGCTGCTTCGGTACGAACCCGACTGCGCTGCCCTCGGCATCTTTCTCGGTATATGCATTGCATACAAGTTGAACTGTGCGTAGCAGTAAGTGCGCAGTACTCCGTCCACGGTCTAATTCAGGGTTCAGAGCACAAGCTATTCAAAGGGGAAAATAAAAA
>JALPBY010000143.1:0-29087 GCA_026538315.1 Cryptococcus sp. GC_Crypt_6
CCACTCGCAGTCGCCGCAGCGTCGCTTTCTCCATTTCCAGCCGCTTCCTCTGCGTTCATTACGCTCTCCTCCCCTGCTCCTTCTTTCACCCCTTCGTCAGGTTTGGCAGGTCTAGTACCCCATCCCGAATCGGATTTGGGCGGCGGAGGATCTTTGCCTTCTACCAACAGCGTATGTAAAGCTGTGATTGTCTCGTCGGAGAGATGTGGTCTTAGGCGGAGTGTCGTACTGGTTGACCATTTGGCGTGAGAGTCGAATTTCAGAGAGTCAGGTATACTGGCCAGCTCTTCTTCAGAAGTTTCATTGGTGGTAGTGGAGCTTTCTGCGTTGTCCGCCAAGCTTGAACTCTCATCTCTGCCTTTGCCTTTATCTTTCGTCTCGCTCCCAGGCTCAATAGGTTTAGCGATATCTTTAAGATGGAGTACTTGGCCATCGAGGCCTACTTCGTTGACCAGGAAATCGGTAAATCTAGCAAGAGCGTTAGTCCGATTACGAACATCAAATACAGTCGCGGCGTTCTGATGGAAGCGGCGTATAGCGTCACAGCGTGATGGAAAGAATGGAGGATGACGGAACAATCAACGTACCGTTGTTTGATCACTCCTCGAATAGCCTTATTGTCCCCGACATAAGCTCTAATACCGACCTCGTTCTCCCCAACGAAACCTTTTCGCGCACTCAGTTCGACCTTGCCGGACCCAGACAAATACTCAAGCGACGGTGGCATCTCAGGTAGGACGGCTTTCAGCCCCAAGCGCGAAATTGGTTCTGGGAGTTTTCGGAAGGAGGCCTTGAGGTGTAGTTGGTCTGTCGAAGATGGTGTGGATGGTGTGGGTGGTACGGGCGCAGCTGAGACTTCAGTCGTAGCCACAGTGTCGGTATTCAGAGTGGAAGCTGTTATGGCTTCGGACGATGCTTCCACTCGCGCTCGTTTCGCCTCGTTGTCATCCCCCGCGAGCTCTTCGTCGATCGGTCGCTTCTGAGTCTGCTCGCTCGACATCGTGCTGCGAGTTTCGAGCGGTATGCCTTGCTATACGAGCGTGATAGAGTACAATTGATGTAGTCGAAGAAAGAGGTATCACTGAAATTTCAGAATGAATTGTTGAAATCATTACGACTACCACGTGACATTCTCTTAGATTAACCTCACGTCAATTATCTGTTAGAATTGATCTGCAATGAGACCAGCTGATGGAAAATCCAGGCAGAGGCAGAAGTACGCAATGTCGCGATCGAGCACTTAAATACAGCTATATGCATGGAAAGCCTGACTACACGCACGTCAACCAACTAGCTCACTTCCCTCCCTCGTAAAATGGCGAACTCGCGGCCTGCTGCTGTGACTCCCTTCTACTACTCTGACAGTCCCTCATCAACGCATACTAATCATCCTCCTCCATACCCTCCTCCAGAGCAGCCTTGGCCTTGTCTTCTGCCTCCTTCAACAACTCGGCGGGAACGAGAGCGTGACGTCCTTTGGTCTCGGGGGCTATCCACGTTAATTCCAATTGCATATCCTTGTCCTTGTTATCGTCGTGGACCAAGTATATGCTAATGTCATCTGTCAGTATATGTCTTTTGCCTTATGAAGTCAAAGCGACTCGAGCGATCGTGCGACTCACATTCTCGCAATCTCAAACACGGCTTCTCGCACGGTGAGCGCGGGTGCGCCGTCCGCTTCTTTGGAAACTATCTTCTCCAACTCGGTCTTTGCTAAAGCCTTTCCTTTACCGACTGCAGTAGCTCTGTAACCATAGTATGCGCCTGAGGGCTCGATAGCGAACAGCTTTGGACCTGTCTTGTCCACGCCTGCGATGAGCGATGCGAGACCGAATGGGCGGACAGAGCCATATGATGTATAGGCTTGGCAATATGCTGAGAGCCGGTCCGCAAGGATCTACAGGGAGAAGAGGGTTTAGAATGCAGTTTATAGTCAAGGTGAGGGTCAAAATGATGACCAGATTGGCGGAAGTTGAAGAATGCGCGACAATAAGCGGAAGGGAGGAGAGAGAACAATCAGCAAGTTACTAGGTGAAAACACCACACCACCCACCTGCACAGTGATAGGAGCATTGTAATTATCCCTGAAACTGCTAGCCTCATCTCTTGCCCTCCTGGCCATATGAACACCATCCGCCAAAAGCCCTGCTCCTGCGAACCCGATATGTTCGTCGACAGAAGCGATGCGTCGATTAGATCCCTTAACGAGCAGTTTGGAATGTAAGAGTCTCTCGACGCCTAGGACCACGCCGTCCGAGCATCGGATGCCGATTGCGACGCTGCATAGTCGAGTGTTCGAGTGTTCGAGGGATAAATGATGAGAGAATAGCGTAAGATCATCGGTGATTTTGACAGCACGAAGGGCAGAGAATTGATAGCAAGTCAAGAGATATGATAACAGTCAGCAGATGGTCGACTAATTCAAATAGTATTCAAGCTCACCCAGCAGCTTCAACAGCCTTGCCAGCATACTCGACCTACATAAAGCACACACAAAGCATCATCATCAGCACTGCATCCTTTAAACATCCGTGCTGAACCACAAAGAGCCGCTCTGGCTCACCTGGAACAATCGACCATCCGGGGAATATGTCGAGACTGAATAGTCGTATCCTGATCCTATGGAAGTCATTGTGTTGTTTTCTGCGTGTTATAAAGCGATAAGCAGACAGCTAAGAGAGGTCGAAGGATGCATCTTGTATCAGCATCATCATCGTTGAGGTTGTTCAGTGCAGCTCGACGCGCGGCCGGGATCACGTGGCTTGGCCCAGAGTGTAATTCCACGTCATGAATCTTACTGTAGGTCGGTTATCATTGCCGTTGACAAGCAGTGTGTTGTGAGTATTGGTTACTGTCAACTTGCAACCACACAGCGTACAGCTTCATGTGGGTATTGCATCGCATACAAGACCAGACTTGAGAAGATGCGGCTGAACGAAAACACCATTATCATCGGCGACAAAGTGGTGCTCGTTCCCTATCGGTGACTATAATCTATTCATCTACTAATCTCAAGCAGGCAAGGTGTTAGTACTGACATGAGGTGCTCTCTTCCCCCATTGGTATCTGCGTTGTTACCGACTCGTGTAGAGCCGAGCATGTGCCTGTGAGCTACTGCTACCTCTCACTGACATTCTCTAATTTGCTGATCGGGCTTTCCTTCTTGACTCACTGTTGCTTGACCTTGATGTCTAAATCGCTTACAACCAACTCGACGCATGTTCGTCTCGACCCGCTTTCAGACATATCACGAATGGATGAAATCACCAGAACTGCTCGAGCTCACAGCTTCAGAACCACTAAGCTACGAAGAAGAGCTGGAGATGCAGCGTGAGCCCGCGTCTCTCAATGACGTTCAAAAGCTGATTCTGCGGCGTGGTCTAATTTGCTTGGCAGAGAAGTGGCATATGGACGAAGACAGTGCGTCCCTTCTCACTTATGGTGTAGCTACTAGCTATACCCTTCTTTGCCTACAGCATTGCGTATCGGTCAAGAAATATAAGCTAGATCGATGACTGACCGCGAGTGATCAACGCAGAACTCACATTCATCCTTCTTGCCCGCCGATCCAATCCTCTCCAAGCCGACACGCATTCGCTGGATCCTGAAGAGCTCGGCCGATGTCGTATGATAGGCGATGTCAACCTGTTCCTGCCTGATGGGTTAGAGGGAGATGGCGAGTGCGAGATCATGATTGCTTGTGAGTATCGCCGACTCATGCACAAATATACTGTATCACAGGACTCATATGCTTGTCGTCCGATAGCGAAAGAAGACCGGCGGCATGGGTATGCGATTGAAGCTCTGTCCCTCTTGTAAGTCACCATCTAATGATGAACTTGTTTCCTTCCACATCTTGAACTCTTTTGACTTTTGGCGTCCACGTTTCTGCGCGCGGCGGTGTGGACAAGAGCTGATTCTGGTTACAGCCTACGATACCTAACGAAGAATCTTCCTCTTCCCCCATCTCATCTCATAGCTAGAATAGGAGCGTCGAACACACCGTCAATACAGCTGTTTCGGAAACTCGGTTTTGGGCTAGTCAAGCTTGTTGAAGTGTTTGACGAAGTGGAGATGCGGCATGGAACCCAAGACCTTTTGGAGTTGGTGGAGAAGTTGAGTTTACGGGATATATCGCGGACGAACTGGGAGGATGTGAAGCTTGATGGGCGAATGAGACTATACGATTCGCATCAATGAGTGATTAGTATTCTACTAGACTATCAGTTTTATCATAGAGCGTCCTGCCTGCTAGCAGTGCTAGAATATATGCATGTCCCCTAATGTCTCTCATACGACATCGTGAAAGCCGAGACGGCTCAATGGCGAAGGATGTCTCTTCCCCTCCACCACAACCACATCTCGCCCAACCATCACTGCACGCTCTACTCCTCCTCCTTGACTAATCCCAAGCTAACAATCACCCCTGTCGCAGCTTGCTCGGCGACTTTGCGCGCATCGGCGCCTTCGTGTAATTGCTTTTGGATAAAGTGGGACTTGACCTCTTTCGCGCGTTGGATCTAGAGGGGAGTGATGCGTCGAGTCGGTCCGATACGAGAGGAAGTGGTGAGTAGAGGGAGATGGCGTAGCGTAACAGGGTCAAGGGCGGAGCGGAGATAGATATCCGGAGTGTTAAGATAGCAAGGAGCGCAAATAGTCAAGAAAGTCCAGGTAAAGATAGTCGAAGCGAGATGGCCAAGCATATAGATCAGCAACCTGTCCCGCAATTCTTCGGCAGGTCCACCTGATCCACCGGTCCGCCAAGCGGAATACGCAGCAGTAGCCAACATGCCCTCGCCCACAACCACCAGTACCTGTTCCGCATTGATGATGGACAGAAAGAAAGAAAGAAAGTGAATGACATGACTCACCTCCTTTGTCCGATGTAGGCACTCGAGATAATCCTCTTTTTGGAGAATGCAGTCCCCGGGCTTCTCAGCGTTGGCGTAGCACTATCCGCCAATCAGTATATCAGCACAATAAGCTCCATCTCTTCGCCAGCTACCTTGCCTGAAGCACATCGCTGAAGCAGTCTACCATGACGAAGACGAAGACGTAGAGGAACGGGAAGAGGAAGACGCACCTTGGAGAACTCGGTCCACATGGGGAAACACCGCGTTCGTCCTCCTGTGTAACCGTATCCTGATGCCATCCTGTCCTCTGTACTGTACTCGGATAGGTGATGTCAAAGTATATCGTCTGTCTAAGATGTGTATAGCGAAGTTGGTCAAGCTCGCTTTTACCTATGCTTTGGTTCGTTGTTGCTCATCTCTCAAGTGATAAGCGAGAGGAAGTCTCATAGCGGGATCAAATGTGTACTGCACCGATTTAACTGCTGAATTACACGTCATGCTCCATGTCGATGCTCTGTCTACCTCAAGTGTAGAGGTTGTCAAAGCATATTGTCCAGGATGCATATATACACACAATCGTACGTTACAGACATACTACCAAACATGCCAGTGAGACACGAGTGAGAGCGGAACACGATGAGAGGGTTTTTATATTCAAGCGAGACATGAAGTCATTTCCACTATATCGACAGCACTGCGAAGACGGTCAAACCTGCGAATACTAGAGATACTCAATCAGCTGGCGTGCTTGTGCCAACAATAGGTTCACACAACACTAACGGTAATTGACGCATCACAAATGCTCACCCGCAAGATCTGACTTTCGCTTCCTCGATCGCTTGCAAGTAGAGCTGGTCGCAGTAGCAGAAGAACCGCTGGACGCAGGGGTCATACTGCCCGAGGTGGCCGACTCACTTGCGCTGCTAGGTGCCACCGCGGCGACGGTTGTGCTCACGTTGTCGGTGGTTGACGCGCTTGTCGAAGAGCTGGAAGCAGATGTGGCAGTAGACGACAGCGAAGACGAGCCGATCACGGCGAGGTTACCACCTGTGGATGCTGAGCTTGCGGCTGAGCTCGATGAGCTGCCCGAGCTGGCGGCGCTAGTTGCGTTGGCAATGGTGCTGGTAGCGATGGCAGCATTTGTGGAAGCCGAAACGGTGGTAGAGTTGGCCGTCTGCAGCCGCTGTATCAGTCACGGCGTAAGAATCTACATCAGGTGGCACGTACCGTGGTGTTGGTCGAGGAAAGTCCGCAGAAGCCGCCCTGAGCAGCCACGTCCGCTGCGACGAAAGCGAAGGGCTGGCCTGTAGTCCAGGTGACTGTGAGTGCACCACTGGTATCAGTAGTGGCGTTGGTGCAAGACAAGAGGCTGTTCGACCAAGATATCAGCAGTAGCTCGCTCGGTATTGTACTTCGAGCCACTTACTCAACAACGCCGGCAGAGTCTCCGAAAGATGTACCGGCGATGGACCAAGTACCAGTGCCCGAGGCTCCTCGGCTTGTCAAGACAATCAAAGCTTCGTCGCGCTGTAAGGCAATATCGCTGTCCTGGCTGCTGACTACGGTTGCCACCGAATTGTGGAAATTTCCTAGCGAGCCAAGAGTAGAGCGGATCTTGTTGAGGTTTGCAATCTCCTTATACTTGTTTCCAGTCGTGTCGAAAGTGGGGCTCAAGACCCAGAGCGCTGCACGATTGTCGGGGTCTGCAGCTCCGCTGGCTCCCTGCTCGAAACCGTAGTAAGTGATGGGAATACCGCCATAGAGGAAATTGGCGACGAGGGCATTGTAAATCAAAGCGGCATCCGAGGTTCGCGATGCGAAGGCAGGAAGATCTTGGTTCTCTATGAAAGTGCCAATGACGGTGGGATCGGGATAGCTCGAGTTGGCGAGCTCAATATAATATTCGAGCGTTGACATAGTCTTGCCGCCACCGAGTACATCCGCGAGGCCATACAGCAGTCCTGCAGGACATTTATTCGTCAGCTCGAAACACAACTCAAGACCGATAAATCAATGTCATATCACCTACCAAAGCCAAAAACGCTGTCAATTCCGGAATCGCCCTGGAAAGTACCAGCATACTCGGTGTTGTCTCCAGCAACCTCACCGATGCAGAAGACCCCCGCCGCAGTACAGAGGTCATGTTGGAAGTCAACAGGCATGTGCTTCGATGCATCGATTCGGAGGCCGTCAATGCCGTAGGTCGAAATATAGTCGGTGATCCACGATTTGAGGACGGAGCCGACAGCATCAGTCTCCTGAGCCATGTCCAGGAGAGCAACACCGCCGCTATCATCGCCTTCCGCCAGCCATCCGACCTGCTCAGAAGTGTGGTTACCCCACGAGATGCCTTCTCGAGGGTGATAGTCGGAGGTATTCTTGAACATGAGCGTTCCGTCGGCATCAGAAGCCAAAGTAGCAGAGTCGATGAGGTACGAGGTCGCCGCCAAAGCATTGATGGCGATATCGGACATGAGATACATGCCTCGGGCATGAAGGGCGTCAGAGAGCGCGTTCAGGTCGCTGTCAGCGCCAAAGTGCGGGTTGACCTTGGTCACGTCCGCGGTCCAGTAACCCTTGACGGCTCAAAGTCAGCTTGCTGGCTTCCAACCCAACAATTACCGCAACGAGATGGACTTACATGGTAATTCTGACCAACTTCGGTGGTGCCTTCCAGCCCAAGCACCGTAGGGCTGATCCAAATACTATCGAAGCCCATTCCCTGAATGTAGTCAAGCTTGGAAATGACAGTTTGCCAAGTACCACCGCAGTAGACCCTGTCGGCGGTACTGCAAGTCGCACCATCGGTCGCTGGAGCGAATCTGTCTGTGATGAGTCTGGAAACTGTGAGCTTGTATCTGGTATAGGGAGATTTGAGAAGCACATGAGTGAGGTGATATCGTACGTACTGGTATATGGATCGCGATCGCCAACCATCCTTTGTTGCGGCTTGAGCGACGCCGAGGAGGGGTAAAAGCGCGAGCAGAGCGATGATGTACATGTTGAGCGAAAGAAGGGTGAAGTAAGATTGCAAAGATAGAAGGTTCTTTCTGGTTAAGTCTTGTAGAGCTGGAAAGAGTGTGTTTTTAGGTGGTAGAAAGAGCCAATTCACGATGGACCGGGGAGATTGGTAACGAGGGAAATGATAATGTAGATGAGCAAGACGAGTTGAGCGACGAGGTGATGTGAAAGATGATTGAAGTTGGATGGGGAGTATGGCGTGTGCGTCGTTGTAAAGCTGTGCTTTCTGATGGGGAATGATGATACATTTACACGTTGGGTCAAAGGAAGGGGTAAATGAGTATTCAGCCTTGAGTGGCCCAGTTCCTTTGTTCATCCATCCCCGCCCAAATCACCGTCTTGAGCACTCCTCCCTGGCATTTGTGCATGCAGCTAAGACACAATGAGCATCTCGCTCATGTCAACAGGTCCATAACTCGAGAGAACAATAGCGAGCTTGTGAACCAAGATGTGGCCTATTTGGCAAGTGGCAAAAAGTGAAACTCAGGGTTGTCAATATTTTTCACCGCTCATTCAAGCTGAAACGGGGTCATGAGAACAGGGGGTCGGATGGATCACTGATGCTCTCACACTGCGACTGTGTTCGACAGTTACAAGGATAGGCTTCTGACAGGCGCACCCTCCATCAACTGAATGAAGGTTACTTGTGCTTGGCGAAGCGTAATTATATTCTGACTGACCGTTCGTCAAGAAGGCTGGGAGAAGAAAGGACGAGAAGAAGGCCACGACTGATGGTGATTACTGACTTAATACATATAATAAGCCATAGTCGTCCTCTCTTCTCTTCTCCTCCTACCACTCACTTGATGAATTCACCCTTCATACTGCACTAGAACATCGATACAACATGTCAACGCAATCCACTACTATTGATGACGACTACCTCAAGCCAAAATTTCCCTGCCAACTGAGTAGCCTTCGCGCAACTTCGCCACCCACCGGGACCACGGAGCCAGCGACGGATAGGCACGGTGACACCATTGATCTTGACCCGTTCTCTCATGTCAGGCACGCTCTGACTGGCTCGTATGACTGCAAGACATCTTTCAGCCCCGCCAAAAAAGCGGTAAATGTGCTCAAAGTCAAGAGCAAAGATGGTTCTGGTTCGAAGAGGTATAGCGACCTCACAGGATACGAGCTTTCTCACCCGTGGTCAGCCCAAGGGAAATCTACTAAAATCACTGCTTCGGTCAGGATGGCAGGAACAGATGGCACCTCTTCTCAGATGACCGGCACGTTGAAGGTGATCACGGGTTTTCGTACAGAGGACCTGCTCTTAGATTCCGTTCGGAGGGAAATGGTGAACAAGGACATACTCAAGCACGTGCAGAGTATCGGTGCCCGGATCACTCTGCCTACTGATCTGAGCTGGACCCACAGCTCTGCGCCGCGCCCTGATGAAGATCATCACTCTTCTGCCCAAGAAGGCACTCTGAATGCCAAGCTTACCCACTTGGCTGAAGGGGCGGACACCGTTCATTTATTTGGCAACATGATCGAGACGAAGATCGGCTTCGAATTCCTGCCCGAAGAGACCACTTTCAGATCCGGTGTCTCCGAAAGCATTGAAGATGACGTGCGCAAGGAGTTGAAAAGTTTGATTGGTGTGGAACGCCGTCAAGTGAACGCATTGTCCAGAGTTCAGGTTGATGGCACGATAGCGGATCCAAGCGATTATTAGGTCTTTCCAGCTGACAGTGACGACGTTCACCCGGAGCGGTCGAGCAGGGGACAATCGCTGGGCATATACGTATACACACCACCGTGCACCGATTGAATTGCTTCACTGGATGGAGGTCGTCATTACTGCCAATGATGCTGACGAAGCAGTGTCATGATGGGCCCGAAGAGCGTCCTTTGAATCGCTCAGAAGTCGACCTAGCGCCTCGCGAAGCCGTTCTTTACATGGTACATCTCACGATTCTGTACGGGAAGCGAATAATGCAAACGACGTATTGTAGCTCGCACGTCAGTGTCCTCGCGTGGTGCTTCGGAAGATGAAAGGTGGACCCCAATGCAAAACAGTCGTAATCGACAGCATACAAAAGAAGGGCGCACGTCAAACGCCATCTGCCATACTGTATCGTACGGAAGACACGTCAATCATGTCATTGGATGCCTCCTTTCAGACCTTGCGGTGGCGAGGATATGAGGATTCTGGGTGCGAGAGCACTCAGAGATGCTATATAACCTAGGAGAGCCATTCTGTTCTCTGTTATGCGATACAACTTCCATAACCACTTTCATCATTGATATTCGCCTATCAGAACAAATTATTGGTAATTGACCAATACACTATCGACATCTGACACTTCGAGTATGCAGTCTCCCTCTTCTCAATCTCGTTCTGACGAATCTGGGCTTATTCCTATTGCTTTCCATGAACCGGCGAGGTGCCAGACCGACGGTTCGGAAGGCTGGGCTAATTGCCAACTGACACTCAGTCTTGACTCCGTGCCCGCTACATCGGAAGCGGCGACTTCGAGTGTTGCATTGGAGCACTTCAAGAGTGTGCTCACAGGAGAACGCACAATCACCCATGAGTTTCGGGGAGGTTTTGGCAGCTTCCGCTCAATACCCCCGCCGAACACGACAAAGCTTGAGTTGGGCCAGCCTTGGGCGGTTGAATCGCCTCAATCAACCATACGCGGCATTGTGACCGGAGCGAATGCCACACTTCCAATAGGCAATCCGTCGCCAGTCTTCTCCGTCAATGTGGAAGGCACACTTGGCCCTTTTTCAAGCCTGAGTTTCGACACGATCTTGGATGAAGGAAAACGTCAGCGTCTTGTAAAAGATAACGTTTTCGAGGACGTTGAGAGCATTTCTGCCAAGGTCACTTATCCAGGGGACATATCTTGGGCTCACGAGTGGCAAAATCGGCTGACAAGGGGGTGTTGGTACCCAGTTCGATCTGGTAGCTTCTCTGTCGTCGGCTCCCACAATGGCAACATACCCGATACTGTTCAGGTGTTACACCATTGGGTCGAACATCCAATACAATTCCAATTCCTCCCAGAGGAGACAAAGTTACGCGAGGATGCACCAGACAGTACGCTGGATGACCTCAAGGAGGCTTTTGGCACTAAAGCACGACAAATCACTGCCAGTTCAACGCTTCTCCTCGAGGCCACACGATGTGACTGATATTGATTATCAATTGTACCGGCTTGCTCAAAGATTTCGCAATGCCATATCCTCCACGTAGTAGTCTGTCTGTAGTCTTCTCCTCATGCATCATATTCTTAGAACAACGAGGCGGAATAGCTGCGTACGGCATTAACAAGTCTGCACTAGACTAGTGATGTCTCTCCTGTGCACTGTATCCATTACTCTCGTCCTGTTTCGAAGTATGTCAACCAAGGCCTCGACCCCGGGTCACTGTCTGCAACTGGCGATTCGAGATCCCTGACCTACATGATGTGTGCAACTTAGCCATTCTTTTTTTTCGCGAAGCGTTTGACGTCGATATGACACACGATGCTTCGCTTGTCATCCTTTGCTTGGGGCTTCAAATGATGCAAGGTGGCCCACAGTGCCAATGGGTAGCACAATGCTCAAAAGAAGAGCGTAGGTCACACCTCCTTTGTAATATGTCATCGGATGCCTCCTTTCAATCATAGCAGTGGCGAGGTCTTCTCGAGACGCCTGTGTAATCGAGGGTGCATAGAAGGTATATAACTGGGGCGAGCCAATGTCCCAATACCTACGCCTCGAAGATATATTCTCACTCGTTGCTACTGGCCTACCACAGTCACTCTTCAGTCACCCACCCAACTTGTTCACTGGCTTTTCCATCATGCAATCTCAGTCTCGATTGTCAAATCCATCGTGGTCCAATGCAGGCAGCTTCGATTCCAAGGTGAAGCGCCAGCTGACACTTAGTCCGCACTGTCTGCTTGATTCCAGTCGACACGCTCAAGAAGACATCACCACGGCCTTTGGTCTGATCGATTCCTCGCCAACACAGACCACTCTGACCCTTTCCGAAGAGGAAGCCTTAGGAGATCCCTGGGAGCAGTTCAGGAGTGTGCTTACAGGTGAGCGCAACATCACTAGGGTGGTAGGCAAGGACGGTACCTTCAGGAAGAAAGACTTCCCTGGCGATAACTTGACAGAATTCGATCTGCGGGAGGCTTGGGTGCCCGATCGGACCCATGCTTCAATCCGCGGCGAGATGACCTACATAACCCCTTGGCCGCTGTCAACCACCCATTCATTGGACGTGCGGGGCACGCTGTCTGCTCGCACTAGCCTCCGTCCCACAGAAATCCTGGCAGCAGACAAGCAGCGGGTTCTCGAAGGCACGAATGTTTTCGAGCACGTTGAAAGCATCGCAGCGAAGATCACTTTCCCACAGGACATATCCTGGGCCAACGAGTCCTGGGAAAAGAGCGGACAGTGGCATCGCTTTGTCCGACCCGAGAGCTCCCATGTTACAGCCCGCCGTTCCTCTCTCGATCGTATTGAGAAATTGAGAACGACGTGATTGGGGAGAACGACATGTTTGGGGCGTGGGTTGTCCATCCACTCACTTTCAAGTTTCTTCCAGAAGAGACGCGTTTGCGTCCCGGCGCACAACCCACTACCATGGATGCTCTCAAGGATGCGTTCGGCACAGAAGAACGTTCAGTCCTCGGGCATTCGAACATTTTCATCAATGTGAGGAGGCGTGGTGAGCAGATTGATTGAAGCAATGGCGGGTCTACTAGGCCTGTACTGTTTCCCACATATGCAGTATTGCATTCGCCACTCTCGCCTCGCCAGAAATACCATTGATCAGTTACCACACGAGGTTCAATGCATGCATGATGTCCACCTAGTGAGCCATGCGCTGTCGTATGAGCCCGTGCTGTACACTCAGAGCTCTGCAATATATCCAGATTGAACCTCGGCTGTAGTGTACAGCTCCGTCCGAAATCAGTTCGCTTCTCGCGACGTCGTCCTGCACGAAGCAGTCCTTTCTCTTTCGACACAAGTACCGTACCAGTCACCAATGGCATAGTCTAGCACGTCATTAGTTCCGCATAGGGGATCCGTTCGCTACAAGGCACGACATATGTCCTCGAAACTGTCAGCTCACTCTTGTTCTCGAACACCTTTACGAATCACTCGAGAGTCATTTTCGTTCCAGGTCAGTCGATGGGATATATTGACCGCCAATGTACGATCCCGTGCATACATTGCGCGTATAGCATCTTCAACCCTCTAAGTGACCTCTTCTACAGCTCATCGTGGTGTGCCGCTGATAACGGATGACCAAAGATTTCCGCTAATTTCTCTTGTGTCGATTCTGAGATTGCAGTAGGGAAGACGACCGAATACTCGACGAACAAGTCGCCCTGGGGGATATCGGAAAACGATGGCATCTAGCCAATTCCTCAGCTCGTGTAGCAATCATGTCGAAAGAGGTGGACGTGAACTCACTCCTTCGCCTTCTACTACCTCTACTTCCCCTGGCTGAGTCGTCCCTTTTCGCCCGATCGTTATTGTCCGTCCATCAAGATGAGTCAGATTCCTCTCGAAGCCCAATAATGCCTGTGGACCCTATCAGCCAAACGCTCTCGAGATAAGGGGGTAAGCGTACCTCCGCAACGCTAAGCGTGACACGCCCAACGATCCCACCCTCTTTCCTCGTCCAGCCGCCTTCGTGATCGCCCCGTCGACTGCGGACTCTCACGACGACATCTCCAGCCTCCCAGTCAGTGCTCTCATCGGCTTCGCCGTGGAACACCTCTTCGAAGCCCTCCGGTGCTCCTGCGGGGATATGAACAGCGAGCGTATGTTGGACCTCGATTGTCTTCTGACTATGGCACAAGTGACACTTCTTCGTAATTCGTTTACCCTGTCCTCCGCAATGTTGACAGCTGCAAAACAGGTCAGCCCTGACCTTTCGCTCCACCAGTGAAGTCAATTCAGCACTCACGGTACTTGAGCATTCATGATCATTCCCGCGAACACCTGTTGCCGTTGCATGACCACTCCTCGCCCGTCACACTTGTCGCAATGGTGAATCTCCCTGTCTGACTCTGCACCCGAGCCATGGCAGTGCGTACATATAATTTTCCGCGGTATTTGGAACTATGACCCAATTAGCTGCCATCTTACTTTCTATGCCGATCTACTCACCTCCACTGTGCGACCGCTGTACATGTCACCTAATGACACCTCGAGATTCGTTAATAGCCCAGGTCCACGCTGTTCTTGTGGCTGTCCGCCTAATGAACGTACGATCATTTAGCTCGTTATAAATAGATGCAAATACATGGCAATCTCACCACCAAAGAACCTCGAAAATGGGTCGTGAGGGTTACCGCCGCCTTGCTTCCGCGCTTCATGCTGCTTGAGTCCTTCATCTCCACCCCGATCATATATACCCCGAGTCTCGGAGTCGGACAAGATCTCGTAGGCTAGAACAAGGGGTCATAGTAAGTAAAGTCGATGCGACGTTGCGTAGTATTTTGCTTACCCTTGGAGACCTCTATGAATTTCTCGTGCGCTGCTTCATCTGGGTTGAGATCAGGATGGTACTTTTTCGACAGCTTCCGATAAGCCTTTTTGATATCTGCCTCTGAAGCATCCTTGCGCACTACAAAGCAAGACAAGCAACATGGGTTTAGCGTATGCGAAAAACAGTATGACGAAAGGTGTACTCACCACCTAGAACGCCGTACAAAGATTGCGCTGCGAGACATCCACTGAGGAGAACGAGGGACAGTGCCCAGAACACTGTCGAGGGCAGCATCCTTGCTGTTGGCTTAATAGTCTATGTATCTATAGCTAGCGATAACAAGAGATGTTCACTCGTAGAGAAACCTGTTCGGTGAACGTGGAGGTTTGACGGGATCAAAATGTCGCGCGTTGAAGATCTATGTTTAGAGTTTAACCGATGCTTAACCGAGTAGCCATGATAACCGGCATCGCATCTTTGGCTGCAACCGGTACAAAGGTGAACGTCATCCACAATCCACCATGGTTCAAGACATATCGTCGTTGCTCTCGGACACTTAGCAGGTGTCATCGACATGAGTATGATTGACAGCGTTGTATCGCTAGCGGACTAGTCGCGTTCGTCCAAGCCTGTACACCCAAGCATGTCCAGTGTTGCCGAGTCTAGCTCGCGACCTGCATCGCCACTCCCGCAATCAACGCCATTTCAACAACGATTCGAAGCCGCAAGATCGGAATTCGATGACTACCTTGCTCTCACTCAACGAGTGCAGGAAGATTTGAAGGAAGATGCCGAGGAATTGCGCGCTCAGGAAGGGTGGGAGGAAGAGGTTTGGCTTGGTGTAGAAGAATGGGTAGATGATCTGGATTCAATCTGGCGCGCTTTGAGAGTATGTCGCACCGTCTACTTTCGCTCACATCGAGGATACTGATTGAGAGTGAATCGATGTAGAGAAATCGATACGATGAGTCCAAGACACACGCATTCCTATTATCCGCTCTATCTCAACGTATCAAGTTGTCACTTCATACGCCTATACCATCGATATCTCCATATTCGGATTCGCCCCTCTTCCACATTTTGCCCTTACCAAGACATACAGATAGACTAAGCAGACCTATTGCCATCCTGACTGTCCGCGAAGTGGCGCGAGACGATGAAGGCAAGTTGGAAGAGATAAAAGAGTGGACATGGTGGTCGTTGGAGATGGTTCGACGGACATTGAGAGATTGGTGGGTCAAGGGTCAGTGGAACGATGGTCGGGGCGGACAACAGACGCGGAGAGGCCGTGGTGGAGAAGGATGCGTGCTTGTTGTTGATGCAGCTGGCGCAGGATACCGAAATATGGTAAGTTGGTTCAAGCTTGTTTCCGCTTGTCTTACTCTCTTTCCTCACAGGAAGTCGAGCTGCTTCCTACATTACTTTCCGTTGGGCACAACAACTTCCCCGGGATGATCGAAGCGGTATACGTGGTCAACGCTGGATGGACACATCGCAGTATGTGGAGCATCGTCAAGCGGGTGTTACCACGATCTGCACTTGAGAAGGTGGCCTTCCTGGACAATCACGAGGCATTGAAAGAAGTATTCGATCTATCTCGGTTACCTAAAGGTGTGTAAAATTACTTTCAATATGGGATCCCGCTGACAGCACACAGCGTATGGTGGCGACGACCCATACGTGTTTGGTCCTGCGCACAACCCTATATTGCAGCATTTTTTTCGTCACTCCAGCAACGACCATGTATCCCACGCTCCCACCCGCGCAATCTCCTCCGCTTCCATCGCAGACGTCTACTACACCGCACGAAACACACCTGCCTCAAGCCGAAGAACTAGCGTTTCCACAGGAACAGGAGGACTCGGATTGGGTGGTTTCGGAAATCGACTGAGAATGACCAAGAGCAGAGAGCCCCAGGAGGAGCTTGTTGTCCCGGATGTGGAAGTGGTTGAAGCAAGCCCTCTCTCCGATGATGGTCCTTTCGAAGACCACAGTGAAGCTTCGACAACCGTATCGGAACAAAACAGCTCGTATCGGCCCACTCCGTTGGGCAGTACGCAGACACCCCTGCAGAGAATCAAGTCGCTCTCAGACTTTCACCTATATCTCTCCCCTTCTCGACTAGCAAATATCGATCTGCTCTCTGATTCTGATTCGGAAGATGGCACACAAATAGCGGAACCACCTCCTCGCAAAACACTTCGTCCTGTGATGTTCGACAAGATGGGTGGCCTATCCCAGCGAAGGGCAAGACCTCCACTTATGTTGTCGGGCGTACCGAGTCACCTGGCAGAATCTGACGCCGTACGAAGTTATTCTGGCCGATTGCAACTACACCACGCCAAAGCTTTGGAGCACTGTGGGGCTGATCCGAACTTGCTTGGTCGAGGCGGAGAAGCTTCCATCCCTGGCCCGCCTACAGTCGGCCGAACAGAAGTCATGGAAGATGTGGTCGAGGCGAGGGATACCACAAACGGTCCGGATAGCACAAGCGACCTTCCACAGCCCGACACGGATCCGGTACCTGACAGGCCCGAGCGTGCTCGGATCGCTGCGTACTCGTCCTCGAATCCGTGGTTTGGATACCCGGTTGTATCGGTTCCAGACCCGACTAGAGCGGGTGGGACATCGCTTCGCCCTCGCTATCCCCGAAATCGAAAGCGGGATCTAGTGAAAACACTCTTATTTTTGTTCATGCTCCGGCTGCAGAGCTGGAGAGACGCCTTCGAGCGTGCGTTAGGTCTCAACAGGCTCAGATCGTGGGGAATCAATACCAGCAGCAGCTACACAAGAAATGGTATTGCGACGCCTCATGGTCCGACTGAAGGATTGATGTACTCTCAAACAAAGGAGGTGGCACTGAGACAAAGATGGGATAGGGATTGGTGGTGGATGATCATTGGATTTCTCCTATTGCGCGGAACGTGGAGTCGTCTCATCTTGGCCCCAGTGGAAATTCTAAATCAAGGTATAGCTCTCGGAAGTTCAGATGGGTGGAAAACGGTCCTTGGTTTGGCTTGAGTGGGACAGCAAATGGACAGATGTCAGGTTGTAGGCTGTATCTGTGTTTCTTTGCTGGTCAGTGTTGTACGTTGCATCGTGTATGTATGGTCCAATTACAATGTAACGTCTGTAGAGCTGGTCGAAAATGTAAGACGGATAATCCTGAAACTCAAAAGTCATTCGACACGTGTCCAAATTTCAAGCGCGTTTCAAGATCAAAGATGAAAGATGAGCTGAGAGCGTCGATTGATTTCTGACATTTCTATCCTCCTTTTTCCATACAACGGTCTGTCACAGTCTCAAGAGCGAATTAAAAGATGGGCGTTGTACGGTGAGCCCGATCTGTCTGCTACTGTGCACAGCTGTGCTAGTCGGTCAGCGAGAGCTGACAGGTCTTTGCTCGGCTGCAGACTAGCAGTGTGTATTTCGGGAGTATACGCTGCGTTCCTACTATGGGCTATAGCGCAAGAAAGGCGTGAGTAAGACTGATATCTATCACAGCTCTTCATCTCTTCCGGCTTAGCCTCACCGCCCATCGCACTTCATGACAACATAGACAAACGGATGCTGACGACGATTTTGACCCGTATGCAGTATCAGCACCATTCCCGTCCACTTCCCCCACACCTCAGCAGTCTCCAAAGGGGGACAAGTTTCCGACACCCCTCTTTCTCAATTATGCACAAGCGCTCGCGTCGAGCTTGTCCGCTTTGACTTATCTTGTCTTTGGAGCGTGGCGAGATGGAACGCTCAGGAAACGCGGACTATGGGATATCATGGGCTTCAATCAGGTTTTCCCACCCAGCTCAAACCCCACACCCAACGAAATGAAGGAGAAGAAGGAGGGGGTAAATGGAGTCAGACATGCGAATGGAGTTGGTTCAACCCAAGACCAAGCTGTGCTTCAAAGTGATAAAACCGCCAACGGCCACTCGCCTTCGCAAAAAGGATTAGCTCCGACTCCAAAGTCCAAGTCATGGAGGAAAACCCTCCTTGGTCTCCTACTTCAAGTCTCGCTGTGCCAGACTACGGCTAGCCCTATTGGGTTCTTGACGCTCCGCCATATCTCGTACCCTACTATGGTATTGGGCAAGGTGAGCAGCTTTCCTTACTCTCCCAGTTGCCATACCAAAGGGCCTGAGGCCATTTCATATTTTCCATAATTACTGAAAAGCTCATGATGCTGATGACTTGTTACTCCCACTCAGTCCTGCAAACTCATCCCTGTCCTGCTATTAAACGTCATACTCTACCGCCGGCGCTTCTCGCCCCACAAATACCTCGTCGTAGCGCTCGTAACTTTGGGTATCAGCTTGTTCATGCTTCTTGGTGAAGGAGGAGGAAAGAAAAGAGGAGGGAACAATAGTCTTTGGGGACTGGGGCTTTTGGGCGTCAAGTGAGTGCGCGAGAGCTGCCTTGCTTGCCCAATCAGACTTTACTCTCGTCAAGAGCTGACAGACTTTTCTACTCATCCAGCCTCTTCATTGACGGCCTGACAAATTCGACGCAGGACCAGATCTTCTCCACCTACCCCACGTTCACTGGACAACAAATGATGTTCATGATGTCCCTCTTCACCCAACTCCTCCTCACACCTCTCTTACTGATCCCTCTGCCCGTCCACCCATTATCGTTGCTTTCCCACCTGCCTATCCCCCTCTCGCCCTCAACTCCTTCAATACCGATAACATTCGCTCCGCCCGCGCTGACAACATCACTATCGTTCCTCCTCACGCATCCTACAGCAGTCTCACCTTTACTCGCTTACGCTTTGTTGGGCGGATTAGGCCAGCTATTCATCTTTGAAACGATCCAGCATTTCGGTTCGTTGACACTAGTCATGGTCACAGTTACGAGAAAGCTATTCACAATGCTTTTGAGCGTGATCGTATTCGAACATACACTCACCAAAGGGCAATGGGCTGGTGTCGCGGTTGTGTTCAGTGGGATTGGGGTAGAAGCAGGGATGAAGAGGATGGATATGATGAGGAGGACCAGAAGGGATAGGACGTAGTGCGTAGCGCTCACGGGTATTGCTGGGAACTAGCATACTTCATGAAGTACGAGCTTCTAGATTCTAGATCTTAAAGTTGCATTTATCTTTACTCTCTGCCATAGGGCGGAAACATCGCTTGGCACAGGCAGCTACTTGAACCTGCGTAGCTAGCCTTTTGATTTGCTCCTATCCTTCTTCTCCTCTGATTTGAAAATGAGCGTTCGAGAACACATTGGTATGATTTGGGCAATGACGAAGAGGAGCCATGCGATGATCAAGCTAAAGCAGGTATCAGCACGAGTTCAAAAAGGAGAGTGAGACAGACATACCCATAAAAGCCCAATCCCAAAGCTGCTTCAAGTTTAACACCTTCTTCTTTGATATCGGATTCCGCAGCGATGACTGTACCGATGGTCCACGCAGCAAGTAAGACCCAGGAGCAGAAGAACGCCAGTTGTGTACGCCAATCCCGTAATATCCATGCGGAGCGCGTAGCGTAGTTGTCCACGCCGGCTTTCTTCCATATGTCTTTATCCTTTTTTACCGGGTACCGAGTCGGGACGGGCCACGGAGGAAGGGGTTTTGGGTGATGTAATGCCAGTAGAAGCATCACGAGGTATTCGAATACGAGGAAGGGAACTGTCCGTGTAATGTTGGGTGGCGTGAGGAATAGAGTGGTAGTGGTCAGTGGGATGCTCTTGTATATTCAGTGTGGTATCGGCAGGACTCACGGAAGATTAGAGGGAATGACATGCCGGATAGCAGATGGGTCAAGGCGCTATCAACCGAAGTCTAGTCAGTAGATGATAGATGTTAGATGGAACACATGGCTGTTGTTGTTAAGGTAACCTCATATAGACTTACTATGGGAATTCACTTGAGATACTCGCTATAGAGTCCCACGAAATACCCGTAGACGAGTCAATGGTCCAAAAGGTTTTCTTAGTACATTTCGCCTCTCCTTCCCAATCAGTATTCGTCCACTCGCACCATCCCCATATGCCGAACCCGTAGGCGTGAAGTCCGGTACTGGTGTCAGTCGACGCTGACGCGGCAGTAGTGTTAGATGTCGAAATGTTGCCGCGGCGCTCGTGCTGCTCCTGCTCGCCCATTGTTTGATTGACGGTCAATAACCACATTCTCTGACCTGCTTTAGATTCTAGTGTCGAATGTACGTTGTCTAGCGGCGCATTCCAGAATACAATCACGAACAGGATTACCATCGATACGAATGTTAGTATGATCGATAGTGGGTGAAGGCAGTAGCGCGGCTTCAGCCTTCTTCCGCCAGGGAGACAGGCCATGACGCAGTGATTTAGCCTTGTTGAGGTTTTCAGTATTCTGTCAGTATCGGACTCTTGAACGATACAAGTGAGATGCATTTTGATCTCTGAGTGTCAAGCTCATCTGGCTGCACTATGCTCTGCCTGTAATAGTAGATAATCCTTTGATACTCTCAAACGCATTGTAGAAGAAAAGAGGACCACCTCCACTTTTAACGGGAGAGATCGCCACGTGGTCAAAGGCTTAAAATAGTCCTTCCATAAGCTATGATGACGTCGCAATTAGGCACGATGCAGTTGATTGAATAAATAATGACGAGGTTGATCGCTACCAAGGAAAAAGAGAATAGGAATAGTCGCAGTGACGAACATAGCACGTTGCATAAACACATCTTTTCATCGATACTCTGCCTCGTTGCACTGCATCGTCTTCTACCCTTCCCCTTCGCTTCGTATAAAGCAACGCTTCTCCTATCCTTCATATCCCACATTGTTCCGCCCTTCCACTTTTCTACCTCTATAACACATCACCACCATGGCTCTCGGAAGACACATTGACGCAGACAAGCTCATCGCAGAGTCTCGCGATCACCATGTTCGCAAGCACACTCATGGTAAAGAGTGAGTAGTGCTAACTCTCTCTTCTCTCATTATCATCATCATCTCTACCGTATATAACACACGTGCTCTGGTACTAAGCTGATTATTACATTTTGTCTCTTCCACTCTTCCACTCTTGTTTTTTCCTCTGGTTCACTCTTGTCTCTGCTCTGCTCCAATTTTGTCTCTTTATCTCTCTCGACTTCTCCACTTGACTCCTCCAGAGCAACCCTCTTCGACATCCCCTACACCTCGCGATACGATGTCGACGTCGAGCTCCCCCGCTTCAGCATGCCCGACAAGGGCGTCAACGCCAACGTCGTTTACCAGCTCTTGCACGATGAGCTCATGCTTGGTGAGCCATATCATTTCTGCTTTTTGCAAACGTAGCTAACAGACAACAAAGATGGCAACCCCAACATGAACCTTGCGTCGTGAGTAATTTTCCTCCTCTACAGATCTTTTTCTGTCACTGACAAATCCGCAGCTTCGTGAACACCTGGGTCCCCCCAGAATGTACCAGCTTGATCCAGGAGAACATCCACAAGGTTAGCCATGACTATCAGATCCAAGCAGCACAGCTAACATTACCTTAGAACCTCGTCGACCAAGATGAGTATCCCGCTGCACAGCAGATCCACGAGCGATGTATTGTGAGCGGCGCTTCCTTGTCATTAGACGATTTTACTCAGTCATGCTGACCGCGTGTGCAGTCCATGATTTCGCACCTCTGGCACGCGCCCAAGGAGGCCACTGCCATGGGTACTGCCACTACTGGCTCTTCAGAGGCCATCATGCTTGGTGGTCTTGCCCTCAAACGTCGTTGGCAGGAGAAAATGAAGGCTGCCGGCAAGGACATCCACAACCCTGGTCCCAACATCGTCATGGGTGCAGAGGCACAGGTCGCTTTGGAGAAATTCGCAAGATACTTCGAGGTCGAGAACAGGCTCGTTCCTGTCACCAAGGAGGTGAGTGCCTTGCGCTGGTAATCGGAGATAAACTAAACTAGAACTCCTTATAGAGCAGCTACGTTATGGACCCCAAGGACGCCATGAAATACGTTGACGAGAACACTATTGGTGTCTTCGTGTAAGTCCCGTCTGTGGCTGTTATGGAAATATGCTGACGCGTCGCAGCATCCTCGGTTCCACCTATACCGGTGCCTTTGAGTCTGTCCAGGGCATGTCCGACGAGCTTGACAAGTACGAGGCGGAGACAGGCAACCACGTGCCAATTCACGTCGACGCCGCGTCCGGGGGCTTTGTTGCGTGAGTGCATTCTCGCGAGTCGATGACGCTTGGCTCATGCGCGCTGCTAGTCCTTTCGCGTATCCTAAATACGAGTGGGACTTTAAGATCCCTCGAGTTCAAAGGTAGGTCTTATAACGTTAATGGTATCTGCAAGTGGCTGATTCCCGTTTTGTAGCATTAACGCCTCTGGCCACAAGTACGGCATGAGTAAGTATGACTAGCGAGGTGATTTAGCTCTATGACTGACATCTCCTAGGCACTGTCGGCGTCGGATGGATCATCTGGAGAGGTGCCGAGTACCTCCCCAAGGACCTAATCTTCGAGCTGCACTACCTTGGAGCGGTACGTGCATACAGATGTCACCTGATTCCGGCTGATCGTCAATTAGACCGACTACTCGTTCAACCTCAACTTTAGTCGACCCGCGCATCCCATCTTGGCGCAGATGTTTACCTGTGAGATTGCTTGGCTTTCCAAGCGTAAACTTATGAGCTGACCATCTACAGTCCTCAACCTCGGTTTCGCCGGATACAAGCGGATCATGGACAACAATCTTGCCAAAGCGCGACTCATCTCCCGTGCTCTCGAAGGCTCAGGCTACTTTACCTGTCTCAGCAAGATCCATCTTCCCAAGGGTCAAGGCGACGCCCCATCTACCATCTCCAACGCCATCAGCAGCGGCATTGCTCACGCTACCGGCCCATCTGAGCAGGATGCGGAGTTCTACATCGAAGGTCTCCCGGTCGTCGCGTTCAGATTCACCGATGAATTCAAGGCGAAGAACCCTGGTGTCAAGCAGGAGTGGATACAGACGCAACTGAGAGCTAGCGGCTGGATCGTCCCTAAGTGTGTGCCTAGTTGATCGAAAAAAGATCTGTGGCTGATGCCGTCATCCTAGCTATCCTCTTGCGCCCAACTGTGAGGACACTGAGATCCTCCGTGTCGTCGCCCGCGAGTCACTGTCCGGTGACCTCGCCCGAAGCTTGATCATGGAGATCATCAAGGTTACCGAGGAACTCTGTTCCGGTGCGGGCGCGATGCACGCTGCTGTCAGCACCTCCGGCGCCAAGAGGACGTCGACCATCGATGTCAAGGACAAGAAGGACTCGCTCGACACCGAGCACATCTCGGTGAGCTTCCATGGATACTCCGATGTGTGGAAGGATGCTGCTAACGATTGTAACTTTGATAGAACAACCAAAACACCTACGCCAAGACTTGCTAGTCGGGATGGCCCAAGGTGGACTGGTAGTTGTTACATAGGTGAAGAGACGAAGAAGAAGGTTGATGTTGTCAAAAAGGGAAACGCGAAACACGCGAAAATCATGAAGTATACGCACAATCATGCATCTGTTCATAAAACATGCGCGGCTTCAGTGGCTGATCAGATATGTCACGAAGCTCATCCCACGGTCGCTGTACTTGTATAACTAGATGAGTATATTTGAAAAGCTAATCGGGTCGACCGATGACCTCACACCGCTCCTTTGTTCGAACACATCCCACGAGTCTCGAACAAACTTTCCGACCTGGCACAATTAGGAGTTGGAGGCTGAAGAGGAGGAGAAGGAGGAGGAGTGTGTGACCTCCATTCACCGAATAGTGCAGAGCGCAGCGCGCTCTATCATCAGTTGACAGTACGGGGTGACCTGAAGTGAAACTGCTCGTTCTATTCATCATCGATATCCTTGTTCTCACCGATACTACTTGTTGTAGGCCGTTGAGAACCTGACGGACACAACCGACAAGCAAGATGGACTCGAGCGATATCGACATGACGGACTCGAGCCCAGACTCAGCGATCACTAGGAACACAGCTTTTCGAACACTATGTTCAGTCCGATCGATAGATGGCGTTCTGTCCATCATACTCGATTCCGCCCCGTGCTCCTCAACTCTACAGAGCGAGCAAGAATCCGGATGCCATCGATATCCCATCAGACAAATCGATTTTCGTTCCGCCGCAGAAGATGACGAAGAGCCTACAGCCACAGCCTCAGCCGCAACCGCAGACCCTTGGGCTGAGGCGGAGGCGACGCTGCGCAGTCAGTGGGCTAAAGGTAGGCAGCCACTCGTGCTCTTCAGTGAAGTGGCGAGTATCACTGGCTCCACCAACGACGTCAACGCTTTGAGAAGTGGTAGTGCCGGTGATCAGCTTGGTGTCGAGGGGTACAAAATCATCTTCCATGAGCCGCACGATAACCCCTCAGGCCCTTTCGACACGCTCGTCAGAGCCCCTCACCCTCATGCTTGTTCCGCTGAAAGTACGCACAATATCCAAGCTGGACGCATTCAAGCAGGAACCGACGCGTGGAATGACCTGGATGAGGCGTGGGACGCAGCCCATATCTACTGTGGTGGCGACGAGGAGGAGGACGACGACGACGACGAATCGAATAAGGGGTACGAGACTCTTATCAACGCCAAAGACTTCCCCATCCTTCCTCATACAAGCTTTGAGGACCGAGTGGATCTGTCCGGGATTCTACACACGGGGGAATGGTTGGTGACTACTCCCACAATCAACCGAACGCTGTCCACCGGGTGGCTCACTGCCTGATCAGACTTGTGTGTTCGCTACGCTGATTTCAAATGTCGAAATGGAGCCGAATACACCTTCGAATGGATTGACAACGTTGCGCGGCCCTGCCACGCTATGGGTTAGCAGTGCATCGCACCCGTAGCGAATGCTACTCGCAGTTGAATATCGACTAGCGCTCTCGACGCCACGAGCGACTGCCGCATATACTACCCTGGAATAACGTGCTACCCCGCGGGGGAAGGTGCCACAGTGACTGCGGGGTATCTGATATCCGGTTCTCGCCGTGACCGGGTGCGACTACTAGTAGGTCTCGTATACGCACACTAAACTGAATGGTGTGATCTTGTGACCTACTCTGCTCACACTAACATATATATATAGCGCATGAATGATGTAGGCGTACGAACATCCCCATCACTTTCACACTTTCACACTTTCATACATTTCATCTGACGCACTGGAATCTGCACTGCTCTCTACCACTTTATACTTTAGCGATACGTGATACGTCGAGATGACTAGGACAGAGGTACGTCTCCCTCTCGCAGTCGCTGTCGCGCTCCTTGTGGTCGCGGAGCGACGTCAAGGACAGCTGTTGACGCGTGTCCTATATGTATCGACGTCATATACAACAACGTCATTACCCCCTCACCACTCCCACACCCACACCATCAACCAACCCACGTATATATACGCCCACATATCCACATAATTTCCACGCCCTCACACCCACAAACCCACGAACCCACTTCAATAACTCATCCGCCCCACTCACATTTGCTTTTTGACACTACCACATACCTCACTTGATACCTCACCTACCATGCAGCGCGACCAACACCCTGCCGCACTGTCTAAAGACCGTCACTCCCGGTCGGGGCTGACTAAGAGTGAAGCCTCGCACAAAGGCGGGGACGGCGCGCACAACTGGGGGTCTTTGCGCCGTAAAGGCGAGGACGAAGCGGGCGGCCGACTTGATGCCGCCGCGGACCTGCGCGCTCTCGCCAACGTCACGGTCCCATCTTTTGAGACGGACAGGGATTTCAAGAACCCTCCTGTCCATATCATGGAAAATGGTATGACTGTAGGTGTGGCTACTTCGCCAAGTGAGAGTATGTCCTCGCTCGATTCCCGCCTTGGCGATAGCCCGACCGCCAACTCTCGTCCTTACACTGGTGGAAGGAGGTCAAGCAACGTCACAGACGAAGAGAGGGAGTCGGCCAGGGAGTACCGCGAGCACGCACTCAACAAAGGCGGTGAGCCACGAGCCCTGCTTCACTTCTTCACTGCTCCGACTCTTGCTTGAAGTAAGCTCACATCAGACACTTGCGCTCGCAGATGTCGACCTCGCCCATATCGCTCGCACGTCGTACGGTATCGCGCAGTCTCCGCCTACTACCATTTTCATGAGTGGCACGAGCCCTACCAAGGCTACCGGCGGTCGACTTTGTTCGTCTTCTCCTTTCTACTCATTTCTTGCAATGATGTCACTGTGATTGATAGCTGACATTACTGCTGTGTCTGTAGAAGCAGTAAACCAACTCCTAACCACAGCCAAGCTTTTCACTTTCTCTCAACATTCATCATTTGACCATAAATCACGTCATCGCAAATGCAAGGAAAACACAAACAACACACAACAACATCATATGAAAGGAATTAGGTATTAAATAGGTCATGGAATACAAAGTAAAAGCGTGTACGATAGTTAGAAGTCTGAAGTGAGAAGTGTAAAGGAAAGTCATCATGCAAATAGTATGGATTCACGACCAATTCATACAACTACGCAAAGCTTCTCATGACAATAGACAGAATAATCATCGGAAAGATGTGCCTGCTCTCGTATGCCCACCGCCACCACTCCCATCCAAGAACATCTTGCTGAGTCTAACCGCGCCGGTACCACTCTCCCTCCTCGTACTTGAAGCAAGAGGATATCTTCCCACACTCCCAGCGTACCTATGTGATCTGTTCATCTCCCCTGACGCCGACGTCCGAGATCTTGATCTGGCTGTTCCTCGATCATGACTGAATATAGCTGACCCCGCCTGCCCAGCTAGCAGGGTAGACATGGAAGGTTCCCTCTCTCTTTCCCTTTTGCGATACGTCCCACTGTGAATCGTACGGATGGCTTCGTCTAGCTCCCCTCGGGACATGGTCACTCGCGTTCGTGGCTTAGCCTCAGTACCGCTGGTCTGCCTGTGATGTGCCGCGACTTGCGTATTCAAGGTAGAGCTTTCAGTCGCGGTCAAAGATGGGCTTGGCGATGCGGGTCGTAGTGGCGTCGCCTCGTCCCTGGCACTGTTACTTCGTTCGTGAGACTCGCGCCTTCTCAGCGCCTCTCCAGCAGTCGGGACCGCCATATCTGGCTCTCTTAGGCTCTTCGCGAGTATCGCCTCTTTCTCAAGATTCGCTTCCATCTCCATGCCAGCCTTCTCCAGACTCCTTGCGAAGGACGAGACGAGTCCGAAAAACTCTTCCACCGCACTAAGACTCTCGCTTGCACTGTTTGCAGGTGGAGTATAGCCAAAGTATTGCAAGAGATCTTTGAGCACCACTTTGACCTCTTCGAAGGATGATTGAAGCTGTTCCACCTGAGATGAGCATCTTCCTACAAAGTCGACGAGAAGAGGATGCAGTGCGTCTGAGAGGTCGAGCAGAGGTAGATAGACGATCGCCGATGAGAGCGAATTATTTATTGACATGACAGAGGATGACAAATCTGACAAAGAGACTATCACGATATGAAATCAGCTTCGAAGTATACAATTACGACTGAAAGTGACATATGCATTAGGCTTACTTCTTGCTGCCGGCTCGACAGCCGGAATATCGTCTGCAAACTCTATGAGAGAAGCATCGGACTCGATGAGCATTTTCGCAAGGTAGTGTAACATTGTGGGGCAGTCTTTATTCCGTGAGGTACGCGTTTCTTTCATCTGGCCGGCGGTCGCCCACAGTTTCAGCTAATGACAGAAAGTGGAATAGTGTCAACAAAAGACCTTCCTCTCACCTTCAAGAGCGCTTCGAGCTGGAACCCTGCAGCGTTGCCTCGGAAAGTTCTCAAATTCAGCCTATTTCCAATTGCCAGAACGACCTTTTAGCCGTGAGTATCAGCACCTGCCATTGACGAAAGACTTTCTGACTCAGAAATGCAGAAGTAACGCTCACTTGTAAGATATTTCGAAACCGCTCACTACTCCTTAGCTGCTCAGCCCCCGATCGCAGAATGATGAGATCAGGCATGACCTCATCCATCATCGTCTCGAAACGCAGTCGGAAAACCATGGTCCCCAGCCGCTCTTTGACGCGAGGGATCATGCTGATCTGAAGAGCAGAGCTGCCTAAGTCAGCGGAACAACGTAAGTCGATTTTGAACGGAAGCTGACCTCGCGAAAGTATAGGTCTGGTTTGGCAAGCTTCGTCACGTCGCCCGCGAAGGACCGTAATTTGACAAACTGTCAGAGATCAGCCCCCCGTTTCTTTTACCGTTTGGTGGAATCTTTATGCAAGCTTACCTCCTCAGTAGTAGGCAGTGTTCGAGCCAGAATGACCAGGTCGTCGACATCCAGAACCTCGCCATCTACCTCCAGGATAGCTTTGCAAATCTTGGCAGGGGACATACGAAGACGAGTGAGCATGATGCCTATTTGATGGGGTTAGCCGAGATCAACACTCTGCATAGACCGCCTCACCGATATTGTTTGACCTGGCTAGAGAAGTAAGTCTTCGTCAGCCAAAACATAGACCCGTGGCGACCTTGTCTGCGTACGTCTGCTGACTCACTGATGTCCAATACGGAGATCACGTCAGCCTTCCGACGGTCCTTTCTCATCTTCTCCCCACTAAGGGGTGTCTCCAAGGTGAATACAGATTCGATATCCCCCATATCCAGAGATTTATCACCAGATCGCAAATGATCCCAAACAGTATCTCTGACAGCATGAGGAGCCAATTTGGTCCAGAAGAACGGCTGAATGTATCATCCAATCAGCCCTAATGGTAGCGTAGTAGAGTAGAGCCGACAACGCACCTTTAGCTTGGTGCCATGTGAAGGTCCTGCTGTCATGGGTGGTTTGAGGGACTTT